>JAOXOE010000602.1:26119675-26140652 GCA_028565055.1 Phoeniculus purpureus | reverse complement strand
ATCTAGTGATAGGATGAGGGGCAATGGGTGTAAACTGGAACATAGGAGGTTCCACATCAATATGAGAAGGAACTTCTTCCTTGTGAGGGTGACAGAGCACTGGAACAGACTACCCAATGGGGTTGTGGCATCTCCTTCTCTGGAGACGTTCAAAACCCACCTGGATATGTTCCTGTGCGACTTTGTCTAGTTGATCCTGCTGTGGCAGGAGGATTGGACTTGATGATCTTTTGAGGTCCCTTCCAATCCCTAATGTTCTGTGATTCTGTGATTTTTAACAAGTTCAGTTTTTGGCTGGTCCAGTTCAGATTGTCTGTATTGCATAGTGCACATTCTGTCCCAAATAGGAAAATGTCTTAAAATGGACTTGCCCTTCTAACAGGAAGTTCTACTTTGTGATTTCTTCTGTCTCATGACTTCCTAAGGTTTCTACTTTCACATTTGCACCAGTGTTTCTTTCTTTCCCACTTTCTGGAAGTTAAAACCTTGATCAGGCAGTGATCAGTGCAGCATTTCTTCCCCTGATCTACACGGACTTCAGCAGCTAATACTCCCCCAGGCTGTTGCAGCATGTCAGATCTGAGAACTATTAAGTATCAGCAAATATCTGCTATTCCTGTACATAATTATATTACTAACGATATCAGTACTTCCTAGTAAGCAAAGCAAAACAGAGGTCCAGAGGTAAACAGCACTTGCTGCCTGGTGCCTCCAAGTTGTGTTGCCTCTTTTCTCACAACAGGACAGTATTTGCAAACAGAGTTTGATTTGTGTTTGGAGCTTAGTCTGCAGTATAACTGAACTTCTCAGGAGTTGTGATTCACAGAATCACAGAATATAAGAGATTGGAAAAGACCTCGAAAGATCATCTAATCCAATCCCCCTGCTACAGCAGGATCACCTAGACCAAGGGACATATCCAGATGGGTTTTAAACATCTCCAGAGAAGGAGACTCCACAACCCCCCTGGGCAGCCTTTTCCAGTGTTCCGTCACCCTGACTGGGAAGAAGTTCCTTCTCATATTTATATGGAACCTCCTGTCTTCCAGCTTGCACCCACTGCCTCTTGTCCTATCACTAGATGACACTGAGAAGAGCCTGGCTCCACCCTCCTGACACCCACCCCTCACATATTTATAAACAGTAATGAGGTCACCCCTCAGTCTCCTCCAAGCTAAAGAGACCCAGCTCCCTCAGCCTTTCCTCATAAGGGAGGAGTTCTACTTCTTTCATCATCTTTGTGTCTCTGAGCTGGACTCTCTCCAGTGTTCTGTGGCCTTCCTTTTCACAGTTTAACTTAGGATGTTGTTAATCCTACAATTAACTGCAATTATCCCTATAATAATTTTTTTCTACTGCTTTTTGTAAGGTGTGTGCAGAAAAGGGTTTAGTCCTGGTAGTGGTATTGATCAGTAACTAGCTTACCTGGTGCAGCCATCAGTTCAAGATGTTCACTGCCCACTGACTGTCACTGGGAAGATAATCCAGAGGAAAGATGACTCTGCACATGTCGTGTTGGTAGTGTATTTCCCTAAGCGATTGCTTCTGGCAATTTTCAGAAACAGGACACTGAGCTGATGGATTTTGTGACTGAGCCAATATAGCATTACATATATCTCCCTGAGCTACTACCTTCCTCAGCTTTTTCATTACTTTTTGTTTTCTCTTACTTTACAAACTGATCATATTTGATCAAGAATGTCATGGAGCAGGTGAGAATCCTCATGGACATTTTAGACATCAGGATGTACTGGAGACCATTGCAGTCTGCTTTCTTTGGTTGTCCTGGTAGGTGTTTCCTCTCCTGGCTATCACTGCAAGTTCCCTGAGAAAATTTCATAGGAGCTGTAAAATGGGTCATTTCTGGTTTATCCTAGAAGCAATTAATCTGCTCTGCCATAAAGGCAGGTCTCCCAAGGTCCTCTATCAGCTGGATAATTTCTTCTTTATATCTCCTTTTAGCTTTCAAGCATTGTTTACCCATCTCTGACA
The DNA here is from genome assembly GCA_028565055.1 of Phoeniculus purpureus. Lineage (NCBI taxonomy): Eukaryota > Metazoa > Chordata > Aves > Bucerotiformes > Phoeniculidae > Phoeniculus > Phoeniculus purpureus. The sequence continues at coordinate 26,138,660 of JAOXOE010000602.1, read as the reverse complement.
ACTGACTGGAACAAAACCTTCAAAAAAGACCAGACTCCAAACTGGGATATCCAAGTCACATCAGTGATGTTAGTATTAGGTTCTTTAGTGCCTTTGGTTCGCTGCTGGAAACAGGATTGGGCACTATTTCAGTCAATATTCCAAGTGTTACCAGTATACACAGTCTTTCCAACCCTCTCTCAGGTACTTAAGTCATTGCTGCGCTTCTTTGCTCTTAAGAAATTGCAAGTTTCCTTTAACTTATCTCCCCCTTTTCCATGAAAAATACTTTTGTCAGCAGTAATTGCATTACTAGTCACTTCGTCCTGATTTCTCTTGCCATTGTGAGACAAATGGACTTCATAATCTGTCTCGATGCTCTGGTTGTTACTTTAACAGATGTTTGATCTCCAAAAGCAAGACATCCCTCGGCTGTTTCCTAGAACCCTTTCAGATGTCGCTTTCATTCATTTTTATGTGTCCAGCCCTTGTTTTAAATCATATTTTTCATTTTCCAAGACATCAATGTGCTATGAAAGTACCTACTGTTTGTTCCATCATAGAACAGACCCAACTTCTAGCTACATTCCTGGTGAACCAAACTCTTTATGTAACATTTACCTTGCACCTTTTTCTTCAAGCATGTAGCTAAGTTCAGACTCTTGGAGTTTGTTTCAGGTGGGAAGTAAAAAAAAAACCTAGTGATTAAAAAAAAAAAAAATTTGCTTGTTTGGGGGCTTTCTTGTTTTTTGTTTTCACACAGTCCTATTTAACCACAAAGAATATCCAAAGCTTTTTTCCCTCAGCCAGGAATTGTGACACAGATGATGTTGCTGGCTCTCAGGAACTCGGCCAAGGAGCTTTCCTTCTTAGCTTTTCTTTTTCATAAGGACAGAGCTTCCAGAACCTGTTTGGCACTGCCCCAGGCTTATTTGCAGATTTTTTCTCTCTGCTTCACTGGTCTTTCTACTTCTCTCTCTTTAATAGAAAAGCAGCCACAAAATAATACTCAGTGAAACTCCTGTTCCCAAATGTCCTGTGCATATCCTATCAAGCTGAACACTGTCGGTTGCCAGAGTTTTCAGGAAGTCTCAAGTTGTTTCAGCTACCTGGTCCCACAAAGGAGCTTACTAGGTTTTTACCAGTATCTTTAATGAATTCACAGAGGCAGCCAATTCTAAGACCTATCATGTTCTCAAGAAGCAGAACATAGCAAGCTTATAATCAGGGCAGCTCACTTTTGGATTATCACTTATTTAACACCACAATAAATAGACTGCAGACAAAGAGGTGTTGGAAGAAATTAGGGAATGATTTGAAATGATAAATAGTAGTAATTTTGGAATGGTGAGAAGCTAAAAGAAGAGTTCAGGTTTATTCTTAAAGTGTATTTACCACAGATTTTTCTTCCTCTTTCTAATTTTAGCTATAGAAATGGGGGGGACATGACTTTAAAATAAGACCTCTTTTGCTGAGGCTTCCTTTCTTAGTGCTGTTTATTCTCCAGAAGGATTTCACTGGTTTCACTTTGATGTGTTAGTAATCTTTTTACATCTTGGTATTTTTCCCCTATGAAAAAAAATCTGTGTTTCCTCATTTCTTTAGTAGGAGCTGTGTACGTGAATATTTTTCTAACTGTTTTGAAAAGAGGATAGTTTAGCACAGTATTGGTTATCTAGCAGTGCCCGTAACATGTTCTGTTAGTAGTTAAATGTGATTTTTTTCAGTGGCATTAGGCTGAATCGAATATTGTGGAGTTCGTAATGATACAGTTTGGAGAGAAGGATTGTCTCCAGGCAGCTAGTTTTTATAATGCTATAGTTGGGGTGTTTTAAGAATTAACTACAGCGTTAATTAAGTATGGGTTGCATCCATTCATTGGTCACTCTTGCTTTCCAAGTCTAAAGCTCTGTGAATTTATCTATGTACATACTTCCTAGCCTGCAGAACCAGATCTTTTTCCTCCTCTTCTTTTCCTTGGTTTCTGGACGGACTAAAGATTTGTGAAAAATGGTAAAAACTATTATGTCTGAATAGCGTCTGGAAGAGAGGCACATGATTTATTCATGTGAGAACTGTTTAGGTCCTGGAACTAAACCATTAAATATTCTATACATTGTTATCAGAGGATGTTGCTTGCAGTCCTTGTCAGTTCCATATCTTTTCCTGTTCTTAACATAGTTCCTCATTCCTCCCCATCGATCCTGGCTCTGGGTACTTGCCTATTGAGATTTTTGCCTTTTTACTTTCACTCAGACTCCAGATCTGAGCCTGGCAATTGACTCTCCTGCCCCTGAGGCTGGAAGAGTACCAGAACAGAAGCAACCCTCAGCTGATTCAGTGATATATCTATTTCATATCCTACTTTCCAATGACATTGCAGAAAGATGGCAAACCGCTGTTACACACATAATTCTACTAGTTCACACCAACATTGTTTGTCTGGTCTATTCGAGCCATTTAGTGGTTTTAGTGACAAGCATGCTTCTCAAAACTTAGGTCATGAAATAATACGGTATAAAATTGTGCTTTAGAAGCATCCGCTTAATATTCACATCAGAAAATATTTATGGTTATTACAGCCATCCAAATACATGACAAACATAATGTGGAATCTGTGGTTTCAGACCATTATCTCAGCCTGTAAATTCTGAGCAACGAATGCCCCAGAGAAACTCAGACACAACCAGAAGACTGCATTCTAAGAATTATTTACAGAAATAGTTCACAGGGTATTTCCAAAGGCAAGAATAAAAATATTTGCAAAAGGAGTGGCAATATTCTTAGGAGTAAAAATTGGATCTTAAGTCATCTACTAAATCATTGATTATTTATCCATCTCAGCTTGGGAGTTCAACGAAGTGTAATTGCTTGGTCCCTAATGAGATGCGGTGAAGATTCACGTTTTCCCTGTTGAGTTGATAAAAATCAAATTAGAAGCAGCTCTGAGTATGTCTGTCAGTGTTGTGTATGCAGATAGGCTAATTTCAGCTCTGCTCCGGAAAGGTCTCTAAGGGCAGCGGGGGAGGAGAAGAAGGCTGGGAGCAGGAGGAGGTGTTAAATTGCTGGTGATGGTCTTGTCTTTTTCTATTTTGATAGAAATGCAAATTGCGTACTTACTATCGGAATTAATGATGGTCTCCAGGCAGACAAAGTGTCATTGTGCCAGTTTCCCAAAGTATCAGTAAGAGGGAAAAACTCCACAAAACCAGATTTAATAATCTGTGGAATGGGGAATGCAAAAGTGCATTTCTCTAGGAAAGGAAAAGAAATTAAAAGAGCTGTTATGGCACAGGCAAGAATCAAAGTAGTCGCTATGGAAAGCATCTGGCCCACAGGCTGCTGCTTGTGTATCTCCACACACCTGGTGAACATCTGGTGAGGAGAGCTGTGGCAGAGGATTCCACACAACCAGATTGTTATGGGCACATTCAGCTAAAAACGGGAGTGCTGCAGACGACTGCATGAGCCATTCGTGGTACAGATCTATACGCTGTACTTAACAATTCCCGTTTTCAAAAGGCAGTTTGAATCACTGAGCAACAAACAATGAGGGCCTTGATTTCCTTGTTTCACGGCAATGTTTTGTTTTGGAGATGTATGTGAAAATGCTTAGTTTCGTAGTAGAGAAATATCAATGACACGTAGAAGACTTGTGTACAGCAGAGTCTAAATTAACTTTATTCAGGAGGCACAGCATCACAGTGCAAAGTAGAGACGCAAATTTTATGTAGTTTTTCTGTATTATCGTATAAATCTAAAGAGTTGAACTTGATTTATAGCAACGTAAATGAATAGAATTTGACCCAAAGTCACTCTCTTATTACAACATTTGTTATTTTGTCCTTGATAAATGTATTAGGTGTTATTTATCACCGTGAAAGCTCTACTGTAATTAGTGTCAAATCCAAGTAAATAAAAGATTGTGTTTAACAGACAATTTATTCACTGTGCTGTGACCTTAAATTAGAGCTGTATGAGCTATATGGCCTTGTAGAAACATGACAATCAGATGTACTGCATCTGAGAAAGATCACAGTCTACTTCACACGTTTCTTCTTTCACAAGTACATAAAAAAACAAACCTTAGAGAATAAAATAATTATAAATGTATGTATAGAGCAATTGTCACTCAAAGTTTTTGACACAAATAGTTGTCTGCTGAAGGTAAGAACAGAGAGAACAAAAGTTCATTTCCCCTACTACAGCATCACCCAAACGAAGCTCTTCTCATGTGTTTGATGACTGTAAAAACTACATTCAGGTCCTTCTGCTGTCTGCTGTTTGGTCACCTACACTTTTGCCTAGGAAAACAGGTTATACTTATGGTTTTGTGAAAATGTTCATGTAAATTCTGGCTACTTGTTTGGTAGATGAAAATCCCAATGCAAGTAAGGTTGGTGGGTTGTTTTCAGTTTGCGCTTAATGTTCTGCAGCTTCTTTTCCTAAAGTTGTCTGCTGTTGCATTATTTATTGTAACATCAAAACTGATGAAATTGAAGCTTCACGGGCTTTTATGGAGAAGTGTATGGTAATTTCCCCAAGTATTGCAAGTCAGAGAGGGTCAAATCTCACACAACAGTTGGTTGTAACTTCCACTGAAAGAAACTGGAACAGCCAAGTGGAACTGTGGTGGATTTTAAGGGTGTGCTACCAAGGCCTTTCAGGTGAACTCTTACGCAGCAAAGCCATCTGGATGACAAGATCTGAAATAAGAAAGGAAATACAGCTCTTTATTTTCTGGTAAAGTCAGCAAAGGTCTACTTTTCCCCCTACATTCTAGAGAAATTACATTCCCACTTCATTCTACCAACCAGTGCACAGGAAAATATCCCTTCGGTCTTTTCCATCTTTATGCTCACAGTTTAACTAAAATTGTTTGGAGGATTATTTGTATTCAGAATTTCTTTTCATTTTTTCAAATCTTTTATCTAGCTCCGATAGCATTCATTTTTTTCAAGAGACTATGCAGTGTTAACTATAGTTTTGTAGGATGCGAGTTTTTAAATCAGTAGTGAAACTGTCTATTTCTGATTTTACCCTGTGGCTGCAAGATCCACTGATCCACTGACTAACCTTTTTCTTCTTTGTTAGAATGATAGTATCTTTATTTTCTTTTTCTGGTATCTTTATTTGCTGCTTTACTTTGGCATAAGGCATTTTCATCAGCTACTTCAAAGGCTACAAACACTAGAGTCAAATTCATTTTAATCAAATTATGGGATTTTGGAAATATTGCTCAATAGTTTATCCAATACAAGTTCATTTATACAAAAAATTAATCTCAACTCTGCATTGTATTGGAGAGCCTTAATGATCGCATTGGGTGACTGAGAGCTACAGATGGGAATATTATTTCCTCACTCCTATTAACCCCTAATTAGATGATCAGATACAACCCTTTCAGCTTCAGATGATACTAGAGTACTGTCTATCTGTTAAGGCAGAGACTTGTTAAATGAAAAATAGCGAAGGTCTGAGTAACCAAATGATTGTTACCCGAACAATTTCCCTATCAGTTAGCCATTCCTTTGATCAGCTGGTCATTGCAGACTTGGGTGATCAACACTTCTTCTCCTGGAGCAGCCTTTCCACTGCAATGCAGACAGACCCACAGACCCTGTCTTCATCTGCATCCTGTATAAAGCTTATACCTCATTGGATGCATGGGATGATCTCTTTTAGCAAGTTGATTGCTAACTTTGTTTGCTGATTTTGCTAAATATATACTCATACATAAGCTGTAGCAGCCTGATTGCTAAATTCAAACAAAACAAAAGCTTATTACCCCATTCCTTGATTAACATAGTAGTGGAGGTAAGCAGCACCTTGACTGCTTCCCCGTTTCTCTGTTTTCTGTAAGCTTTCAGACAGTTTCTGTGTCTTAGACATCAGATTTTACATCATCTAGACAAAGATTTGGACCTATATTCTCCATCTAGCTGGCATCTCTCTCGAGAATAAAGTTCACTCTTGATTTAGTTTAGCAGTGAGGTGATCTGCATTGTTGTACCTACTCTGCAGTGAGGTTGAAATCTGTAATTGCCCTCGGTGCATCAGAGATGTATGTTGGGTTTTAGTTGTTTATGAAATATCAGAGATGCATGAGATTGGAGTGGGGAAATTTCACTGGGTGGTTCCATTAGTAGGAAGGTAAGATTTTGTTATAGAGAGTTTGTTCCTCCGCTGTCACATCTTCTTACTATACAGCGTTTAAAACATGATGGAAATACGGCTCAGACAAATTTGCCAAAACGCTGTGTTGTGTAGTTTTAGCTGCTCAGTGAGGAATTTTTTTACATTTAAAGGTCCCTGAGTTAATCCAAAATAAATTACCAAATGGAAAACCGGTGCAGTCACGACACTGTGTGTTCTTTATTGCATAAGACCCTGGAATGCCACCAACTGTGAAACCAGTTGTTTTGGATTAACAATAAATACGATCTTTAATGTGTTGAGCGAATGATTCTGTCTAGTGATGAAAGCATGAGTTGTCTTTTCTTAAGGTCATTTTGGATGCTGGGGCTGATCAGAAATTGTCAGCGCTGAGGGAAGGAGCTGTGTTACAAAAAGCTCCACAGAGATGAAAGATAGTGTTTCTTATGGACGGCAACACTGACGCTCGATGGCCACCAAGACAGGTTTTATATATTATCACAGCTAAGTTTAGGAGGTGACAGTGCTTTGTCTTAATACATCAGGACTCTAACAAGACCTCACCATACGAAACAACAACATTCACAGCCTACTATAAATCATTCTTAGCAGTACAGTAAGTTTTCGCAGGGCGTCCTGATGGGTGTCAGATCTCAGCAGAATACTTCATACATCTGAGACAGAAAGACTTGACTACCAGATTTCTCCTTGTCTGTTTATGTGAAGTGATAAACGAAATGTAATATCGGCTTTGACCACCTCACGTGACGCAGAATTCATGTGCTGACTTCCAGCTTAAAGGCCTAGAATTTACATTTTAGTGGTAAGCAGTATTTTTACTTTGTAGTAATTTCTAAATCTTTGGGTTTTTTTCTTGAAAAATAATGGTAATAATATGTCAACACATATGTGCAGGACAGCGTGAGAACAGTTTTAAACATGGAAAACCAAACCTGTTTACTAAATAGTTTCGTTAGAAGGGAGCTGGTAAATGGGTAATACAAGGTCACAAACAAGAAGTGACTATGACTCTTTCATGAAAGAGAATCTATGGGTGAGATTATGAATAGGTTAAAAACAGGTATTAGTTGAGCTTCTCAACATCCTGCTGAGGTATCTGCAAGTTGATAGTTTGCATTTACAAATACAGCAGGACCCCAGTTAAGTCTAAGGCATTGCTGGTCCCATCTTAGACTTGGAAACATCTTAGGCTTCAAAGTTTGTATCTTCTGTAGAAGCAGAGAGCCTTTGCCCTTCTACAAAGTTCTCCTCACCTATGTAATTCGTTCCATTTGATTTGCAGGTAATTTTTCTGCTCTGTTTCTCATGCTCATCACAGGCACGGCATGCTTCTAGAGGCAATCGTGTATGGTCTGTACAATTCTGAAACCTGACAGTTGTAATGGAAACACAACAGACTGTCACTCCTTAATAGCACTAGGTCTATTACTACAATTGCAGCAGAGCCTCTTCATAAAACAAGCTGATTTTCTTTATAGACTCACGGTTAATTCTGAGATATATGTGCTGTCAGTTGGAATATGGCTAATACTTCTAATGCTTCTTGGGTTTTTATCATGCTGCCGTGGAATAGACGCAGAGACATATGGGTTCCTGTACAAAGACAGCCGTCAGCGATATCAAATGCACATTCGCCTTTTGGTACAGAGGAGATATAACTGATTCCAAGCCATTCAGGCTGATGGAAATTGTGTTCACTTTGACACCTGAAGGAGTTTGCGAAAGTTGTTCAAAAACAGCTGCAGACTATTGAAGAAGTTTTCTGACCGGCAAAGACCTAGCCATGGCTATCAGCTGCTTTTAGATAGAGACTGGTGGCACCATGCTCACCCTGTTTTCCATGCCCTAAAGGAGAATAGAAACAATGTGGAGAGAAAGAGGCAGGAAAACTGGATGCCTGCACTTTGCAGCAGGAATGAAAGAGCTTGGGATAGGTATTATAGGAGGACTCTATGGGTCTAAGACTCTGAAACTCAGAGAGAAGAGTACAAGATGTGAAGGAAAACATTGTAGGACTCACCTATATCAGGGCACACCAGAGCACATCCAGGCACGTTTTGAAAGTCTCTAGAGAAGGAGATTTCACATCATCTCTGGACAGTCTGTTCTGATAACCTTCTAGAAAGAGAGACTCTCAGGAAAGTGTACAAAGACCAAGAAGGCAGTGAGCTAGAAAGTGAAAATATCCTCATTCTCCAAGAGAAAAAGAGTTGTTTCATAAGCATAAGTTATATTAAAAAATAGAATAGTATCTTGAGTCTTCATTCATCCCCACAAAAAATTTCCAGGTTGATATACTCTTCCCTGGAACCCACACATGTACCTTTCCCTTGCTGTGCTAACTCAGGTTTTCCTTCCAGACCTTCCTTGGCTGCCATCCTTCCCACCATTGTCTGCACTGCACTTGTCTCCTGGCTGTACTCCAGTGTGCTGGACCTGTTCCTCTGGCCAGGCAGAGTATGCGAGGTTATGGCCAGGCTGGTCAGGACAACCCACAAAGGGAGATTTTTCACAGCTTCCCTTCTAGTGGAGGCAGGGAAATATGTTTCTCACATGCTAAGCTATTGATTTTCACAAATCTAGTCAGAATTTAATACCTTTAAAACTTGCAGCCTTCTGTCTGGTTGAAATAGGCCAAACTATTTGCTTCAAAAATCATAAACTGACTGTTCGAGAGGAAAAACATTTGAAAAATGTAGGTGTGTTTTGAAGAGGAATGCTCTTTGGTTTTTGTTTTTTTTTAACAAATATTACTTTTAAATTCTTCAGTATTGTGAGTGCTCAACTGCACATACAATGTGTTCCTTTCAGGTTGAATCCCTGCTCTGAATTATGCATGAATGAAAATGAAAGTCCAACGGCTTTGCTGTGAAAAGATGTCTTACCAAGTCTCAGCAGTTCTCTTGCATGTTTTTATACACGCCTTCTGGTTTTGGAGATCATGATACGCACAACACTTGCTCTGATTGCTGTTGTTGGAGAGGAGAGGGGCATTTCTGCAGGACTCAGGGACAGTAGTTGACCAGAACACATAGACTTTTTATGAGAGACTAGTGATAGGACAAGGGGGAATAGTTTGAAGCTAAAAAAGGGTAACTCTTAGGAAGAAATTACTCCCTGTGAGGGGGCTGAGGCATTGCAGGTTGCTCCCTCCCTGGAAGTCTTCAAGGCCAGGCAGGATTTGTGTCTGGACAACCTTTTCTGGTGAAAGGTGTTCTTGTCCATGGCACAAGGGTTGCAACTGGGTGATCTCTGAGGTCCCTTCCAACCTAAACCATTCTGTGATTGTATGCAGACAAGGCTGCCTTTAAATCCAGTAGAAGTCAGTGCAAAATGTACAGCATATACGTTTGTGTATCGGAATATAAATGTGTTCAGTACCAGCCTGCCCAGCTGAGCAGCACAACTGGAGCAGGTAAGCAAACTGAAGCCTGCACAGACGTTCTTGTCTATTGACAGTTTATTTTTAAACCACCCCCTGTATTCCCACAGTGCAGTTTAGCTTCACGGATCCTTGCTGCACCTGCTAACAGGCACAGAGGAGCTGGATGCAGCTTGTTTTGCTGTTCCCCCTCTTCAGCACCACACATAATTATCTGTGTGGCTCCCGCATCCTTTATCAGAGCTGCTGCTGCTTTCTAACTACATGTCAGTGGCACCTGGTCCCATGATGAGGTGATAGACAGCAACAACCTGCCAAAGAGGACAGGCAGGAGAGAAGGTGAATGCAAAAAACCCCACAGTCGCACACATTTACAGTCTTACAGAGCTTATTTGCGTTACAGCCCAGCAATACCATTCCTCTTCTCTGTTGCTGCTTCCTTCTCCTGCGGTTTCTTCCGTGTCTTTCAAACCTAAGAAGGACAGAGAACAAGGTCATTTTTTCCTTGGCCAAGAGAAAAGCTGATGTGCGGAGCTTCTGCTGCCTTTCGCCCGCAGACAGAGTACTCTGAATCTGCCACACATGCAGTTTCCCTGGGGATGGGGAACTTAACAATTGGTTTGCATTTGAAAACTCTAGCACAAGGCTTTAGCGAGGTAAACAGGATGTGACAATTCCAGAGTCTTGAATTATATGAAGGGGTTTACACTCATTCAAATCCGTGTGTTAATGGAATTCTATACTGAATTATTGCTATCTACCTATTTCCTAGCAAAATCACAATGAAGAGAAAAATAAATAAAACCTGCTTGAGTAGTGCTGCTTTATCTCAGAAAACATTTTAAAACATATTTTATTCTCAGTAGTCATTCCCATTCAGCTGTTATAGAAAATGGATGGGGATGGGATTCCCTGATGAAGGTAGAATTCCCTTGGGTGTAGATGTTCACAGAATCATGGAATCATTATGCCTGGAAAGGACCTCTAGGATCATCAAGTCCAGCCCTTAGCCCAACATCTCCCTAACCCCTAGACAATGGCCTCAACTGCTCTAGCTACTCATTTTTTAACCACCTCCAGGGATGGGGACTCCACCACCTCCCTGGGCAGCCTGTTCCAGCACAACCACTCTGTCAGGAAAAAACTGCTTCCTAAGATCCAATCTAAACCTCCCTTGATGCAACTTGAGGCCTTTCCCCCCTTGTCCTGTCATTTGTGAGAAGAGATCAGCGCCAGCCTTGCTACAACCTTCTTTCGGGTAGTTGTAGAGGGCAATAAGGTCTCCTTTCAGCCTCCTTTTCTCTAGACTAAATAACCCCAGTTCCCTGGAGGATGTTAAACAAGACTGGTCCCAGAACTGAACCCTATGTTGATACTATGCTCTTTATTTGTTTGAACTAGAAGAAAACAACCTCCAGCACCCAGATCAGTTCTAAATTGTAAATATGCGGAAGAAGAATACTAGATTCTGAATAACTGTTCTATGTAAAAACATAAACCTTGTGCTAATAATACCCTTGGGACTGTTCTGATCCAGAAGGCTCAGAATGCTAATGGCTACAGCCAAGACTTTGGTTGTTTCTGTACCTTTTAATAGTGTTATTGTTCACGCTCAGACAGGAACAAAGCTGAGCAGGAACATGGAGACTTACAGAGTCATAGAATCATTTAGGTTGGAAAAGACCTTTGAGATCATCAAGTCCAAATATGTTCTCCCAACTGTCCCAAGCCCACCGCTAAACCATGTTCCTAAGCTCCAGATCTCTACAACTTTGACACATATTCAGGGTTGGTAACTGAACCCTTTCTGTGGCCAGCCCTTTCCATGCAGTTTTTCCTAATGTCCAATCTAAACTTCCCCTGGTGCAACTTAAGGCTATTTCCTGTTATCCTATCACTGGTTAGTTGTGAGAAGAGATAAACACCCTCATCTCTAAAACCTCCTTTTAGGCAGTTGTGGACAGCAATACGGTCTCCTCTCAGCCTCCTCCTTTTGGTGTTATGTGCGGAGGAATGAACTTTCACTGTCACTAAGGACAGTGTATCTCACACACTGTACATTTGCAGCACTCACGCATCCTGTGATAAACAGTGGAAGAGGCTTTTTTCTCAACTCTGTGGTCCTGCAGTTCATAATGCTTTCTTATATTGCTACACAACATGGCTTTGTTTCTTAAGATCAAGTGACGTAGCTGTTCTCTTCCTACTAATTGCAACACACAGCTCTTTATGTGTTTTATGTTTATGGGTTTTTTGGCTTTTATTCAGTCTTTCTAAGAACAAGCTTAATTATTGCTATAAGGAAATAACCGTAGTGAGCAGTTTGCAAATGCAAAGCACATGTCTATGGTAGTCACTGCTGTTCTGTTTTAATCCTTAGCGCTCTGAATTTCCACCATCACAGTCTCTGATGGTACTGCTGTGTGTTAGCTCTGTATTAGTCACTGGATTATTAGCAAAAATAGCATTAGTTTAGGCCCATTGAGCTCTAGATAGTGTGAATATGTGGTAGAGTTTAAGGAAACAAAGTTTTGACCGAGCGATAAGATATTTTAAGTGATGGTAGCAACACAGTTTGGGATAGACTGTTTGTTAGATTACAGACTGCTGTGTGGTGATGGCTTTTTCAATTCATCAATGAAACATTGCAATTTCTCTCTACTTCTCTGTCACACAAATATAAGTTATCTTGGTCTTTATAAGCCGCATGGGAGAATTGCTTTGAGATGAAACAATTAAAATATCCCTCATTTTTTAAGGATGTAAGCCACAGTACTTAAAAAAACCATACTCCCATGCATGGGAAACTCAAGTTCCAGACCAGGCTGGAAACCTGCATAGGGCAGGACTGGTCGCCATTTGTCACCCTTGCATCATTCCATTATCTCCTCCATCATTTAAACTCAGGCTAAATTCTTCTTGTACATACATTGTCAGAGCACTTTAGGGAATTCCATGCACTAACTTGACCTATAAGTGCAAATAATTTTGTGCAGAATAACCATTTTCAAGTATGAACTGTGATATTTGAAGCTCATTAGGTGGATATAAGAGTTATCACAGAAGAATCACAGAATCACACAGAATTACAGAACATTAGGGATTAGAAGGGACCTGGAAAGATCACCCAATCCAATCCCCTTGTCAGAGCAGGATCACCAAGACCAAGTCACACAGGAACATATCCAGGTAGGTTTTAAACATCTCCAAAAAAGGAGACTCCACATCCTCCCGGGACAGTCCCTTCCAGTGCTCTGTTACCTGTCACCCTCACTGTGAAGAAGTTCCTTCTCATGTTTATGTGGAACTACCTGTGTTCCAGCTTACACTCATTGCCCCTTGTCCTATCATTAGATGACGCTGAGAAGAGCCTGGCTCCATCCTCCTGGTACCTACCCTTCACGTATTTATAGATATTAATGAGGTCACCCATCCGTCTCCTTTTTTCCAAACTAAAGAGACCCGGCTCCCTCAGCTTAAAAGAAAAGCCTATTTATTAGTAAAACCAAAGAAGTCTTCCATGTTTTGAAAATCCTTTGTAAATGAATCAATGAGTTTAGGACTCCCATTATTTTTCCCCCAGATAATTTTGGGGTTTTTTTACAAATTTTTTTTTACAAATAAATGCTTTTCATAAGTTAAAAATTTCCAAAGTGCTTGAATACCATGTTCACATCCTGCAAATACTCTTTTTTGCTGCATGAACTATTGCTCACTTTTTTTTTATTTTTAAGCTGGTACGGTTGGCTTCCTTTCATCTAGCTACATCTGTTACTTTTTATAAATAAGCCTTTTCTCCCCCTAAGAATCAAGCAGAACTTCTTCCAAGCCTTCTAGTCTCAAGTGTGGCTTCAGAAGTGTGGAAATAATAGCTTTAATACTTGGCCTTTATTGACTAATTCAATAGCCTTATGTTCTCTAACTAAGAAAGGTAAATGTAAGGGGGATTATAAAGCAAAGGGAGAAACTTTTTCTTCCAATTCTGACCCCAAAAGAGCTTATCTCCAAAGGTCCACCTGGCAAAGGATCTGACCTGTGCCAGGAGTCAGTGCTTGGGAGAATTCTTAGAATCAGGCTGGTGGGGGGAGTAGCTGTGTGTATTTTTAGGTTTGGGAAGATTAGCATTGTCCAGAGCCATGTTGCGTCTGGATCACCCTTTTCTATCTAGTTATATGAATTTAAATATCTGTTTCTAAATAGATATATTTATACTTTTTCCTCCATAACACTGTGGCCATGATGTTGGCTATTAGCTCCTAGTGATAAAACTACTGATGTTAACAAGAGCAGGCACAGAATAGGTCTGTATTAAATGTCTTAAACGTCTTCACAGATGAGGAATCTGCAACCACCATCAGATTTCATATCTTAAGACATGAGACTGCTCAACCTGATAGATGGAGTTTGATGAGTGAGATCAAACCTTGTTCCATGCACTGGTGTCACCCCTGAGGTCAGGGAGGATTTGTGGAAGGCCCCACAGGAGGTAGAAGCAGCTCATTGTGAGCCGGAGAGAAAATCCTCCTCCTCCATTTGCCTCATCATTCCTGGGTGTCACGAGTGAAGGAGTGGGTTTTGGCAGCCCTCAGAAGGATTACCATCATAACTTATTACTTCTGTCTAGTGCCGGAGTTGACGCAGGGTACATCTGACTCCTTCCCATAAAGCAAGCAGTAGCTGACAGCTGCTCTGACAGACACTCATAGATTTTGCTGTATTCTTTGAGATGCTCATCAATAACGAAACCCTTCCTGTGAATAGCTACGGTTTATCCTTCTGAAAAATACATAGTTGATTAATTTTAATTTTTCCTCCCACCAGATACACTTCAAGGCTGTAGATTTCAGCTTCTTTTACCAGCATACTTGTTAAGGGTATCACAGACAGCAGAATAAATTCACCAAGGTTACTCTGGGAAACATCCTCTGGGCATCAATGGTGGTTATTATCAGTGACCTGAATTCTATTACGATTGCAAAAAATAAGAGTATAATTTAACAAAACACTGATGCACCAATAAATGCCAGTGCATTCATGTTAGTTCCCTTCCTCACCAAGCACATTTACTCTGAGCCCTGTTTATGACATCGCCATAATGTGAAAGGTTTACAGTGAGGTCAGCAAAATTCGTCCTTCAAATTCAAGTCTTGTTAACACAACATTCTGTAGCATACAAGTTTTATTATTGGTTGTCAAAACCATTTTGCTCTGACTTCAGATAAAGTAGTTTATTGAATTAAATGGTCAAAGGCAGTTTTGAAAACATCTCTTTGCTTCGTGGTGCTGTAATACTTATAAATTTTTATTTTGTATTTATTTTGGATTGCACAGAAAATGTCTTTCTTTTGAAATAGAAAGATAAATCAAACCCCAAAATATTCTGAGGAAAATTCAATTTCCCTACAACTCAGGGTTGTTTTTTTTTTTTCAACTGCTGTCAAATATGTCAACCACTCATGTGAGTAATGTAATCCCAGATTTGGAATGCGCTGGAGTCTGGACATATGTACAGCACCAGTGGGAGTCCTGCTGCTGCTCTGAACCCAAAAGCTCATTGTCTTTTGTTATTTTACTTTCCATTAAGATGGAGTGAGATGATGCTAATATCAAATAAGCATGAGCTGTGGAAAGAGCCGACTTATTTTTACCCGATAGAAACTTATGCAATCAGAGCTATCAAAGTGCCTGCAAAATGAGAGTGATTGTGACAATTTATAGCAATTCAGATATGTCCCTCTTCACTGAATTCTTGTGTGCATTACAAGCCTCCTATCAGGAAGGGAAAATGTAATTCCAACATGCAAGCCTTCTGCAGGCAAATCTACAGATTGGGAGGATTTTCCCAATTGCATGATGTATAAAGTTAGGGGAAAAATCAAACAAGAGCAGAGTTTGGAGACAAAATTCACAAAAAAGTTTTTAGTTAGGTCAGTCCAAAGAATATCCAAAGTAGTTGTAGTGAGGCGGGTGTTGGGCTCTTCTCCCTGGGAACTAGAGATAGGACAAGAAGAAATGGAGTGAAGTTGCACCACGGGTAGATATTGCGTTTCAGGAGATGGTGTAGTGGTTCGGGGTTGTAGAGCAGACGGTCGGACTTGATGATCTGTGAGGTCTTTTCCAACCCTGATGATTCTATGGTTCTGTTAGCTGCTAGTGAAAACTGTGTGTTGTATTTTCTTGTGGATTATGTAGGGCAAGGAAACTGTGCATTGATATTGTACACTAAAACAGATGTGTAGGGCTGTTAATTTCTGATGATACCAGTATTGATCTAAGAAATTTCAAATAGCTGTTTCTCCTAAGTAAGCCACAACTTTGATCTATACGTGTTCAGAAAATTCTGCCTTTTTTGAGGTTTTCTGTAATATTCCCAATGAGTTCAAAAGCTATCTTTTTATTAGAAGTAGTGGTCCTGTGCTTTGAAACTCCAGCTGTATACTAAGCAACAGAAATGGCTACATGTTGATGTCTGCATTCTTCATTAGTTGAAGCTTGATGGCATTGCAGAGCACTGAAATAAAAGTGGAGAATTAATATGCATAGAAGTTGTAAATTTAATTAGCCGGTATTATCAATTAGACACACTCAGCACACCCCAGCATGCATTTTGATTTAGTGTATCTTCCAAAAAGTTGGGCAAAATGCAAAATGAATATCCAATTACAAATAAAATTGATCAAATATTCTGTTTTTTCACCCAGTGATCTATTAGAACCAGTACAGAGGTAAATATTTATTGACTGAGATCAACATGGTAATGACCTGTTTTGAACAAGTAGGGTGTGATCCTAGAGTTCTCCCTACTAATTGCCATTACGTGTAAGCCAATAGGTTTTGATCTAAGGGTGCAGTTTTCTTCGCTATTATATTATAGGCACAACGCTACTGAACTGTTTATTTCTCATTTATAAATCAGTCATTTAACCTGACTCACAGAGTTGTTTATCAATGAGTCTAAGAAGTTAGAGATTAAGTATTTATGTTATATCTCTCTGGTGATTGTTCCCTGTAGTATAATTTTGGTGAATGTAACACCCTATCTTTTTGTAAATGAAGCTGTCATTAATAGTATTTAAAAAACACCCAACTCTTTTCCTTTAGGTTGTGAAATATGGGCAGGCAAAGTGAACTTGCTGGAATGGTTTCACCTTAAAGCCTGATTTCTTCAGCCTGCTCTTTTATTCTGGGCCAAAGGAAAGGAAACAAGATTATATATATCTCTATATGTACACCTCTATAATCTTTTGCAGGGTTATAGGTGTTTTTAAACACAAGAGAACACCTTCCAAAAGAGTCATTGGACAGTCCTCTTCAGCGCAATGAGATGAAATTGAAATGCAGTACATTTACTCAGTTGTCCCAACCAACATTTTTGGTAGCCTAGCTCAGAAGTAATAAGTACCCTGTGATGTTATTTATTTTTATATCACAAAGGTTTTTGTGTGATGGGAAGAAATACTGGTTTTCTGTTGGTTTACTCTTAAACTTTTTACTGTTTAGTCTTTAACATCTGGGTCTTTGGCCAAAGTTCTCAAGTTTCTGGGCTCCAAAGACCAAACTGGAAAGGAACCTTTTATGTAATTAACCTTTCAAAACCTGGAGGTAAGGAGATGGTAGGAAATGTTCTCTCGCTGTAACTAAGCTACTAATTAAGCTGGTATCAGACATCTAGGCAAGCGGAAGGACAATTTTAAAGTGTATCTCTAATCTAGATAGTACTGTCAAGCGTGATCCAAAACCAATCTGCAAGTAATTTTCTTTACCACTAAGCCACTAGAATATTTATATTTCATTAACATCACCTTTGTTAATTAACACTTGAATTGCTCAATTTTTGGTAGCTCCAATATGCATCAGCAGCTAGAACCAACTTACAAAGAGGGTTTGTTCTGAAATCCAAGTCTGTGAAAGTGATTACATGTTAAACCTGCCCCCTACCTGCGTTACATACGGGCAACAAAAAAAATATACCTGCTGCTTTTTTTAATAGACACCCTGCTCAACTGTTTTTTTTCAGTGTGACCCAGTAAGAGAAATTGAGGTATTCATGAATCACTAAGAAAAGAGATAAATTAAAGTTCTGGGGAATTCTGCCCTCAGTTACAAGCGAAAAATAATAGTTTGTATAATAGGTTTATCTTTACACTGAGTAGCCACAGCGTAGCACATATTACACACCTAGAAGTGTTTACAGGGGTCATTTTTGAAAGTGTTCATTGGTGTCCAAATAAAAACTCAAATTTGGAGAAATGTTTCATGTTATTTTGTAGGAGAATCCATCTTATGCTGATGAGGTTCCTACACTAACACTCGCCACAGGAGTGGTCATTAATTCAAGGACCTTAAACTATGTGGCCAGTGTACCTGACATTTTATTAATTGTTGAATTTCAAGTTAAAATACATAACAAATAGCAGTTGTTTTATTGGAAGATAATTATTCTAGTCACAACAGCAGGGAAAATACAGCAAGGAAAAATAGCAAAATATTTTCTAGCAAAAAGAGTTCTAACGTCTAGTAGTAGTGTTTTATAAAGTCTTTCTGAGGGTGGTTTTCAAGCTCAAATACCAATTAAACATGGGGCTGTGCTGTGAAGCTAACAAGATGCAAAAAAAGAAAACTTATCATTAATAGTACTTAGCACTTGTCCTTCTGGGTTTGGAATCTACCGACAAAGAACTACCTGTTTGTGTAGTAGCTTCTATTAGGTCTCAGTGCTCATCTCGTCCTGAAAGGAGATTATACAGAGGGGGAGGTTGGTCTTTTCTTGCAAGTAACAAGGACAAGAGGAAATGGCCTCAGGTTGAACAGGTGAAGTTTAGACTGGACATCAGGAAAACTTCCTCATGGAAAAGGTCCTCAGGCCTTGGAACAGGCTGCCCAGGGAGGGGTCAAATTGCCATCTCTGGACATGTTTCCCAGTCTGAAACATAGGGACACGGCATAGCAGTGGCCTTGGGACAGTGGGTTAGTGGTAGGACCCTATGATCTTAACGATCTTTTCCAAACTAAATAAATCTATTATTATTGAGGTTATTCTGCTTTAATTACATAATTATATGGTGCATTTTCAGCAACTTAAAGATAGCAGATGTGCTCAACATAGTGCTAGTGCTACCTCATCGCTCTCTACAACTATCTGAAAGGACATCGCAGAAAAATTGGTGCTGATCTCTTCTCACAGGTAATTAGGGACAGAACCAGAGGGAAGGGCTTCAAACTTCAACAGGGGAGGGTTAGACTGGACATGAAGAAGAAATTCTTCATGGAGAGAGTGATCAAACACTGAAATGGGCTGCCCAGGGTGGTAGTTGAGCCCCCATCCCTGGATGTGTTTAAAAGTCACTTAGGTGTAGCATTCGGAAAGCTGGTTTAGGGGTGAACTTGTAGAGTAGGGTTGATGGTTGGACTTGATGATCACAAGGGTCTTTTCCAACCTGAATGATT
>JAOXOE010000602.1:26088282-26119575 GCA_028565055.1 Phoeniculus purpureus | reverse complement strand
GTTTAGGGGTGAACTTGTAGAGTAGGGTTGATGGTTGGACTTGATGATCACAAGGGTCTTTTCCAACCTGAATGATTCTATGATTCACGGTTAGGGCAACGATTTTTGTTTGTTTCAGGAATTCATGCATCGCATGTGAAAAATGAATTTCTATATTTAGAAAGATCTTACTCTGCATAAAAGTCCCCCACCAAAACTAAGCAAGTTGTTGGAAAAAAAAGAGCCTGAGTCTAGGCTAGAGCCAACTGCATAAATGAAGAAACAATGAAATGTGCAGAAAAACATAAAGTTAGGAGAAGAACCTTAGAACAGCAGCTAGGCAGTAAATCCTTGGCATTGAGCATGCCTGAAACACACAGGGAAAAAACAATAACAGCTTGCAACGAGGAGCATAACACTTCTCATCAAGATGAATGACAATCATCACCAAGATACAGAAGAGAGCCACTCAGCAGGAATTGTGGTTTTTAGTTTAATTTGCATTGTGCGACTTCTGTGCCTTTGCAGGTGGGCTCAGCACCAGCTCCTGTCCCTGCCAATTTGCTGCTCTGTCAAGGTTTTCCTTTTGCACAGCTCCCAGAGGAACAAGGCTGTCATTTCTTCTGTCCTAAACCTGAAAATCCAAAGATTGGAGATTCCTATGAGGATTCTTGATGCTATGATGACCTGTGTCTTCAAGAGGCACTCAGACAAGTATCAGTAGACTGTAGGGTACACAGGCGTTGCATGGACATATAAAGTGTCTCCTTCGCCAGCTTCACTATTTTCTGACTGTCAGAGTTGTCCTTTCTATCCTCCACATCGCTTTTCCTGGCAATCCTAGTCCATCCCTGCATCAGCCTTTTATGTCCATGCATTTTCCATTGGCTTATCCAGCTCCTCATCTCTTTTAGGGTTGTAGCAGTACTCCAGCTGACTTCCACTGCTAGATTGTGGCTGCTGTTTTTCCATGCCAGCCATGAACAGTAGGCTGTTCTGTTACAGGAAAAAAAGCCATATTGCAATCTTAATCTCATCATGTAATATTGAAATTGCAGCTGTTTTGGAAAAAACATGAGCTGTCTGCTTTGCCTTGACAGTTTAAAATGCAGAACCTTCAAAATCTCTGGTGTTGCAGTAAAAGCTCAGAAGTCTGCAAACTTCCTAACAGAGGGAGGCTGCTGGCTGTGAAATACTTTTCATACATCTGATTAAAATGCTTGAAGTTGTAGAGAAGTGATTTATACCAGAATAAACACCCATTAACAGAGTTTGAACCGAAAGTGTCACCGAAACAGTCATTTTCACACTAGAACTTGATCTCCCTTCAAAACAGAGTCTTCCTTTACTTATTTCTATTCCTGTGCCAGGACCACTGTTGTATCTTTAACTACAATTATTGCTCTGTGGTATTGGATAGCCCTTTTAATGTAATCTTAGAGAGATTTCAATAAATGAGGTTGAAGCAAATAAAGAACAATCTAGATGAAACAAAAGGCAGTGACAATACGTGAAACATGATGAGCTTGAGACCCAGCATAGGCACAAAGGTTGTTAGGTAGGCAGGGAATGATCTTAATTTTAGATGACAGTTTTTTGAATACCTGGCCCTGGGCAGATACACAGAGAGAAGCGGCTCTTGTGGGGTAAGATTCTGTCACTCTCCACCAGCTGACTCTGCTGTGAAGCAGTTGAGCAGTGCTCATGCATTTGATTGACTCCAGTGAGAGCAATAGCAAACAGTATGAAATGATGTAGCCATCCATGGATTCTGTGCTGTGTGAATATGCCTCTCCACTCCAAAGCATTTGGAGTTCTCCTTCTGCAGTCTTACATGTTTAACTGGAGGCCGATGAGTTGTTACTGGTTCCAGTTTGATATTAAGTGAGCTGGACAAATGTATGCAGTTCACTTAGAAGCTTTGCTGAGATGTACGAGCTTTTTTTATGAGGTGCAGACCTATCCTCCATCTTTAATGCTAAACTCAAACCTAGATATTATTTCTGCAGATACTGTTGTGCTTTACATTGATTTTCTGTATACTTCATACAACCAAAATTTCTCTGTGAGTCACATGCAGTACGGGTATTTATTCCTGCAGCAGGATTCAGATGCAAAAGAACAAACAAAATCTCAAGTTAAAACTTACCTAAAAAGATACAAACATTTCACAGACTTCTCCAGTAGTCTCAAGTTTTAATAAGAGATTACATCTATTTTTTAATAAGAAATTTTACTCTTCCAACCTGATAGCTTATGTTGGTGTGTGTTTATTTTATTTGGTTTGGTTTTTTTACATTGTAGTTAAGGAAGACGTTGTTGCAGTTAGTTCAGAGTTGGCAATTATATACTGTAGCATACATGGAAGAGCTGGGGAGGTTTGGCTTTTTAATTTAAGGATGGAATACGGATAGTTCTGCTGTCAAAATATTTGATATAAATAACAGATCTCTGCACCTTTTGCATGCCCAGGTGCTATAAATTCCATGCTTTTCAACATTTAGCATGAAAGACTCAGAGACTCAGTCTAATCATATCATCTTCATATAAAGCATTGCTGTACAGTTACCATTTGTGTAATCAAGTAGAAATATCCATAAAGTACTGCCCACCTTGCAGGAGATGAAGCAGTGAGCATTGCTGCGCTGTCAGTGAGCCAGGTAATTCGGTGATGTGAAGGCTGCCGTTGGTTTGGATGCCCTGGAGACTCAAGAGCACATTTTAAAAGTACCACCATTTACACAGAAACAAACCCAGCTGGGCTGGAGTGGAAAAAGAATTTATATCGATTATTGCCCACAAGAATTTGTCTTGAAAAAGCAAAAGGTGTTGAAGGAAAGGGTGTGCACAGCAGACAGCAGAACATAATTCATGATGCTGAAAAGAACAGAAGAGCGTAAAACTGCTGTCTTCCAAGTTTTTGTGTTCTGAGTCCATCATTCGGGAAGCCCCTAGGCCTTTCCAAAGTTCTTCGTGTTCTTTCTATCTGAGACCTTACTCTGGTATAATTCTTTCCTGTTTATCTCTGTTGCTTTTCTGTTTATAGCTATTCAGTTGTGTTTGTCAGTCTCTCAATCTCTTTTAATATCTCATTTTATTTTTCTTACTGAAGTGGATTTTATTCATGGAACACTTTGCTGCAATTCTTTCACATTAAATTCTTCTTTATTTTAGTTCAAGTGAAACTAAAAGAAGATGAATTCTGTAATTAGTGCAGTTCTTATTTGTCTGACATGTTGTTCTATGCCACTGTTCACTTTGGGATGCACAAAACACTGAGTCGTAGATTTGTCAAGTGCAGAATGTTCAGTTTAAAAAAAGATTTATGAAAAAGGCAATGTAGAAACTCCTTAAGAACTCTGAAGATACAGTAGCCAAAAAGACTTGACAATAAAAGACTCCCAGAGAGTCAAAATGTCAAGAGGACCTAGAAGTTCTATTAGTAACTATAAAACACTGAAGATTAGAAGAAAAATATGATCATTTACTGGAAGACAAAATGGTGAAAGAAAGAAATACTGAATTACAACACTGGAGAGGAAGACTACAGAAACTGGCCACCAATCTTTATTATTAAATAAAGAAAAAGAAACATAAAGGTTGGTTTAATAAATTAGAATTAGAAACTCTTATGGAAAACATTCTTTTTTTCTTTACTTTCCTTTTTTTTTTGATGGGGCAGCCTAAATAAAAACTACTGGTCCCAGTAGTGTTCAGAGTCTGTGAGAATGGAGAGGATGCAGCAGGGCGGATGCAACTTGGAAGAAGTTGGGTGGTTGTAGGAGAGCAGGATGTCAAAAGATGATGCAGATGTTCAGAGCTGGGAGAAAAGTTTGGGATTTGAGACAGAACTTTCCTTGGTGACATTGAAAACACTCTTAGGCATTTGGAAGTAATTTGCTGTATTGATTGTGCTCAGTGTGGAAATGATGATTGTGTTTGTGCATCAGCTCCCAAACATGCTAAGCTGTTTTATCAACATCTTTTAGTTTCAATATTCTCGATGATAGCCTTTGGCCACTGTAGTCCCAGCCAAAGAAAGGAATTCTAATCCCCCTTGTACCTGATTTGATTTGATTAACACATTTCCTTTCTGACTGACAGGCTGCTTTCATTAAGTTATGAAATCCAAATCAACCCCAGACTCCGTGTGCAGTGTCCTTCCTTGTCAGGGTCAAGGGAAACCAGCCCAAGGTATGCCGCTGGCTTTTGGGTTTTTATCTTCTCCCCTTTGCAGAACTTACTGTTTAAAATGAGGATTGAACCGTACGTCTGTGCTGAAATACTTTAGCAGTTCATTACAAAGAGCTTTAAAGAGATCAAAACACAGGTTTATTGATAATTGCTGTAGAATTAGGGATAGAGGCTGGTTTGAGAAGAGCCCACAGATATCCACACCTGATTGTTTCCCACCGAAGAGGCACCAGCTTTGCCATCTCTTTTGTACAATGAAACCCACATGAGTATGAAGAGCTTCTGCAGCATTAGTCAGACAGTTTAGCAGCCTTTTCTATTCACGAGGGGGAAAAAAAAATAGGGATCCAACTTCTCAATTCTCTAAATGAGGTCTATCTTCCTTTCTCTGAGAGAAAATAGAAAGCTTGTTGCCGGGTAGAGCTCAGCTGGGACCTGATACCTGGGAGCGATTAGGGGAACATGCTTTCTGCCCACTCTTTTCTCAGTCAGGGAGCACTTCTCTGCTTTGGAAAAAAAAAAAAAGAGGGGACAAAGCTATTGTTGCTGACAAGCATTTTTCAATCAGGTCATCTCTCTTTTATAAATCTGAAGAAGAATATTGCAGCTGCTGACAGTTCGTCTTAAAGGGCTTTTCAAATGTCATTTCATTAAAGAAAAAGAATATTTTATCTAGAGAGATGCAGTCATCCTTGTAACAGAGGCAAGATCGTCAAAAAAGCATCAGTGTTTTACTTTTTGTCTATAATCGTTCTTACCAGGTCTCTTAATGTGGGATTTTTGATGCTATCCTATTCAAATTTTTCCAGTTTTCTGTTGCTTTCCCACGTATGTTCATCAGTATCTAAACTTGATGATTGCTCTCTCCATATTTGAAGAATGAAATGGAATAATTCCATCTGAACTTAAATGCATTCACCTAAATATGGAGTTAGGTATAGCTAATAAATCCTGGCTATCAATGTACACAGCACATGTCTATGTAATCGTGGAAAACAGAACCAAAGGTGATGTGATTGCTGAAAGTTGGGGAGATACCAGTGTCTTGAATATGGACTTAATACATTTATAGATTTTTTTTTTCCACTTGTGAGTCATATTTTTGGTTATAAGTAGCCTTATTTTTATAGTCCTTGTGGTTCAGTAGTCTTGTGATGCTTTAGTCCGCTGACCTCCCTGGCGCAGCAATACTTGGACTGTTGTGCCTCGCATCTTACCCTTTCAATGAAAAGAGAAATATTGAGTTCAGCATAGCCTTGCCCATATGTTTCTGCCTCCTTTGGTTAATTTACTCTGCGTGTGCTGTTTATGAGTCAAGTCAGTCTTTTGCTGTCTCTGGGATTCCTCCTTTCCAACACTGAGCAGTAATGTGTTAGTGTCACCGGGAAGAAATTCTTTATGTGAGCCGTTTTATACAGAAAGTTGATAGCGAGTTCCCTGAATTTTTCAGAAACATTTTCAAGAGCGACTATAAATTTTTCATATGCAGAAGATGAAATACGCAGCAGACAGCCATCCTGTAACAAATGGAACCATCGGAAAGCGCGAAGTTTATGTTTGCCGTATTTTAAACCGCATCAGTTTATGCTGAGTTGGAAGCTGCACAAATCGTGTGGCTGTGGATGGGGTGTGTGTGTGCCATATCTCAGGTTGCTTGCAGAAGGCGATGACACTTTGCTCTAAAGCTCCCCTAAGCCTTCCTCCTGCCACGTTGCAATCACAGTGGGAAGGTGCGATATACTGCAGCTACTTGGGTGGAGCAGCAATTCCCTCTGCTAGAGATATATTCTGCTGATGCAAAAGGACAGGGCATTTGCATACTCACTATTTTCTTCTTGTAACTACACCAATATCACCATGTCAGCTTGACGCTACATAAACTTCATGACCTGCCTGCGCTGCCGCCTTGATGTTAGACAATGCAGATCCCAGTTCATCAGAAGGGTGGATTTGTGGAGCAGTGGTAGCAAAAGAACAACTCTACGCAGCGGTATCAGCCTCATTAGCAGCAATAATGGGCTCTCGTGCAGTCTTGATTCTCGTATGATTTTAATAGCACAGCGTTCTCTGCCTTTTTTTTGTCTATGGAGAAAGCATGAAGTCAGAGAACGTTTGTACCCAATAAAATATGGAGGGTTGCAGATACACATTTCTTATTCTCAAGGTGTAGTTCTCTTTGTTCTGAAGAGCAGACCATTGTCAATAAAAAGTGTTTGATGGGAGATTTTCATTAGGAATCTCTGAATTTGAAATGTTCAGGTCAGGAGGAGCACACTGTGATAGTCAGCATTTGGTTTGAACTTCTGAACGTTGGAAGGGTTTTTGGAGGTACTGCTTGAAAGAAAGTAAATCTCTGATCCTGAATGCTTTCTCAATTTATTAAAACCCTGAATGAACTAATAAAGGCACTTCAGAGAGCATTACACATTGTAAAAAGCCAGTAAAAATAATAGTGGTCCCTTGAAAGTTCTCCATACGAATTGTTGGAAATAGTTTTGGATGTAGTTGTATTTTTCTGATAGTTAAGCCTGGTAGGCAGCTGGGGACTGCAGAACAATTGGATTTCTTACTGGTTGACACATTGTTGGATTTTGCTGGTATAATTTTAATTGGGAGTCTTGTTAGTAGTCCTTACATCAGAGTATAAGCTGAGTTTTGTTCTCATTTGTATTGAAATTCTGGTTTTGCCTTTAAAAGATGAAGTCTGAATTCTGGCATAGCTCTGCTTGATAATGCTCCTCATTCTCACAAGGAAATTGACTTTCCTTTGCATTTTATCCTTCCTCCGAGGGGCCAGTATTATTGTAATTATTAGCAATTTGTTTAAATGTATTAGAGTGAATCCTAGAGGCCAACCAAGGTCTCTTCCCTTGTCAGCCAAGTGGGCCAGGACAGCAGAGTAACAAACGGTTGTAGGGCTGTAACTCTTCACAATTCCAGTTTTCATGCCTGCGTAGCTATCATGCAACTTGCCGTGCTCATTAGACACAAGAGCTCTGCCAAGAGAGAAGAATTATTCCCTACAGAAGAGCCTGTGTGGCTCCTCACTGAAAATGGTGGGAGACCAAGGTTTACATATCCATCAGAAAACTGGTGAAGAGGAAATGGTAGCTTTTTCCTGGATATATGTAGGGCACAGAGTAACAAACAACATCACATCCTCAGGTATATAAAACCACACAGACTGCTGCAATCGAACCCCAGAGTTAACAGACCTCATTTTAATACAATAGTGTATCAGTGGAGTGCAAGGAGACGTTCATTTGCTCAATCAGTGAGATGTTTCTCTCTTCATCACTGAGGTGTTTGAAGCCCCTCAGAACAATCTATAAATTCCATTTTTATACCAACCGTGACAAAAACAAAGAACTTGACAATCTGTAATTTTAATCAACCTCATCATCAGAGTGAAGAGGATATGTGTGAATCCTACTTCAGTCTTTGGCTTCAAAATTATTATTATTTTGCAAAAGGTAGCTGTTATCAACTTCACTAAACTTAAATCAGTGTTGAACAGAAAACCTGCAAGGTCTGACATTCAAAAAAAAGATGTTGCCATTATGCATCTCAAAAAAAAGTAGAGGAAACACTTTATGTTGGGCTGTCTTCTAGAAGGCTCATTGTGTTTGAAAGAAAGCTGCAATTTCTGTTTTTTTTCCAGTATTTTCTTCAGGCTACTCTGTAAAACATAAATTTTCCTTGGTTATAGTAAAAGCTATTAAAAAACTGTATTTACCTGCCTGCAAAAAGAGTAGGGTGGGGTACACTGGTGCTACTTAATTTACACAACTCCTTGCTTATTAATTTAACAATGCAGGGATGGTTTTTTTTTCTCCCATGTTTTATAATAATGGTCGTGTATGTGAAGTGAGTCTGAAGCATTACAGTAAAACTGTGGAAATATTTCTTATAGCAATAGCTAACATCCTGCAGCTCATCTGCATCCCTAGCTGAATCACCTACTGCAGTGACAAGCAAAGCAAATGGAAGTGAAATAAAATATAAAATAAAAGAAGCCATTCACTACACTTGACAATATGACCTAAAATTAGCATCACTTCTGGGTCCTGCAACAGCCTTTGTGTCACCGGAAGAATAATCGTTGTGTTCTATGTAAAAATTCCACAGGGTTTTACTTATTTAGCCGATATGATACCCCAGAAACTGAATCAGGTCTGGAGCCACAGCTGGACTGAGAAGTGTTAGTGCAGCAACACATGGTGGTGTCTGTGAAGAGAGAATATCTCTGGATATTAGGAAAAAGTCCTGGACATTAGGAAAAAGTTATTTAATCTGAGGGTGGTGGATCCTTGGTACAGGTTGTCTAGAGAGGTGGTGGAGTCCTCATCCCTGGAGACATTCAAGGTCAGGCTTGAGTGATCAGTTCTAGTTAGAGATATCCCTACTTCTTGTAAGCGGGGTTGGACTAGATGACCTTTGAAGGTCCCTTCTAACCCAGCACATTCTATGATTCTATTATTCTGAAAGGGCTGTTTTCAGGACGTACTGCAATAAAGCCTTGTGATTAGGCTGACTTTGAAAATGTGTCTGAGGTGGCTTCAGATTAGTTCACTGACATGCTGATATTCATGAAGGGTCCACAAGCTGGGACATGTCACTTCTGCGTTGTTCTGGGTAGGTCTTGGTGCTGCCATGAGCCAAGTTATAGATGGGTATTGCCTGTGCTGAAGGAACCAGCTCGGCTCCCTGACTGAGAAAAGGCAGCACTGTCAACCTCCAGGCAGTTCTGATTTTGCTCTTTTATTAAATTACATTTTGCTTGGAATACTTGCTCTGCCTTGGCTGATGTGCATCAGTCTCCTCGTCTTTGATTTCCAATTCCTCTTTTTGGCTCAAACCCTCTATTTTGAAGACATATTTTACAATCCCTTAACGATGACAATTTTCAAGCCGGGCCCATGCATAGCCATATGCACTTAAAAAAATTTCTACAGACCTGTAAACTTCATGTAAAATAGGAAAAGGAATATCAAACAGGAAAAGGGATACGTAGGATAAGTGTTCAAGTTCTAGTGGCACTGTAAATATGTCTTATAATGGCTTGGACTCTCATGCGGCTCTTGCTGTGGCTTGGGACATCGTTCATAAAAGTGTCACCTTTAGGAGGCTATTTTGGGCAATGATGTTTCAGCATGGGATTTTAAGGGTAACAGTGGGTATTGGATATATTTTCAGGAGATCACCTTCACATTCCCTCAGATATTTCTAGGCGTATTAAAAGCGGGAGCCGCTGATACTGCTGAAGAGTGAGGCACGCTTGGTTTATTCTTTCTCATAAAACCAGATTCAGTAAAAACTTTACCAATATTGTGGTGTATTTTTTCAACAGGCTTCAAAGCCATTACTTTCTCTGGATAAAAAGCAGTTAGCACAAGTCTTAAATATACATGTAGGAAAATATTCAGGCTCTGTAGCACCTGCAGAACAGCTAAAGCACCAGAGATGTGTAACCTGCGCTGGAAAAGATGTTAATGTAAACCTTTATACCCAGAGAGTTTGGAATTAGCCACCTTTCACATTCTTTAGCCACAAATAGGCAGAAGAGGAGACATTTATGAAACTGAACTGGCTCATAGTTTTTCTTCTTTCTTCAAAGAGTGAGAAACTGTTACATCTTTTAGGAACCTGCGGGTTCCTGAGGTCTTGCTGCGTGGGAGCTGTTTAACGGAGCTCTGCACGCTCCGCCAGCAGAGGCTTTGACATTTTCATGGCGTGCAGAGACGTCAGTCATTACAAAGAGGCTGCTAAATTATGGAAGCAATTTTTATCTTCCAGTTCTTTGCTACTATTGCTTCCTATAAACTTCGAGGGCATTTGAGAACAAAAAGTCTTGGTGTACTTGGTTGGCTGAGTGGCTCCCTGAACTATTTCCAGCCGCACATTTCCAAGCTGTTCACGGCTTCGTTATGTTGGCCTGCACCCTTCTTGGCCACACTGGTGGATAGGCTGATCTCCAGGTTATTTTGCAGCCAGTTTTAGGAGGCTGCAGGGAAGAGAAACCTTCTTTTGCCTTTCCTCACACCGAAATCATTCTGAGGATTCCTTACAGAGCTCTGTATCTGCCATTGCAGTGCTCTCTGTGCACAGCTCCAGGCACGGAGCAGAAGCAAAAAACGAAAAAACAGAAAGAATATTTTAGTACAGGAGGCAAAGACTGTGACTTGCTGCTTTGCTGCTTCCTTGGTATGTTCCCTGTCAGAATTTCACTTAGTAAATAACTCTTTAAATCTATATTTAGAATGGGAAATATATTAGGAAGAAGTAGGACTCAGCACAAGCCAATCTATTTAAATGCAGCATAATTGAAATGTCAACATAGTCATGAAATGCCTCAAGGTGTTTCTTCGGTGAAGGCTGGATGTGACACAAAATAGATGCATGCTGTGGTACAGAGAAAGCCTTTGTGTGCTCCTCAAATCTAATCTTGCACTCACCTTGCTGAATGTTTGAAAATGCTCGGCTGAAGCTTCACTGCCACTCTGGTCCCTGTTCTTCCCTTCTCTCAGGGAATCTGACAGTTCAGAGGAGGTTTTGATCTTGGAGGAGAGAGACATTCAGCAGTTCGGTGCTCACAAGTAGGGAGCCTTTCCTGCAGGGATGCCTCATACTAGCTCGGAGCTCCAGCCCCACTTGGCAGTACAGACATGGTACCTTCTCAGTGAGTGTTAGCAGGCACGCTCCTCTCGGCACATGTACCGGGAATCTTGTTTTTCTCAAAGTGATGGTTCATTCTTCATTCAACTGCTGTTGGAATGACTTGAAAGAAGACAACTCATTTACACAAGCTGCTCCCATCTGCTCTTGGGAAGTGCTAGTACTCCACCAAGATTGGAGAGTAGAAAGTCTTTTCATCTTTCATACTTTTGAAAACTGAACAAGTACTTTGTTTTACTCCTTTCTTAGGAAAGTCCTCTACTTATTGATTGTGAAGTGTGCTGCCCTTCTGGCCTTCCAGTGGAAATAAAAACTCTGTGATGAATGCTGGTCACAAGCAAAAGTGACCACCTACAAGGGCAGCCTGAAAGAGTTGGGGCTGTTCAGCCTATAGAAGAGAAGGCTCTAGGGAGAACCTTCTCTTCTACCTGAAGGATGCTACAAGAAAACTGGAGAGGGACTGCTCACAAGTATGTGTAGCAACAGGACAAGGGGCAGTGGTTTTAAACTAGAGCAGAGGAGAGTTAGATTGAGTGTTAGGAAAAAGTTCTTTATCGTGAGGGTGGTGGAACACTTGAACAGGTTCCCCAGAGAGGTGGTAGAATCTCCATCCCTGCAGACATTCAAGGTCAGGCTTGGTGGGGCTCAGATGTAGTGAAAGATGTCCTTGCTCATGGCAGGGGGGGTTAGATTAGATGACCTTTAAAGGTCCCTTCCAGCCCAACACATTCTGTGATTCTGTGGTGTCCTCATTATTCTTCCCCAGCCTTCTGGCTGGTGCTGCTGAAGTAGGATGGGCCATAATCATATAACCTCTTGGGGTTATAATCATACCACGTTTCATTTGTATGTCTCTCCTAGCCAGCGCTCTGTCTCTAGATTTCAGTCTGCCTGGGTGACACATGGTTTTTTTTAGCAGTTGATAGACAGGGAAGACTAATTCATCTGACTCCTGCATTGTGAGAGTGTGCAGGTTTTTTTAAAGAGGTTAAGTTCAGCAAGATCTTTATCAGCAAACTGTGATTTCAGAAGGAAAATGAACTTGACAACTGTTTTAACAGTCTGAATGTTTATGTATGTCGTTGGTTAATGCCTGAAGTCAATATTTGTTAAGCCTGATTGATAAAAATATGTGCCTTTCATCAAGGTCAACTTAATTTGTGGAAATTTGCTTTGCTTACCACGCTGCTTTTGCACAGAAACCCTGTCAGACTTTGCTGAAACTACGCAGGCATTTTCTCATTTAAATTATGATTGTCTTCCCTGAGAAGTGCCCTGTGGACGCTGCCTCATTTGAATGTGTCTTTTTTAAAGGATGCCTCAGATTGGATTCCAATTTAGTCAGGTGATGAATTACCTGACTTGACCTAATTCATTAATTTTAATGGTATTTGAAGTCTTTATTTTATTCAGGCCTCCTCTGATAGACCTTTCTTATAGACATCTTTATAATAATGTCCACTCATCAGCTACTTAAAGGACATGACTGGAAAGCGGTTGTGACTGCTAGGCTGCACTTTGCTTGTTTGGATCGTGCTTAGGCTTAGATTTTCAACAGCCTTTGTGCATTACATCAAGCAAATGTAAAGCTGACTTTGCATTAGATGATAGTTAAGGCTTGGAAAGGAGTTCTGAAACCATGTTATGAATATGTATGGATGAACTTATGTATATTCAAGTGTTCGTATAATTAAACTGTGTTTAAACTGCTGTTTTCACACAGTGCAGCTACCCCATATGTGGTACCATAGTTCTTAAGTTACACACGTAGTATAGGACTAAGTAAATGGCATAATGTTGTAACTGAGGTCACTGGAGTATAGCTTTATAGTATTCAGAGATGGATGGTGTTTGAAGCAGTATTACAAATAGAAAAGCCCGTGCTGTGCAATAATGAAGCTAATTCTGGGTAGAAAGAACGATCAAACAACTCGCAATTGTTCATCTTCTAATGCAGATTCATCTCTTAAAAATTTATGTCTCTTGTCAGTTGATTCCTATCACATCTGCAAATGGTACAGGCCTGGGTTATAGGATGCAACTGACAGGTGTTTGTGTATATAGATAACCATGGGGATAAACCAGGAAGAAAAGATCAGTTTTGGGAAGGGAAAGGTGACAAAGCTGAAAAAGCAATTTAGCACCACAATTCGAGTAGGAAAGCAGCAAATTTTTGCTGCTTCCACAGAACAAAGTCTCTTATATTAAAAGAAAGACACGTACCACACGTCGGAATGCCACACCAAAGAAATCCTCAAAACTGCTTGTGAGCTAAGCTTAGCAACTGAAGGCTGCTGGATTTGTCTTCTTCTGAGTTTGCGGAGAGCTATGGAGAGGTGCAGGGAAGGACTGTGAAAGAGGGGCTCCAGGGGGTGGCAGTTTCTGTCTCCTCATCTCTCTGAAATGTTGCTGTCACATACAGAAAATAATCTGGTTAAGGTCATGAAAACTGTCCCATTGCAATGTTTCAACTGCTGGCAGGGTGGAACTATTTACTGGTAACCTGTTTGAGGAAGGGTGGTGCCCATAGCTGCTAGAGAAGGGCCAGCAGCAGGCAGAATTGGAGGTAAGGAAGCTCATAGTAGTCACTCAAGCGTGAATCAAAAATATACGACCTAGACTTAATGTATATTAAACAGCTTCAGTTAACAGTGTGGTTATAGTCAGGTAACAGTGAGGAATTTCAGTAATGAATTTTCTAATCTGACCTGTACAAATAGACATGAGAAAGCAGGAGTGCCACAAAATAAAGTCCTTTCAGATCTGAGACCTCATTCCTTTAA
This sequence comes from Phoeniculus purpureus, assembly GCA_028565055.1. Lineage (NCBI taxonomy): Eukaryota > Metazoa > Chordata > Aves > Bucerotiformes > Phoeniculidae > Phoeniculus > Phoeniculus purpureus. The sequence continues at coordinate 26,105,944 of JAOXOE010000602.1, read as the reverse complement.
AAATGCTAATAGAACTATCTTTTGCAGTGGATTAAGTACTGAATAGTATATTTTTAGTTGGAGAGACTGTGTTAGAGGCAGAGGGAGAGATCATGAAGACCATACAGCAAAAACTTTGGACTTGCTTACTGCAAGTACAGGATCCAGAAACTTGGTAATGAAACACCATCCATAGACAGGGATTGCAGATTTTCTTGGACCCAAACACTGTTGAAAGCTGACGAGGCTGCAAAAGAACATAGAGTAAACAAGCATTCTGCTTTTTTCAGCAGATCTTACTTTCTGTTTGTGGAGATGGTAGATAAATTAATGACTTAAATTCAGATTTAGATGCACAAATTAAATGTTTTCTTGAGAGTTAGTGAACAGCTATAGCTCCCATTGAGCCAATTCCTTCTAGCAGCGGGAGTTAAAAAATGCTCTGTGCTTCTGAAATTCAACAACTTAGTTTAATAACTAAATCAAAAGAAGGATTTTGTTAGAAACGAAAAATTTATCTTTTAGAATGAAAACCCCCTCAGGCTTGCAAGTGGTGTTTTGTGTCTTGTTTGGCAACTCGCAGATTGTTGCTGAAGACAAGTATAGTGGACTCTGTGTTAGAAGTTGTATTTATGAGAATTTTAGACTCGATCCCTAATACTGGGCTGAATACCAGGCCTGGCTGTTGCAACACGTTAAAAAAAGAGAAGTCCAGGTAATGTTCTCAAAGATTAACAGAGAAAAACAATGCATAATATACTATATATAATGTGCTGTATATTTTACACATAGTATTAAAATTGTCATAGAATATGGTATTTTTTAATATCTCTTCGGGTAGACAAAGGAAAATTAGGCTCTCCAACCAAAAGAAACTGTGAGAAAAAAATTCAGGAGGAGACAAAGGTGCAGGAAGAATAATGAGTTCAAGGATCAGGGCTGAAACTCAAACTGCTTAAGAGTGAATCCTCCACTGAGAAGCAGCATTATGGAGTTTAATTGCCTTAAAAGTAATAAACATCACTTTATCCAAAGAAATTTGTGTGTGTTTGGGGCTTGAATACGAAGAAAGAGGGAAAGCACGGAAATGCCGCTTTAGCATTGCCATAGACCATCCCATTCAGTTACCCAATGGACCGAGCAATTCTAAGACTTTCTACACAGTGCCAAGATAGCACAGGACCTTGGAATAGGGAAAAAACCCAGTTTATTTTGTGCTGATAGGTTTTTACAAAATAAAGCAAAGCTTTTTCTGGGTTCAAAACGAATTATTATTTCCTGTTTATTTAGAAAAAGGCAAAGGTGAGCTGTTCATACTGAAATTTAGCTGCTGCTGAAAATGCTTTGCCAATTTAATTTTCATTTTCTCTTTTCTTCCTGAAAATATCTAATTATACTGCAGCTATTCTAAATCATTCCCCCTTTAATTGCTTTTTTATTTTCACAGTAATCATCTATCCAGATTTCCTACTGTACAGTTTGTACAGAAGTTCATGTACTTAATGGCTTTTATTAAAAGGCACTCAATAAACAAAGGGCTTTTGGGCTTTTCATTCAGCTACTCCAGTCTCATCCTTAACTTGCGGTATAGCTAAGCTTTTCCAATAGGTTCAGTAACAGGAAGTAGCAAGAAGATAATTAAGAGCCAAGTGTCAAGTTTGTTTCAGTGACATTTTGTAAAGACTTATGTGCACCTCTCTCCACATGAATCCATGAGATGTAGCTATCACCTACATGAAACATTTTAGGCACCAGGCCAGCAGGAATAATATATGTCCTTTAGTTTAAAGTTTACTTACAAAAAAAGCCAAACAGTGATTCTGTAACTATGAACTTTTTGTAATTGCTGTTCAGACTCCTAGCATGACAGAATTTTCTAGAAATGACGGGAGTACTTCTCTCTGTGGAGAAAAAGTCTCTTTGAAGTCTGAGCATCCTTTAAGTTCCGCTACTAAGTCGAGCAATAAAGACATGTAATCCCAACTAACGATGTTCCACAGTTGTAAAAGCTTTCCTGCCTTCAGGGAGTTTTTCAACCAAGATTTTTTTTACCCTGCTTGGACTGCTTAACTTTTGGATTTCTTTGGTCCTTCTTGGACTTCTTTGAGGGTGTATCTAGTGACTTACCAACAAAGTTGTTGCAGGAGAAACTTTTGCTGCTTCTTCAGTCTAGTGAAGGCTACAGAAAGTAAATGAATGAGACATCACCAGTTTCAGACTCCTGTTTTGTGAGGGCAAAACTAAACTCTTGATGAAAATCTTCAAAGGACACAGAAAATTTACATCATGCTAAAACCAACATCCTATAAAAAGCAGTTGCAAAGTAAATCAATCTATCCTGCATTTTCCCAAATGATAAGGACTTATTCTGGTGCTTACTTCTGGCTGTATGACCAGGCACAGACAGTGGTTGTGAATGCTGCTGCATCCAATTGGTGTCCAGTGACCAGTGGTGTCCCTCAGGGATCAGTACTGAGCTCAGTTCTGTTCAACATCTTTACTGATGAGATGGGTGAGGGGATTGAGTCTACCCTTAGTAAATTCACAGAAGACACTGAAACTGGGGAGGGAGTGTCGATCAGCTGGAGGGTAAGAGGATGCTGCAGAGAGATCTGGACAGGCTGGGTCGATGGGCAGAGGCCAGTGGGATGAGGTTTAACAAGGCCAAGGGCAGGGTCCTACAGTTTGGCCACAATAACCCTCCTACAGCTACAGACTGACAGATGAGTGGCTGGAGAGCAGCCTGGCAGAGAGGGACCTGGCAGCAGTTGCCCAGGTGGCCCGGAAGACCAGTGGCATCCAGTAGTGTGTCCGGCAGGGCTAGGGACGTAATTCTCCCCTTGTACTGGGTAATGATGAGGCCTCCCCTCAAGTACCAGGGCAGTTCTGGGCCTCTCGCTTCAAGGAAGAGTTTGAGGGGCTGGAGCGGGTCCAGAAGAGAGCAGTGAGGCTGGGGAAGGGACTGGAGGGAAATTCTAATGAGGAGAGGCTGAGGGAGCTGGGGTTGTTTAGTCTTGAGAAGAAGAGACTCAGGGGGACCTTCTCCCTCTCTACAACTACCTGAAGGGAAGTTGTAGACAGATGGGAGTTGGGCTCTTCTCCCAGGCAACCAGTGCCAGGACAAGAGGGCAGGGCCTGAAGCTGCTGCAGGAGAGGGTTAAGTTGGGTATTAGGAAGCTCTTCCTCATGGAAAGGGTGATCAGAGCCTGGAATGGACTGCCCAGGGCAGTGATGGAGTCACCATTCCTGGAGGTGTTTAAGAAAAGACTGGATGTGGCACTTGGTGCCCTGGTCTAGGCGATTGTGGTGATGGGTTAGGTCATGGGATGAGCTGGATGATCTGAGAGGTCTTTTCCTCAATAATTCTGTGACTAGGTATGAGACCCTGGTATCTTAGATCTTCAAAAGGTACTATTAGCTATGTATTATACGGGATTTATTCTGTATTTCATGTATAGGACAGAATGTTTTACAGAAATTTTTATGTAAACTATTTATTATAGATGGTAATTTAGAACTATTGACTATAGGTGTAACTCCTACTTATATCCATATAAATATATCTTATAAAAATAAGAGTATTGCAGTATTTTTCATGAGATACTGAACAATACAATTTCTGAGAAATCTAATTTTGCAAAAATCCATTTTTGTGATGCTGCGATGCAAAAACCCAGCTACAGATATAAACAAAGGCAATACGTTTCCTTGTTAACTTCCTAATGTTTATGTCAGTGGCCCTGCTTACTGAGTCCTTCACAGCTTGGATACAATAGTTCTTTAAGGAGGAATAATCAGGTTTGCAGTCAAACATGGAGTGAGCCCAGAGAAACTAGAGTCAAGCCTGTCTCCTGTGTTCCTACATGAAAAAGTTGTGAAAAGCTACACTGAGAGATACTAGAATTTTGCAATACTTTGTGCAGGGAATATATCAGAGTGATGATCTCAGAGGACTCTTCCAACCTTAATGATGCTATGATGAATATGAGCTATATTCCATTAAATTGAGTTTGTGAGAAATAGTGATCCCCACCAAACCCTGACAACGTTCATTGTCTTAAGGTGAGCACTTGGCAGTTGGACTCTTCTCTAAAAGAATCCGAAGCTTTAGACGAGGAAAGTGGAGAATGAAGAAACAGATGATTTTTTCCCCTCCTTTTTTTTTCTGCCTCCAGAAGCCAGGGAAGAGCACAGTTAACTTTTAACTTGCCAGAATGTAGTAGCCAACTGTTGAACTAATAAATGAAGCCCTTGAATAAATGCCATGGCAATGCCTTTTTTTATTCTCAGTAGCTGGGAGCAGAGCTGATCCTTGTAGTAGACTTTAACCTCTACAGTCTGTCACCTGAGTGGCTTTTTTTTCACTGGTGTCCTTTGCAGATGTCCTTCTAATAGTCTCCTACTCTGATGTGCTGAAGTTGGCATTGAGGGTGTTCACATCTTGTTTATCAACTTATTTATCAGCCTGTTCTGCTTGTACCCTGTAGAATGAATCTAAAGGGACAGGATACAAGGATGGCATTTATTTACACTATCCCCACTATTAAAATGCCTCAGTGACATCTCCTGTGAAAAACTGTATTTGTCGTCTTCTCTACATGCAAAAGTACCTACAGGTACACCAAAATGCAACCATTACCTAGCCATAAAACCTGCTTGTGGCTGAAAAAGTTCATCACTGGAGTGTGTGTGCCGTCACCAGTTGTTTGATTTATAGGATGGGCTAAGGGAAGGGGTTTATTACGGGCCCTGGAGACTTGAAGAGGTTTGAAAAAGATCTGTTGAAAAAAAAGCTGGGCACTTGACAGTGAAAAATAAAAAATGTTGATGACCTGTGGAAAATATTCAGTAAAAATTAAGTTTTCTTGTGTGTTACTTGTGCCTATGAAAATAGCACACAGAGGCAATAATGATGCTCAGTGTTTTGAGCAGGGGAGCTGCTCTAGTGGGCAGATCACTGACTTAAAGCAACGAATGAAAAGCAATTCTTGTGCTTCCATCGCTTTCCAACTCAGCCACACTGAATCAATTACACATTGCCAAAGGCTAAGTCTCGTTAGTTGGGTAAAATATATGAGAAGCACCGAGGCAAGATGAGTCAGGGTAAAATGGCAGCGAATGTTACCAGACTTTATAGTGTTATTACTGATCATGATTTCAGCCGGTGCTCTAAGGGTTTTTAGTTCTCCCAGGCAAGTTACAGCTAAACAATCCTGGCTGGATGCCGGCGAGATGATGACAAATCACCAAACATACAATTGTGCGTCTCCTCCCAGGCATCAGGAGAGTAGGCTTGAATCACAGTGATTTTCAAAGCTTTGGGATTTGAAGTTTCCTATTTTCTAGCTTCTCCAAACGCCTATGTTTACGCACACTAACATCCCTGTACGAGACAAGGCTCACATTTGTAACACCCCGATAAGTGAGCTGTTAAGAAAACCACTTGCAGCAGGTTTTTTGGAGAATTGGCAATTGTGAGTCTTTGCAGAGAGCAGCAGCAATATCCAACTCTAAGTGGATTCTGTCATGAATTTTGCACCTCCAATGGGGCAATCAGGCTCTACAAAACCAACTCAAAATCCAGCCCTGCTTGCTGCAAACAAAAATGTAGATGTTCAGCCTATGTAGCTGGCAGATGCTGCAAATACAGCTTCTGAATTAAAATATCGCAGTTCAGATGAGACAGGTCTGTCTCACAGGGAAAAGAAAAAATTAAAACATTAACAACTAAATAAGAAATTTATTTCTCCAGTACAGTATCACTACACATTTTTAATTCTATTCCAGCTTAAAGTCCCTTCTTTTATCCTTCACTGGGTTTTGTTGTGCCTGTGAAAAAATGTTCAGCTCCTGAATGGCACATTTGGTTCCCTGGGATCTGTTGTTATTCAGTTCCTTTACGTAATTGATTCCAAGTCCTTGGCTGTGTTTCCAGGAAGGCACTGCCTCCTGAGCTCGAGGTTTCTGCCTGGCGATTTTGTGAGGATTTTATCTGTCAAGCAAAGTTGTATTCACGAAGAGAAGCAATTTCTGAGGTACTACTTCCATGAAGAGGCATGAAATTGGACGTTGGAAAAAGCTATTATAGGTGTCTTTTATGATTTCAAAATAATTTAATTATGTTTTTCCACATAACTGGGAGCTGAGCAGAGTAAATAAAGATGCTGGATTTGGTGGGGTGTTTTTTTTTCAGTATGAGAAGAAGGAAAGTAATAATCTTTGAGACTCTTTGGAATGTTTTATAAGTCCCACACTTTTTCCAGCTCTATTGCACAATTATATCTGCAACACTAGCTTCAATATCAGAACACAGACAGATGCTAAACCTGTCACTTATCTCTGCAAGCTGCTGTTATAGAAGAGGACCAGGGCATCTTGGTGTGCCGCCCATAAAAGGAATTTGACATTGCAACTGCCAGGCTTGGTCTGCTTGAAGCACAATAAGACTTATCAACTGGACTTATTGGACACTTGGCATATGTCACCATGTGAAAACATACAAATCCCTCGCTTTGCATTTCAGATTGCTTCAGGGCTTTCACATGTGACAGTTCTTGGGCTCCACAGAGCACCCATGACCATACACAATACTAAGAACATTATTAAAGCTTGTGTGCTATGCCCTTTGGATCCTGGTTTGATCACGGAAGAGTCGATCTGGCTGATGCTGCCATCCCATGTTCTTGCAGTGGTGAATTGAAGTGCCAGCTAAGAGCCCTCTACTGCTTGCACGGGCCTTCCTCCAAATCTGGGAGTCTTAGTGAGAGGGAAATGTGAATTTGGCAAGAATGGTGTCAGTCAAGAAACTTCATTGGTGAGGTGTTAGGAAGTTTTACTTTAGAGCCCTAATAAAAAGATTCAATTCTATTCTGTGGCATCTCAATCAGTATTATATCAAAACATTAACATTTCATTTATTCTCTCATTGTAATTTCTTTCTGGACTAATAACAGTGTTAAGACCTGCAGTATTGTTTTGGTACTGAAGTACATTTTAGCAAAGGTGATTTTTCTTAATAACGAATTTCTTATTTATATGATTAAGTAAAACAAATTCCTATGAACCTTCTGTTTTTTAGTGCTTTGCAATTGGTTTTGAAAGAGACCTGCCTGAGGAAGTTAGTTTCAGCCATCTACAAGAGATATTAAAAGTGACGACATACTGTGAGCTAGCTTCCCAGTACACAGAGCTGGAAAATATGTCTCAGACTACAGAAACAGTCACGCTTCACCCATTGAGAAGTCCTAGATTTGCAGTGTGTATAGACGAGCTAAGTCAGCATCACTGGTGAACTCATGGTAATTAGGTAGAGGGTAACTATTACAACTATTATAACAGAACACTATGAGTCTTCAATTATTAATTTGTGTTTCCAGGGCATTCTAAAGCTCACTGAGTAGTTTTTTTAATTGGAGGTACTTGCAGCAAGAAAAACCCAAATGTGAAATTATTACTGCATTGACTTGTAAAATGCATTCAGCAGCTGCTTGAAGATCCTGACGTGTTGATGCACGTGCACGCATAGGTATATTTTGCTAGCAAAAGCGCCAAAGTGTAAAGCCATATTAAAAATTGAATGGTGCAAAGATTAAACAGGAGTATGTTTGAGCACATTAAAAAATACCAGCAGCAGAATGGGAAATAAGGCTGAGTATGTAAATACGAGAGTGAACGGGGTCACTGAAATACTTGATGGGTCACAGCAAGTGATATTTAAGAAGCTGAAGTGGAAGACGTTTCATCAGAGAGAAAGCTCATGTTTTGCCTCTTGTAAAATTTGTAGCTTTACTGTTTCAGACAGAGGTTTCTGTAGCTTAATTTGATTGACCTCAGACCAAGGAGCACTTGTAACAGCTCATTGTGCCCTTCCAACTGATTTCCATTTTAAGCATCAACCACTGAAGGGCTATGTGAGTATGCCACACCGGTCCTGTCAGTGAACGATTTCTCCTCCATAACCACTTGCTTCTTTCCACATCCAAGACTTAACTGGACAGACCAGTATGATAGCACAGACCAGCATCATGTGGGCATTTACACTCATGTCCCTGTCAGTTATGAACAGGAACTTAATTCCCTTTTTCTTTCCCCTCTGCTTGGTGAATCAACTGTGCATTTCCTATTCCCTGGTGTGTGACTTGGCTTTTTGTTGAATTAAGATCCAAGAGCTGGTTCTATTTATTGCCTAAGCAGAGAGCTGACTAGTGCAAAAGTCTCGAAGGTGATATGCTGTATGCTTTGCTGGGAGAAATAGAGATTTACTGTGCAAGGGTGAGCAGCCTCTTGTGTCCTTCCAGCTCTGTGCAGCTGTCACTGCTGGAAGGAAGTTAGAGGTTAGAAGGGACATGGGAGAGGGAGGCGACAGCAGCTTCCACAGGGAGCAATCACTGTCTGATCTGCCTTCCCACCATCTCCCCTGCAGGAGAAGGGTGATGAAGAGGAATTTCTTCCCTAGCTCTCCGTCTTGAAGTTATTCTCTTTCCATTGCTACCTGCCCTCAGTGGATGATACTTTATTGTGCCTCTTCCTTGTGGTACATTTCAGGCTGCTGCAAGACAGAGTGGTGGTCTTTTCAAGGAAGAAGCAGCCTGTGGAGTCCACAGATTCCCTGAAGTTAGCAGGAACCTCTGGTGACCACTTAGCTGATGAGCTCTCTACTCAAAGCAGGTTATCTTAAGTTGCCCAGCACCATGTCCAGTTGAGTTTTGAACGTCACCTGTGGACAGAGGCTCCACAGGATGGAGCATCCTGTTCCATTGTTCAGCCACACTCATAGAGAAAGAAAGTGTTTCCTTATGCTCAGATGGAAATCCCAGAAAGATTTTTTTTTTTGATGAGAGGAAGATAGAGCTCATACCTCTGGAATGTGAGTAATAAAGAACAAGTGTTAGGGAAGGGACAACCCAAGAGATTGGATGTACTTTGTCAGGGTATGAGGATGTACATGAGGATGTACTCCTCAACCATATTTACATTTCTAGAGTTCATCTGAGTGGCTTTCCTTTACCTCCTCAAAACATATCTGATCTTTTCTCACAGCATAGCCCACTCTGCTCCTGCCACCAAGTTGCATTTTTTCTCTCCAAGCATTCCTCAGGCATTGAAATGCAATTATAAGGCTGAGAAATCATCAGCTGACTCTGTGAATGCATTTTATATGACTAAGTCCAGACTGCTAGGAAGCCCAGGTGGTTTTTTTCTTGTTGACTGCTGGTTCTCTCTGTAGTTTATCCATTCTGCCAGTCTTTATCATCATTCACAAACTATATTAGTCACTACTTTCATTGCTGGGTAATTAATGACCCTGTTCAGTGTTGTCAGGCTTCAGATTTCATTAAACATGCCTAATTTAACGATGATTCTTTGCCACTCAGTAAACCTGTTTCAGTACATATCCAACACTGTGAAAAGACCTGAAACTATAAACTGGTTTATATAAACTAAAGCTCCTTATATAAAGAATGTCTAGTCTTTTAAATCTGTATCTTGCATCCAGGTTAATAACCAGTTAAATTACTCTCTTCAGTCATGAAATCACTTACCCAGTTTAAATTTTCCCATGTGAACTTCTCTGTAACTTCTGCTTATGTTGGTGTAAGGCAGCCAAGGTGTAACCGAAACAGCAAAAGGTCAAAATAACGAGCCATTTCCACTGGTGAAGCCAATATTTCACTGCAAGCCTACTACCTGCTGATCTCATCTTTTAAAGTGTTCTGTGATGCTATGCTTGAAGAACACCACATAAAACAAATTGTTTTGAAGCTCAGCCAGATAATGTCAGTCAAAATTTAGGCAGGAAGAAATTTCAATAGCACAATCTCAAAAAAATAACTTTATCCATGAACACAGCGGGGAGATACTGTTAGATAATATTTTGAAGATGGATATACTCACGTCTGACAAGGAGTGGTGACTGGGGTAGATTTAGAAGATTTGAATTGCTTATTTAAGTTTTGTTCTTCCTGCAGCATTCCTTTTTTTTTTTATGACTTTATTATGTCTGAAACAACAAAAGAAGAAAGCACCAACCAGCACCCCCCCAATAACAACAAAGCTATGAGGAAAAAAAAAAATCTGTCTCTTTAAAACAGTATCTTGTTACTCACATCCAGCCTGAATTTATTCAGCATGACGTGCCCATTTTCACTGAACAATAATCACAGTCAGACACTTTGGGTTTTGAGCAGACTGACAAGTGCATTAAACAAAATGTGTAATTTTCTCGTGATCATAAAATAGGCTAATACACTGTAATGTCTGTTTAAAATCGTATATTAAGCTGTTCAGCAACTCATTGCCAACACATAGACAGTGATGTGTAGAAAGATCCAGTAGAAGGTTGAGAAACATCAGGTAGAATTTATGAAGCACAGTCCGTGTGCCACTCAGCCAAGAAGTAGTTAGCTTGAACAAAGACTCTTCCTAATTCATGTAAAACTTGGAGTTATGGACTAAAGTTTTGAAACATGGAGAAGCCTGTTGATGCGAATGAGTTCCAGTACAGTGTAGTTGAGACAATTCTTTCATGTAAGTGGTAACTGTTATGATAAAAGTGACACAGGACAGTGTTGTCCTCACAGCACTTGCTTAGCAGGTGGGACTCACATTACCTAGGTGTGCCCTCAGCCTCAGGGGTACTCACACCCCTCACTCCATCAGCCGTTCCCCTACAGGTTGCAGTAGTCTTCTGCAATGTGAGGTGTTCTCACGCTGACTCAGAGAAAAGGAGTTTTATGGGCTCAGAGAATGCTCGTTAGCCTACAGCTACATTGCCTGATGATTATAGTTGTGGCACAGAGTGCAAATACAGCAATCTGTTAATAAGTTGTATCCAGTAACTATTTTATGGAAAATTCAGGAGCAGCCTGTTGCCCAGGACAAAGCACTGCTCTCAAGTATCGTTTCTCTGCTTATGTCCTACAAATCTTACTGTAACACTCTAGCCTTAGGATAAGATTCTGCACTCTGGAGTTTAAGAAAATGGAGTTACCTAACAGCAGTCCAGGCTTAGACATCTAAGCTCCACAAAGGAAAAGGATTGCAGTTATACCCAGGACTTACAATCTGCTTTTACATGCTATAGGTGGTTCAGGATGCAGGGATTTTCAGCGGTTATTCTGGGTTATTGTTACCTTGTCGTAGCGCTACACAGAAATCCTGGACTGCCTAAGGGACTGGCTTGAGACCCCAGCTGTAAGTGTCTGGGTATTTAATGCTTCTGTATTCTAGCAAATTTTTCCAAGGGGATAATTTCTTTTAGTAACTGGTGAAAAAATCCTGTTAGTCCTGTGTTTTCCCAAAGTCTCTGACAATGGGTTGGGAAGCAGGAATGATTTGGTGGGTGTCTGCATGCAGAGGCTGCAACCTGACCTGGGCCAGCATGAGAAACACAAAATAGGTGAAGGACATGTTCATCTGAGCTCCTGTTGTAAGGCAAATGGTTTGGTTTTTTTTTTTAGTAACCTAAGGACAGCCCACTAGAAGGCTGGGGAAGAACTATTTACAAGAGCAGGGGGAATGAAAGGACGAGGGGGAATGGGTTTATGCTGTAAAAAGTCAGATTTAGGCTGGACATCAGGAAAAAGTTCTTTAATCTGAGGGTGGTGGATCCCTGGAACAGGTTGCCCAGGGAGGTGGTGGACCCATCTCTGGAGACTTTCAAGGTCAGGCTGGATGCAGCTCTGGGCAATCTGGTCTTGTGAACGGTGGCCCTGCTTATTGTAAGGGGTTTGGACTAGATGATTTTGGGGATCCATTCCAACCCAGTACATTCTATGATTCTCTGATTCTCCCCAGTTTGAGCATAATGGGGTCCATCTACCATGGACTGCAGTTTTTGAAATCTGAGTCTTTCTCTGTTGGACTTGACTGAGGTGTCCCATAGTGGGACTATATGGGTATGAATGTGATCTCTAATTCCCATATCTTTTTTTCAGTGGTCTTTCTATCCTAACAGGGATATGGGCTGTGGTGTGTGACAAAGTTCATTACATTTTTGTCTTTTTTTTTTTGGTACGATAGTCAAAACTAAGAAAATGACCAGGACTCTTCAGATAAAAGCCTGCTGCATTATTTCAATCCAGCAATTGAATTCTATCAATCAAGCAACCCTTTTCTGCCGGAGAAGCAATCTGTAGAGCTTTATATTGTGCATGTAGCAGCAACAATAACAAACAAACAAAAAAGTTAGGGTAGATTACATTAAAGAGTCTAATCTGTAAAAGATTTGTACTTCAAAACCTCAGAAAATGAACTAGAAGAGAAAAACAAGGCTTGCAGCATATGTGCGATAAGAATAGTCTAGACACAGCGTATGAATATTGAATCACAAGAGCTGAATGAATAACACGGTGATAAGATCAAGTAAATTCATGCAACACAAAGCTGCCGAATATTTAAGAGAAAAAAGAATATCTATGGAGGACAATTAGAAGTCTAGTTCAGTAACAAGCGCCTCTGAGTTTTCCTTTGGGTATGTTCCAGAGACAAGGGGAAGAAAAAAAAGGATTAATCTTAGTTCCATAATGGAAAATTATGTTTTAGCACAAGATAGTGCATTGCTCGAGGAATATAGTTGAAGAAGGAACCTCTTGGGTTACAACTTCACATTCTGGTACTTCAGGGGCCTTTCCATGTGCTGCCCTTTGTGAATCTATCACGATCCATGTCAAAAGCATTTATTTATTTTCTCTCTCTGCTGTTCATTTTAAAAGAGGAGTTCCAGAACCTGATTACGGTAATAGCTAAGAACCTTCTCATTTTCAGCCAGGATTTATTAATGGGCAATTTATATCCATTTGTACTTCTGCCAATAGCCCTTTAGCTTAAATTGTCTCTTTACTCGCTGTTGATCCTCTGATATATTCATAGACAGCAGTCCTAAATCCTTTTCATTTTTGTCTCCTGGCACTAATCAACACAAAACCTCACAGTCTCCCCTCAGATGGAGCCAATCTCTGGTCTGCTCAAGTCTTGAGTTTACCTTCCATGTTGTTTAACTCCAGGCTGGAGTGGGCACATCCACCAGCAGCTGCCTCCTGGAAAGAAAGGACTCACGAGCATCCTCGGCCTTGGTATCCTCACTTTCTCTATGGGAAATATTGATCCCAGTGCTCCAAGTGGTGCATTTCCCTGTTTACCATGTACCATTACACTGGTAGCTCATAGACATCCTCCAATGGACTATTTTACAAGGATCTTTTATTGCTTCAAACTGTGATATCTTGAAGTGACAGTAGAAGCTCCACTATTATTCCCTAGGCATATTTGAACTAGTAAACTTCAGCCAATTCCTTTTATGTACCTCAGCTCTCCATCACTGCTGATTATTAACATTATGTAGTCAGTAAATTTTAATTTACAGAGGACTGTGAGGTTGGCTCTACTCTCGAGCATATGTTGTCATTATAAAATGAGCAGTACAGGGTATTAGTATTATTACTTATTACAGAGTATTACAGGGTATTACAGATGTATTCATGAGATTTATTTTACAGATGTGCTTATAAAACATAATTGGGAACCCACTAGAGCCAAAACGCCTTGTTACCACATGAATGGCTCAGAAATAGTGACATCCACATACATTTTGTCCTCTTACACCCTCTCAGGAAAGGCGAAGCTTACTGGGGTGTCTTCATGAGCCCAAGCTCTATTGCTTGACAGTCCTCAAGAGCCCAGAAACTTTTTAGTACTGAGGAGCTGCAAGCTGAACTGCTTTTCTTATTAATAGAAACAGCCAAAGCATCTAAGTTGAGAACCTGGTGTGAACCTATTGTGAATCACATGCCAGCTCAGGAGGAACTGACAATAAGGGCAGTCAGATCAATTGGTTAATCCTTTCATTAAAAAGCCATTCAAGAGAAGATAGTTCTTTGTATCATTCATCTTGAGTGAACTACGGTAAGCAGTGTGTTTGCCTGAACATAGATGGAATAAATGAAGCCAGGATTTTATTACTATGAAGTCCCATGGGGCAAGTGCATCTGGGCAGGAACAACCCTAGATACCAGTATAGGTTGAGGAGTGGTTAGTACATTGAGAGATGTTCTTCTTTCCCTCTACTCTGCCCTGGTGAGACCACATCTGGAGTATTGTGTCTAGTTCTGGGCCCCTCAGTTCAAGAGGGATGTGGAGGTGCTGGAGGGAGTCCAGCATAGAGGAATGAAGATGATGAAGGAAATGGAACACCTCCCTTATGAGGAAATGCTGAGGGAGCTGAGTCTCTAGCTTGGAGAAGAGGAGACTGAGGGGTGACCTCATTAATGTCTATAAATATTTGAAGGGTGGGTGTCAGGAGGATGGAGCCAGGCTCTGCTCAGTGGCATCTAGTGATAGGACAAGGGGCAATAGGCTGGAACACAGGAGAGTCCATATAAATATGGAATATAAAGAAGGAACTTCTTCACAGTGACGGTCACAGAGCACTGGAACAGGCTGCCCAGGGCAGTTGTGGAGTCTCCTTCACTGGAGATGTTCAAAACCCACCTGGATATGTTCCTGTTCGACTTGGTCTAGGTGATCCTGCTGTGGCAGGGCGATTAGACTAGATGATCTTTCGAGGTCCTTTCCAATCCCTAATGATTCTATGATAATTGGTACTTAATGTGGTGGTAGTGTTGCAGGAGACAGAGCCAGATGAAGGAAGAATGCACTGAGCTGCAGGGTACAGCTCGTCCACTGTATCATCACAATATCATCACCAAGAGAAGATTAAGCTAAGATTGATACCAAACTGAAGATTTTACAGGCACATCAGCAGGCTTGATGACACTGACAGACTCAATATCAGTAAGTTATGCCACTTCTGGGATACAATGGAAAAGCAAAGAACCCAAGTTCTCCTCAGACCACACTCTCAGAAGGCATAAGTCCAAGACACAGTAGTTTCCAGGGTCAGTATCAGAGCTCAAGGAGCTCTGAGTGTCAAAACAAAACCATCTGACCAGGACTGTGCTGAGCACAACTTAACACAGGCAGGAACTTTTCAGTCCCCAAAAGACAGAAAGCTAGATTTTTGTCAGCCTTATAAAGGTCAGACAAATGCAAGAGGGTCCTTAGGCAGGGGGAAAGGATAATCCTAAAAGGCCCTGATCAGCAGGTGAAACTCCAGCAGTCCCTGCATGGATGGATGGATGCCTCCCAACACCCCTCAGGAATTCAGAGTGCTGCATTCTTCTCTGCCCAGTTCTTCCTCAAGGCTTATCAGACACTGAGGATAGGAATCACTTATAGGCATAACAATCACGCAGTCAGGACAGCATTTGAAGCCTGGGGGCTTCTGCATTGCTTCTGTGTTAAGTACCTTTGGATCTAAATAACAAAAGGAAATCTCCAGAAGGATCAGAAAGGAAAACAAAAAGGACCAGCGATAGAACTATTTATTAACTAACTAGTTACAAGTAGTTACAAGAACTAGTTACAAGTAGTTAGATGCAATACAAAGGGACAGACAAGGATCAGGGTGCTCAAGAGGGAGACAAGTACCTCGGGGAAAACCAACTCTGTCAATCATTGTGTGAGGGTTGGGATTTGGGTAACACCGTTGAGGGGTGGTAAGCCTGGTACCAAGCAGGCTGCTGGCTACTGCTTTGAAGGGTTCTGCTAAGGTAGGCTTTGGTTCATGCATACTGGTGTACAACTCAGGCCAACCTGATCTGACCTGCAGAAAACACGCAGTCCTTAAGTGAGAGACCTCGAAGACCACACATTGAAGTGTAAGAACTGCTGCTGCATGTTCTGCTTTTGCCACACACTGCTTCACTTTGATTTTTAAAGAGTTTTTCATCTTATCCTGTGTGATCTTCACAACCACCAACATAGTGTATGACTGACAAGAAGCCACTCAGCTTGTGATGAAATCATGACCAACTAATAATCTCAGGCACAACGAGCATAGCCTTCTGGATAGTCCAGAATAAAGGAATCCACCTAGAGCCCAACTTAGACCTTGTGAACTGACCTAGCAAGACAGCAAGAGCTTTTCACTTTTACCTTCATCTGCACCTAACAAAGCTTCATACACATGCTTCTTTCTTTCCATTACTGTTACTTGATGGTGGTGCTCTTTCTAAAGAGCAGATCAACCTTTGGGAGTTGGAGAGGATCAACTTACAAAAAACCCAAATATATCTCCTATATGCTAGAAGAGCAAATAGGGATGAGGCTCCCTGTGCCCCATATTCAGACTGGAAAAGGATCATTACTTACTAGTCATTCTTGGATCCTTGAAGAACCAGTGAAGCCAGCTTAATGCTGCATTGTTTATTCCTAGTGCCCATCAAGAGAAAGCATGCTCCCAATTCATAGTCATAAGGAAACACAACAGTATTACTGCACTTCAAATTGTTTAGGAGCTGTAGAGGACCTTAGGGTATTACAGTGATGTTGAGCACTGTGGGGAACAAGCTAGAGTTATTGTCTTGATGATGATGGGGAAATAGGACACAACCGTGCATTATGGCACAAATCCATATGAAACAAGCCCTTATGTGCTTTGCTGCTCATAAAAACCCACCCTTAATATGGGAGAGAAGAGTCTCTTCTGAGGCAGAAAATACCTAGCATGGGGTTGCCTTGAAGCAAAAAAGCTTAGCAAATTTATGACTTTAAACCAGCCCCACATATTACAAGTTTCTGGGGACAATGAATAAAACCAAATTTTAACAGACACATAAATGGGTCCTAAAGAAGTCACTTTTGGAATTTGTTTCAGAACAGCCTTTCCTCTTCCTCTTTCTTTTTAGAGAAAGTTTCTGTAAAGGCACTACATTGGTTCAGCCAGAAAGAAACTTAGGAAAAGATGGAAGATACGATGAGAAAAAAATTGAAAGTGTGGGTGACTTAGAACAGACTGACATGACACACCAAACTATTGTAGTGGCTTAGCAGCTAGCCAGCAGCTGCCCCAGCTGTTTTCAAGCTCACTGGGGGTAAAAGGGTCAATATAAAGTAATTCCAGAGCTTCTTCAATATTCACCCTTGGACTAAAGATCAGTTTCTGAACCTGGCTGAGGTACTAGGATATGG
Source organism: Phoeniculus purpureus (assembly GCA_028565055.1). Classification (NCBI taxonomy): domain Eukaryota; kingdom Metazoa; phylum Chordata; class Aves; order Bucerotiformes; family Phoeniculidae; genus Phoeniculus; species Phoeniculus purpureus. Next base: position 26,088,937 of record JAOXOE010000602.1, on the reverse strand, counting down.
CCTTTAAAGCCAACATGCTGGTGCAAAACCCCTGCGCTGGTGATTTAGAGCACCACTATGTTGAAATGCAAGTCTCAAAAATAAGGGCAAAGGTTTCTTCTGGAAAAAGCTTCCACATCCTGCCCCTTTCAATCATTCTTTGTCTTCCTCATTCTAAGAAGAGTTTTCACTTGCCTTCTCAATTTTTCTTCATCGTTGCTTTCTTCCTCCTCTCTGAGGTAGTTGGTTTGCAACATCAGTACTTAAAAATACAGCTGTCCATTTCATATGTCAAAGACAGTGGCATGATGACATCACTGTAGTCTCCAAGACCTTTCAAAGACTGTTTTCTATTAATCCTTTTAAGTTTAGTCACCTACTCCATCCTGGCAATGTTCTGCATAAGTCTCTCTCTCCCCAGCTATCAAATCTATTTCTCTCATCCACCTGCCCTGACAATGACAGCAGTTTTCCCACTCTCCCACTCTCTTTTTCTTCCACCATTTTCATTCCTCATTCTTTACCACACCTACTGAATATCTCTTCCAGAATGTGATAGTAGTATAGGCTGGGGACTGACCTGTTGGAGAACAGTGCACGAGAAAGGGACCTGGGGGTCCTGGTGGACAGCAGGATGACCATGAGCCAGCAATGTGCCCTTGTGGCCAAGAGGGCC
>JAOXOE010000602.1:26063971-26088182 GCA_028565055.1 Phoeniculus purpureus | reverse complement strand
GAGGATGGAGCCAGGCTCTTCTCAATGTCATCTAGTGATAGGACAAGGGGCAATGGGTGTAAGCTGGAACATAGGAGATTCCATATAAATACCAGAAGGAACTTCTTCCCAATGAGGGTGACAGAGCACTGGAACAGGCTGCCCAGGGGGATTATGGAGTGTCCTTCTCTGGATACATTTAAAACCGACCTGGCACGTGTTCCTGTGCGACTTGGTCTAGGTGATTTTGTTGTGGCAGGGGGATTGGACTGGATGATCTTTCAAGGCCCCTTCCAGTCTCTAATGTTCTGTGATGTATCACTTTAGGGAAGATGAGGTCAGCAGCATCTTTGTGTGATTGACTGCTCTCCTGTGGGATTATGTACCTGGAAGTTAGAGGAATAAGAAAATCAGGAAGCATAAGATTGACGTGGGTGTCTGAGAAATCAGGGTGGCTTTTGTGGTAGAACTAGAACTCAACTTCAGGGAGATGTAGGGAAGAAAAAAAAAATGTTGCCCTTCATGTCTCCTGTGGATGAAAGAAAACAGTGAGCAAAATGACCTGAATCAGAGCTGGATGAATTGTCAGTACTTCCTGGGCTTGGGGAAAATAGATCATCCTAAAGGCACTCACAGCTACTGCTGCTGCCCTGTATTTCTGCAAATCTCATGTCTTGCTCTGTAGCTCCCGGTCTTGAATTGTGGGTCTCCTTGCGAGCTATAAAACTCTGTCCTTTTGCTTTCCCTCAATTCAGCTGCTTCCTTTAAATCTTGCAGCAAAATGCCGTGCTTCGATGAATGCAGAGGTTTCTGTAGCTGTGATCAAAGCTCATTGTTGCTCAGTCTTTGCTGCCTCTGTACTTTGTAAACCAATTCAGAAAAGCAGACCAAAGAAGGTGCAGAATTTTACTCTGCTCTGAAAGCAAGATAGGGAAAAACAAGAAATGTGGGTCCCTCACTTTTATCTCTTTACTTTTCCTTCCTGGAGCATTAAAAATAGCAGTGTTCACGATTTTCCTTTGCCTCCTCACCTCTTCCCAATAAGTGTGTTACAAATCTAACCAAACCAGAAACATGTGCACTGTCTTCCAGAGCATCTCCTTCAATACTTCAGATATATCAGTCCATTTTCTTCCACAGGTTTTCAAGATCACTTACTTAAACAAATATTAAATTAGAAAATACATTTTCTATTTTACTGTATATTTTTCCTTTTATAAGGGGCATCTGGCAATGCCCTTAGTAACAAGCCTTAACATTTGATCAGACAGTGGGACTATAGATGGACTAGCTGATGAGTAGTTGATATGCTCTCTTCTGTTCTATTGTATTCTATTCTCTATTCTATTCTATTCCATGCCATTCCATTTCATTTCATTCCCATTCCACTTACCCTCAACGTTGTTGTATTTTGATCTCTTCCACTCGTGGATTCTCCTGGCAGGTTTAGTAGATCAGCAATAAAGCAAAGGTATTTGGGGAAATGAAGGTGTCAGTCACACAGGCACTAATAAATTTCTTTACTGGAGTTGTAATAGTTTAGTGGGAGGGAAATATTAGTTTAAAGTAAAAAACAGAGAGTGGTCCACAGTGCTTCATAAATGGATTTGTGGGAAAGCCTGTTGTGTTGGAAGAATTCTTATCTGGATGCTGTTACCCTCCACATAAAAATATCTTAAGGATAAATCTTGAGGCAAGTGATCAATTGTTTCTTTTCCCAGCTGGCCAAAATGTGAGAAGATGTTTTGGTTTCCTTATCGGTCCAATTTTGACTGTTTGAAACCATTATTGACAGGGGACCATGAAAACGTGTCTTTTGAGAAATCAAATTTGAAATGAATTCTTTAACTGATCAATAGAATCAGACAGAATTCACAATGAGGTTAGTGTAAGGATTTGCATAAGAGGAGGAAGTGTAAGTAGACTACGTCCTCAGAGATGCAAGCTGAGTAGGTCCTCAGAGATGCCCTTTCTAAAAACACAGCAGATGGGCTGAGGACACCAATGAAGTTGTGAAAGACAGTGTGAAAAATACAAAAGTGAGGAAAGAATGAAGGTTGAGATGTGTGATGAGAGATATTTTTGGCAGAAATGGCCTGTCCACAGCACTTTGGTTTTACTTACTGTAAGAGAAATGCAACCGTTTTGTTGTTAAAAGCCTCCTACATGCTAGTGCAGTGATTTAAAATCAATGAGAACCAAGAGGTTTTGTAAAAAGTATGAGCAGATAGACTGTTTTTATTAATTTTCCGTTAATGGATCTCGCCAATTTATTGTTGCTGTTTTCCATCAGCCTTTACTGGCTGTGTGCAGCTCCCACTGTGCAGGTTTAAGCTGTTGGCCGTCTGCATCCATTACGGAAAAGTGCAAACAAGCCACGTCCCATTTGTGCGTCCAATTGTTCTCATCCACTAACAGCTCCGGGCTCTGTAGCATCAGGCAAATATCTGAGGAGGAAATGATAGGTTGTAAAGGCTGGTTGATGTATGTGTGCTTCGAAAATGAAATGTATATGTCGATATTGTTGAGAGAGAAATATTGAATAAACAGATAGTGCCCAATCAGCCTTGGTTTCAGCTCCACACCTCAGTGAACAGTCCCACTTCAGCCTGTCTTTAGGGAAGTCTTCTGGCCTGCATTCTGTGTGGGACAAGTTTTTGGAAAGTTGTGGTAGATTTAAGGACTGGACTAAAGACAAGAAACCAACAAAACAAACTACAGCCAATAAAACACAAATTATCTCCTGATTCAGAACATAAAAGGCAGAGAAATGACCTGCAAACCATTCAGAATACAGGGAGATTTAGACAGTGGATGGTTTATCACCCTCTAGTCAGTCTGTAGAAAGTGTGGATTATGAATTATAGGAAATGCCCTGAGATAATTGTGTGAAAGCTCTTTGAGTTTAGAACAGTTGCATTATAGTTTGTAGCAGGTTTGGGTGCCAGCCACATCCCTGTGCTCCCAACATTTGAGCTTTGTTTTGATATCGGCAGAGATTCCAGAATGGAAGCCCCAGGGCTCAGATGCTCATACAGACTCTTCTTAATTTTCATTCCACCCCCAAGTGGAATCAGGTGAATAGTGATCACAAGAATTAAAACTGCCCACATATTAAATGACAGATGTCTTGGATTTGTTAGGGCATATGCAGTTACTTAAAGCCAATCCTTTATGAGAACTTTTCTCTGTCCAACTAAAGGTTATTTGCTGATCCATCTGCATACGGTCTTGAAAAAATATCTTCAGATCAACACTTGAGGCTGTTTTCCTGCACCTTTTTCTTGTTTTCCCAGAGGAAAAATGTTATTGCTTATTAACATGCTATTTTATTTGACCAGCAATATTATTGATACAGGCCATGCATCTTGGGTTGGGAAGCGTTTGAGGGGTTTTTTAGTACTTTTTAATGCTGATCCATGCTGGAAATCATTACAGTGTATATTCCTACAATATTTCCTCTGGTTGTTAGCATGATGCCTTGAGTTGATGGTATGTACTTAAGCAATAGGGACTATGAAGGACTTCAGCAGTAATGACATGCGCTATGTCCGCTGTTTATCTGACGTTATGCATCCACCATTAAATTGTTGAGCTGGAAGGTATTCCCATTGATTGCTGTGAAGGTTATGTGTGTATCAGTAAATCAAAGCAAGCTTTAAAAAGATAGAAAATCAATTGATATGAGGAATAGAGCAGGCACAGATGTTGAAACCTTTCTCAAACACTTGGCCACGTTTTATGAGTATAATCTAACTGTTTGAGCTTTGGTGGATTGTTTTTTTCAAACCACTTCTTTGACTGAAAATGGATGATGTGCAAAAACCAGATGTGTAGGTAGAGCAACAAAAGACCTTCATCAGAGACCTGTGAGCAACTTCTGATAGAAATAATATGCTGATTTGTGTTTGATAACTTTCTGAATTTCACTTTTGAAAGGAAGCATTTGGCAATGTGTCCTAAGCATATTTCCAAAACAGCAAATGTAAGTGGTGATGGTGTTTCCTTGCTCAGACATGCACTTACTGATACATATAAAAGTTTCTAAAGTTTGCTGTTTCAAAATAATAACAATATTTAATAACATTTTGCTCTCACTAATATCATTTACAGAATTGCTACCCAAATGCCAGCAGATGAATTGCCAATACAAATGTGCCATTACCAGGAATGGCACCAGGTGTTACTGTGGTGATGGATATGAAACCAGCAGTGATGGAAGAAGCTGCTCAGGTAAGCAAGTCATACTGGAACATTAACTTCCTAGCCTAATTGTTCCCTGATGGCTGCTGGGATTAGCAAGGCAGCTATGGGCTGCCTGCTTTAGCCAATGCCAGGCTGGCCAGCATAATCACTTCCTAACACCCATCTTCAGTGATAGAGTCCCAAAGAAAAGAAGGATGTGGAACTGTTGGAGTGAGTCCAGAGGAGAGGCATAAAAATGAATCAGAGGGCTGGATTGCCTCCCTTAGGAGGACAGGCTGAGTAGTTCAGTCTGAAGAGGAGAAGAATCCAGGGTTACTTTATAGTGACCTTCCAATCCCTTAATGGGGCCTATCAGAAGGCTGGGGAGGGATAAGGAGTAATGGTTTTAACATGAAAAAGGGTAGATTTAGGCTGTATATTAGGTAAAAGACCTTTAATCTGAGGGTGGAGGATCACTGGAACAGGTTGCCTAGAGAAGTGGTAGAGGCCCTATCTCTGGAGACAGTCAAGATCAGCTTTGATGAGACTCTGAGCAATCTGTTCTATCTAGAGATGTACCTGCTTGTTGTAGGAGGGCTGGACTAGATTAGATGTCCCTTCTAACCCAATACCTTCTATAATTCTCTGATTCAATTCAACCTCCCTGCTGACTCTCCGATGCCCTAGCAGTAACCATTGTTAAATTAGTAGAAGGAAAGCATCCTTAGTCTGATGGAAGGAGGTAGGTGGTGTTTCCCTGTGCTTAGACAAGCTTGCAGCTTATTTATATGAGCTACTCCCCAGACCCTGTAAAACTTGCACTGTTTCTCCTCACGCCCATCAAGTCACACCTAGATTAGAATTTGATAAATAAACACTCCAAGGTCATACAGCCTAGCTGGGAAAGTTATTTTGGTGTAATCAATTGTAGGCTGAAATTGGTGTTCTTTTCCATTTTTTAAATGTATGACTTCTTAATTCTCTACCCAGGTATTTGTTTCTTGTTTTATTTTTTTCTCTGTTTGTAATGATATCGGAGTTCTGTTGCCTTATGTATGTGCTCACTACCAATCTCTCCTCTCTCCAAGTAATAGTGCTAAGTCACATCCTTCATAAATGTAATTTATTATGTTCTTTTCACCTATGACTGCCGTGTTTTGTGATTAAAAATATAACTGGGAGAATGATTTCAAAAGCAGTTTCTTAAAGTGTCAATTTATGGCTTAAACCCTCAACCTCTGTTAAATAGCATTTCTTGATTTTATGGTTATGTCTATATACCCTAGTTGAGAAAGTTGTTCTTTGTATTTATGAGAGGATTATATAGTTTCTGATGTAAAGTAGAAGTTGTGACAATTCATTTAGGAGTGAACCAGCATAAATAGATTGAGAAGGATAATCAATTACTTCCTCTCTTAAAATGTTGCTTCATACATCAACCCTGGGAACTAGTAGCCTGTAGAGCTCCTAAGAACCCAAATACCTTCCTAACATGATATAGACAGTGTATAGTACTTGGAAAAACCAAAAAAAGAAGGTTTTCATCTTTCAGTGACAATAGCTATTAAACTTGAATACTACTGGCCTTTTTGGTTACTGGAGTAATTACAGCAGATGTCTTCCACGATAAGGTTATGACTTGAAAAGGGAAGACAGCAAGTATCGGACTATATTGACTTAATGAATTTGATTATTTTCTCTTAGAATTTTACTTTTTGTTGAATTTCTTGGGGTTTTTTCAAATCTTTAATCAAGATCTCATTAATGTCCCTTTAGATTTGAATGAATGTAATCTGTATGGGAGCTGTAGCCAGATGTGTGTAAATACAGATGGATCATACACATGCAGCTGTGTGGAGGGTTACGTACTTCAGCCTGATAATAAGTCCTGCAAGGCGAAAAATGGTAAGTTTTAGCATCTTTTTACCTTAACATTTTGTGATCGGGTCCTATCTAGAGGATCTATGTGAAAAGGTACATATAGATGAACATAGAAGGGATGGATTTTCCTTCAGTCTACTACAAAGAGCCTAGAAAACTGTAGAAAAGCTTTTCACATTTTCTGACAAAACGCCAAAGGAAATAATAAATAATAGAAGTTATTATACGATTATTATTAATTAACATGAAATGCACAATCCAGCCAAGATTATAACATTTCCCAGTTTCCCTGTTCATAAATAAATCAAAGATTTTTCTCACGCAAGCAAAATAGGCTGTTTACTCTGGGAAGACAGCAGAGATAGTGAGAAGACAGAGGAAATGATCGTGAGGTAATTGTACCCTTAGGATAAAAAAAAAAAGGCGTTAGATTACTTTGTCCTTGTAATATCCCAAAAGGTGAATTTCATGATGTACATAGTCACACTAGGCTTTTTGCTGTTTAGGGCATGTTTGCATTAGGAGGAGTGACTTGGGTATCTGAGGAAATTAGTGAATTGTGTTTAATGAAGCAATGTTGTACACAGTATTTTCTTACTCAGCACACTGAATTAACAGTGTTTGTATATTAAAGAATCACAAAAGCTCCTTAAGCAATGATTCAACATCCACAGGGATTCAACACCCAAGTCTGAATCTGTCTGGGTGTAACACACATCTCTGAGTTCTCCTTTTTTTGTAGTTATTTTGCCATCAGAAAATAGGGAAGTCTTCTGGTTTTTTTGAAGCTTCCTCATGTGAAGAGCATTGCTAAATATGTTCTGACTGAGCACCACTAAGAGTTACAGGTTTTCACTGCTTGTACCACGTTTTGTATTGATCTGCACAACACAGCTGAGCAATTCTTTAAAAATCCTCAGCAAAGAACTGTGAGATAAGAGAGTCCATAAAAAGTGAAAAATTTTTAGCACACTTTTCCCTCCACTGCATGAAAATCAATAATGCAATTCTAGATCAGGAAATCCTCATGGTGCCAGTACTGGGCTTGATATGAGCCTTTGAGCTTCCCCTCTTAGATCCAGTAGGCTGTGTGATAACCGAGTGTTGTAGAGGGCTGCCTGTGTCTTGGTGGCCTTGATTCAATGAATCAGGCTAACAGGAAAGAAAGAACTACTGCCCAGAGGAGTGGGTGAAGAGACACAGAGATAGAATGTTGGATTTAGCTAAACAGGATTGGGCCTGGTTTGTATTTGGATGGGAGAGTCTGGGTACATCAGGTGCTGAAGGCCTTACCCTGCTCCAGCAGTGGGGGTTGGACTTAGATGATCTTTTGAGGTCCCTTCCAACCTGTAACATTCTGTGATACTCCTCTGTATTTAATACTTCACTATGTTTATTTCACAGGGTTTTTCACCTTTTCTGTTGTTTTCAGAAAGGAGTCACTAGTCATTAATCAGATAAATCACTACAGGACAGTGCAAATAATGGTCCTGGTGCTGCAATAAGTATTGCTCATTATGTTGTGTAAACACATTTTTTCCTTAATTTAATGATGGATTAAATTATCAGTATGATGAATATCTGGGTCAAAGACTTCATAGGTCACAGAGGTCAAAAAGACACCTGGCACAGTAGTGAAGGTGTTTTTTATCACAGAGCTGCACGAGAGCTGCAACGACTTCTTAGACCTTAAGTTGCTTCACTGGGCCCAGCTTTCGTGTGAAAAATAGTGAAGATTCCATGTACTAGCAGGTTACTTCCTACGTCCTCATCATTACATTCATATCTCACTAATTATGCAGTCTGTAGGTGTAAGCAGGATTATTACTTCCAAGAAACAGGAAGCAATTTTGCTGCTGCCTCAGCACTGGAAAGACTTTGGCTGGGACATCCCCTCCTTTTCTCTACTCGTAAGTAGTCAGAAACTCAATTTATAAAGACAACTAAGCCGTGGCAAAGGGATGATGGTTTGATATTGTGCACCATGCTAGATCTAGGACCTCAACGTGGACAGAAATGCTTACTCTTAGTAGATCTGTTGCGATTAATCTGGAAAGTTTTATATAAAGTCTGACCTAACCTAACCAAAACCTCTGTTGATCCTCCCTATATTCCATAGCTTTTATACAAGGAACAGAATATTCCTTAGCTCACGTTCTCTGTCTGTTTGACAACTACTTTTGTCAAATGCAGATGAAACAGATAGCTTGCTCTTCCCATTCTCGTCTTCTTTAGTGTGTGATGCCCTTGTGTGATGCCTATCACTGGATAGATACATCCAGTGATCAACAGAGGTTTTGGTTAGGTTAGGTCAGACTTTATATAAAACTTTCAAGAGTGTCATGGTACAATTAGCAAAGAAGTTCACGGAAGCTGCTTTTCTCCTGCCCTTCAGGCAGCCAGGTGCCTGACCGTGAAGGTGCTAAGATTTAGCCCTCATTAAATTCTGCATTGTCTTCCTAAGCTCATTTAAATGACTTTGGAGCTGGAAACTTTTAGCTGCACCTTTGGGAAGGATGTTAAAATAGGTATCAGAACAGCTGGGGTTACACCATGCTTTTTTGCAGACTTTCTAACCACACTTTCTTTTATGAATAAAGAAGCAGTTAATGACTTCTTCTGAGGTGAAAATGGAACAAAATATAGCTTTGCTGAGCAGAGTTTTAGAAGTTTTTTGTTTACCAAGTTTATGTGCCTATGTCACAAGGCCTGCATTTGATGTCAAGAATATTAAAGGAAACAAAACTACAGACTTGGAAATCTATAGCTGAGGGAGAAAAAAAACCCCATAATTGACATCCGCAAGTGACTGGATTATTTTATATCCGTATAGCCTATCTAGGGAGAAATGCCATGTGATAAGAAATACTTGTCACGTAGCTAAAGCAGGATGAACTCATAATGCCTAAATCAAAAAGCTTTTTGTGGTGTTTAGGAAACATTCATCACTCTTGAATGGATTTTTTTTGGCCAAGTGCAGAGTTCTACACTTTGGCCACAACAACCCCCTGCAGCTACAGACTGGGGGTTGAGTGGCTGGAGAGCAGCCTGGCAGAGAGGGACCTGGCAGTACTGGTTGACAGCTGGCTGAACAGGAGCCAGTGGGGTGTCCCAGGTGGCCCAGAAGACCAAAGGCTTGTATCAGGAATAGTGTGGCCAGCAGGACTGGGGATGTAATTCCCCCCCTGTACTGGGCACTGGTGAGGCCTCCCCTCAAGCACTTGGGTCGGTTCTGGGCCCCTCACTTCAAGAAACGCACTGAAGTGCTGTAGCGAGTAGGGCCTGTCCTGACATCAAGCCCCAGGCTGCTGAGGCTCCAGAGGAACTTGAGTCAGGAAAGGAGCTTGATGAGGACTGGGTTAGAGATAAGTTGAGCAAACTGGACAGACATGAATCCATGGGCCCTGATGGGTTTCACCTGCAAGTGTTAAGGGAGACAGTGGAAGTAATCGCTAGGCCGCTCTCCATTAACTTTACTAAGTCATGGGGATCAGGAGAGGTGCCTGGGACTGGAGGATAGCAAATGTCACTCCAATCTTCAAAGGAGGTAAGAAGATGAACCCAAGTAACTATAGAGCGGTCAGTCTCACCTCCATCCCAGGAAAGATGATGGAACAGTTTATCCTTGATGCTGTCTTCAGGCACATCAAGGACAACAGGGTCATTAGGGACATTCACTAAAGCAAAGTCATTCTAGGCAAACCTGATAACCTGTTATGAGGGCATAACCAGGTGGATAGATGATGGTGAAGCAGTGGATGTGGTCTAGCTCGAGTTCAGTAGGGTGTTTGACAGGATCTCCCACAGCATCCTCGCAGCCAAATTGATGAAGGATTAGAGTGCACTGTCAGCAAGTTTGCTGATGACACAAAGCTGGGACGAGTGGCCAACACTCCAGCTCCAGCGGACTGTGCTGCCATTCAGTGGGACCTAGACAGGCTGGAAAGCTGGGCAGGGAGAAATGGAGTGAACTATAGCAAGGGCAAGTGTAGAGTCTTGCATCTGGGCAGGAACAACCCTAGGTACCAGTATAGGTTGGGGGGTGGTTAGCACATCGAGAGATGTTCTTCTCCCCCTCTACTCTGCCCTGGTGAGACCACATCTGGAGTATTGTGTCCAGGTGTGTGCCCCTCAGTTCAAGAGGGATGTGGAGCTGCTGGAGAGAGTCCAGCACAGAGCAACAAAGATGATGAAGATAGTAGAACACCTCCCTTATGAGGAAAGGCTGAAGGAGGTGGGTCTCTTTACCTTGGAGGAGACTGAGGGGTGACCTCATTAATGTTTATAAATATATGAAGGGTGGGTGTCAGGAGGGTGGTGCCAGGCTCTTTTCACTGTCATCTAGTGATAAGACAAGGGGCAGTGGGTGTAAGCTGGAACATAGGAGGTTCCATATAAATACCAGAAGGAACTTCTTCCCAATGAGGGTGACAGAGCACTGGAACAGGCTGCCCAGGGGGGTTGTGGAGTCTCCTTCTCTGGAGCTGTTTAAAACACACCTGGATATGTTCCTACGCAACTTGGTTTGGTGATCCTGCTGTGGCAGGGGGATTGGACTAGATGATCTTTTGAGGTCCCTTCCAATCCATGATGTTCTATGTTTTAGAGGAGCAATGAGGCTGGGGGAGGGACTGGAGGGAATGTCTGATGAGGAGAGACTGAGGGAGCTGGAGATTTTTAGTCTGGAGGAGAGTCAGGGGGAGGTCTTCCTCTCTATGACTACCTGAAGGGAAACTGTATGTAAGTGGGGGTTGGGCTCTGCTCCCAAGCTACTAGTGACAGGACAAGAGGGCAGGGCCTGAATTTGTGCCAGGGGAGATTTGGGTTGGATGTTAGAAAACCCTTCCTCACAGAAAGGGTGAATTAGATATTGGAATGGACTGCCCAGAGAGGTGGTGGAGTCCCCACCTGGAGACTTTTAAGAAAAGACTGGATATGGCACTTAGTGCCCTGGTCTAGGTTGTGTTGATGTTAGGTGATAGATTGGACCTGATGATCTCAGAGGTCTTTTCCAGCCTCAATAATTATGTGATTTCACAACAGAGTTTTCTTGAAAGATCACACAGAAGTAAGTTTTGAGGCTTAACAAGTAAAGCAGCACACTTTGTAGGGTGTTTTGTGGGGAAACATGGAAAATGCATTTCCAAATAGAATTAGACTGCATTTTGTTCAGTAGTACTAATTATTTTTCAGACTGTTGTATAATACATGCAGTGGAAAGAGCAAACTACTTATCATTTACTATGCAAACCTCAGGAAAAGATTTTTTAAGCTGCTGTGAACACTGAACTTTCAGATTTATCCTTTTCATATAATTGTATTGGAAAAGAAAAAAACTTGCAGGCATTTCTGAAGCTTTTCTTGCTGAGGAGAAGTAGGACTGTTGGCAGAGCAAAACGCCTTAGTTTCTGATTTGTTGTGACATCACTTATTGATCTGTATTTTAGACAAGATGGGAGGGGGGGAAATGCAAGACTTTCATCTTTTCCACTGCTCTATCTTAAACATAATTCAAAGGAAGATGCTTTCATTTTAGTCAAGAGGGATGAATCATAAAACTTTGCTGGATTAGAGAGCTATTCACTTCTTATCTTTCCTGCAAAATGAAAAAATAAATTAAAAAAAAAGAAAACCTGTTAAAAAATAACACACATGGAGTCCAGTTATTTGAAAAGCTGCTGTCAGCTCGCTGTAACTTATCCTAGACCTGTCCACTAAACTTTTAAGCTGTGTAGATTCTGTTCTTGGGAAACAGTGTTTGAGGGAGAAGACATGGGGGTTTTTTTTAATCTTTTGTTGTTGTTGCTTTTCCATTTGCATGATAGAATAGTTATTTAGGGGATTTTTTCAAAGTTTTTGTAAGAACTTTAATATTTTTGAACAGTTTTATTGTTGCAATCATTCTACTCTAGATTTTGATAAGTAATTACAAAACCAGCCTTTATCTGATCAACACTCCCTACCCTGCTGTGAAAAAACTTGATTAACTGATTCAATCCATTCAATTATTTCCTGTATGGCCTGCTTGAAAAATGTCATTTCAAGCTCAGTAATCTAGTTTCTGGATAAGTTCTGCCAGAACACAGATGTATTTTTATGTTTAGTAGTTCCTGCTGAGCACAACCTCTCGGCAGTTCCACAAGTCCTTTACGATTCCTTCGTCTGCAGCCAGGTTTGATTGCAGCTGTTGCTCAGGAGATTTGGCACTAGTCCTTTTTTAGAATTCCCATATGTGTTAGACATTCATACTGAAATACAGCCTTGCTGCGTAGTTTAGTGAGGTATTAAATCCTCATTACTGTTTTCTATAGGTCAGATCAAAACAGTGCGAGAAAGGATGTGGTTCTCTATTGCAACCTCGGACACTTGAACGTCCTTCATGACTTTATCACTGCAAACAGCTTGCATGGATCTCCCTTCTCTTCAAGACTTCATAGGCTGCAGACACTGGAAATGTCTAGCTTAACAGAAAGTATAAGAGAAAAAAAATAAAATGTTATTAATAATAAATAATAATAAATATAATAATAATGGTTAGGGAAGGAGTGATTGAATCCACAATTAGGCCCTGGTATTTATTGTTCTTGGGAAGGGAGAATCTGAGTACAAAGCTGATAGATATAAAACAAATACTCAAATTTATTAGGATGCAGATGAAAACACACCTTTTACACCAGTCCAGAAAGTCTGTGGGCTAAGTGGGTGATAGAGACAGAAACTCTTAAGTGTGTCTGTCTTCTGATGGGCAGCAGGAGTTAAGAAAGATGCACATACACCAGCCAAAAGTTGACTGCAAATAGACCTACCTGCCAGATTTCAAGTAGAACTGCTTAATAAGAACCCCACTGCCTCCTCTTCTGGAAAAAAAAAAATAAAACCAAGAGTAGGGAGCGTTACCCATGGTTTTCACCACAAAAGGTTGTATCACAAGTAAGTTCAACCCCTCCAGTTGTTAGGTATCTTTAGAAATTTACAAAAACATTATTCATGAATGGATATGAGCGATGTATAGGAGGAAGGGAATGGGAGTCTGATGAGGAAAATTGGTGAGTTTGGAAAGTAAGGCGACAGAATTTGGTGTTACCAATGTTACCATGTGATTTACTGGGAAGAAAAAAAGCATGTTGCAAGGTAGATTAATACTTTATGGAAGGAGATACAATAGGGAAAGAGTACATTAAATCCACTTCAGAAAGAGTACATGCTGATCCTTTCTAGAAAGAATCTTTTTGCATGACAGAAAGAATAAAGAAATAGATGTTTGAATAAACTAAAGTAGATATTTAAATAAAGGCAGATAGTCCTAAAGAAGAGAATGTAATGCCTGCTTCTGTGCAAGAAAGACCACGGAGCATAGTATTCGCTAAAGTATTTTTTTCTCTGTACTCAGACTTGCTGATGAATTATTATTTTTAAATCCTTTTATTTATACATTTCTTTTGTCCCTTTAAACAGCTGGAATTGCTTAGTAAAAATCTGAAAACTTCTTTGGGTGAAATGTTGATTTAAAGTACTCTGTGTCAGTACAGCATTGAAACATCCATTTATTCCTTTCAGTACAGGCAGATCGCGTTGGGGTAAGAGCTCTTGACTTGGCAACACAAATATTTTCCACATGTGCTTGCTACTGATCTTCGAGTTTCTATGGCTTTGGGTATTTTTTTTTAAATATAACATCCAAAAATTTGTCCAGTTGACAACATCATTTAACTTAACGAATGAATGGGACAAATAGACATGTTGTAGTGGTGTGGAGCACGTAGGAAAGAACAGCTTTCTGTTACGTGATTCTCATGAACACACCTCAAACTGCAGAATTAGACATCGCTGCTATTCAGTGATCTTATTAGACATCACTGAAACAATTTTTTAGCATGATCATATCTTCCTCTCTCAGGGAATCAGCTCATTCTCAGCTGGAGCAGGACTCTGCTGAATAACATCTAATAGGAGGGGGATTATTCAGGGAGCAGTTTCTCCATCCTCTGTCTTAAACACATACATCTGTCTGATGTTTTGTTCAACCAGTTCATGTAATATTCTATGTCGACAGCAGCTGTTCATTATAAATTGGATCAAAACGGTGTTACTGTACTGTTTCCAATGAAGAACTTCCCAGAAAATAGATGGCCGTCTGACTGTTTTGGATTAACTGGGAACTTATTTGACTATGAAGTAGAACTTCACTATGAAGTACTAGTCTAGATCTAGAACAAGATGCCACTCAGTTCCATCAGTGGCACCACATGTTACAGACTCCTCATTTAATCATTTCTTTATAAAGAAGGTTGAGGGAAAACCTTATCGCTCTTTACAACTACCTGAAAGGAGGTTGTAGAGAAGTGGGAGTTGGTCTCCTCTCTCAAGTCGCTAGCAACAGAACAAGAGGAAACGGTGTCAAGTTGTGCCAGGGGAAGTTTAGATTGAACATCAGGAAAAATGTCTTCACTGATAGAGTGGTCAGAGATTGGAACATGCTGCCCAGGGAGGTGGTGGAGCCGCCATCCCTGGAAGTGTTCAGAAAATGTGTAGATGTGGCACTACAGAACAGGATTTACTGGTCTGGGGATGGGGGGGTTGGGTTGATGGTTGGACTTAATGAGCTTGGAAGTCTCTTCCGACCTTCATAATTCTGTGATTTTCTGATACATCACGCAGAGACCGATATTCATTAGCAGCTGACTAATTCAGGTGCATAATTTCAAACCAGCCTTGGATGTTCAAAGCATTAATGCAATTAAAGATAGACCTAAAATAAGAACAGCTACTTTTTTTCCCAATAGCATGGAAATGAAATAGCGCTCATCATAATGCTAAAAATATTTTGTCTTGATGAGATTTGTTTGTTCCTTTGTGTAGGTAACACAACTTTTTAAAGTTTTAAAAGTGAATGAGTGGTTATTGTTTGGACTTTATGTTCCCAAGGGTCTTTTCCAACCTAAACGATTCTATGATTCTATGATTTTGTGGTTTAAGATACATATTCTTCACTAGTGGGTCATTAGCATGTAGTTAATTATTCACACATTACTCCAGTATATTTATCAATTCCTAGCAGGATTTCTAGACATATGATTCAAGTGAATGTGGCAACATTTCAAGTTGCTTGTAATATCTTAATGTGAACTGCTTCTTTATGTTTTGTTTCTTGGTTTTTTGGGGCATTAATGTTAACCCGATGGTGACTACACATCTCTGTTCCCTTTTGATCTCAAGAAACTCCATTTTATGACACTTTCTCCTGTACAATGAATGGTGGGAGTCCCTTCATCTCTATTATGGTCATGGCACCAAGCTAGTAAAGGATTTGGAACCTGTGTTGTATAAGGAATGGCTGAGGGATCTGGGGCTGTTTAGCCTAGAGAAGAGGAGATTGAGGAAAGACCTTGTTGCTCTCTACAACTACCTGAAAGGAGATTATAGAAAGGTGGGGGGGTCGATCTGTTCCCTGTAATGGCAAGTGATAGGACGAGAGGAAATGGCCTTAAGCTGTGCCAGGGGAGGTCCAGGTTGGATGTTAGGAAGAATTTCTTTACTGAAAGGGCTGTCAGGCATTGGAACAGCCTGCCCAGGAAGGAGGTTGAGTCACCATCACTTGAACTGTTGAAGAGAATGGTAGATGTTGCATTAGGGGACATAGTTTAGTAGTGATGATAGGGCTAGGAAAAGATTGGAATCAATGATCTTGAAGGTTTCTTTCCCAGCCTGTTCTATGATTCTAGGTGTCTATGATTTAGCCAGGTTTCACACTGGGATTTTTGTTAGGTTTGGTTATTTTTTTTCCATAGCATCCATGCTTCAACTTTTATTATGTTTTACAGGCTGTAATGTGAAAAGCACCTTACCATTAAGTGTGTAGCTGTAAATTCTGTAGATTTTCCTTGCCTTCATTCATTTAGAAATGCCACTAATCTGGCTAGGAGTAATTTGCATAAGATGTATTTCATTTTATGACTTAGGCAGGAAAAATGTTGCAATAATGATACTTGGAATTAAACAGAAGCTGTGGGGCTAGGGTAATTAATTTTCTTTAATAATGGGAACCATTCAAACAGCAGGATAAAATAGACTAGTGATTTGGAATCTATGATAGTTATGAAAATAAAACCCAAAACAAATGTGTTCTATATATTTTAAAACACCCAGGTAAGAACGTTAAAAATTACATTAAAATGGAAAAGATAAATATCATGCACACAGTCTGTTAACCCTTGCCATTCTCTTCTCTTTGTTTTCAGAGCCTGCTGATATACCTCCTCTTCTTCTGATTACAAGCTCCGAAACAATACAGATTTTGTACCTTAATGGAAGCCAAATGTATGCCCAAGCTCTTGTCAAAGGATCTGCAGTTTTGACCCTAGACTATAGCTACAAAGAGGACACAGTTTGTTGGATTGAATCAAGAGACCTTTCAAGTCAGCTGAAGTGTACCAAGATGACAAAAGCTGGGAAGTTAACAGATGAGTTGGTGATAAATGTGGCTCAGTATCTTCACAGTGAGTATTTAACAGTGATTTAGCAAAATAGTAGTTTTGAACTGCTGCTGCAGGGGCCTTCAGAATTAGTTTTGTGCAAATTTATATTATACATGTATGGTATAAATATTAGTATATGTTATATATATATTTTTTCTATATAAATGTTTCATTAATGTAATAATAGGTTTTATATAAATATATACATGTAAAAGCATATAAAATATACAAAAATACAAAACTGAATAGATCTACTTTTGAAACTGATAGTGATGCACTTTGTTGGAAGTACAAAACAAACAGTGCAATACAAGAAGAAATGTGAATTGCTTTCTTGTCTCTCGCAAAGTAGAACTATGTAAAGCTTGAAAATGCTTCTTTGCCACTGGGATGAATTTAACAATGAATTAAAGCGACACTGGCTTCTCACACCCTCTGTCAGCTGTGATTGGCACGTTAGTTCTTGAAAATAACAAAAAAGCGTGACTTAGTGGAAGTAAATTGCTGCCCTTTTTCGCGATTAAGAAAAAAAACAAATTTGAAAGGACCTAAACTCGTCACACTGAATTAGTCTTTGGCATTACAGCATTATTTCTCAATCAGCTTTTCAATTTGCGTAATGCTGTTATCTTCTGAAGTGGGTGTTCATCCACTTACACATCCTCATGTGAACAGACTGCAAAATAGCATGAAGTCAGACACCGCAGAAGAGGTACCCAGAGATCAGCTCATAGACCACAGCACTGAGGAGTATAATGAGGGTCTTTGTAACAGGCTTCTAAAAACTGAAGACTGGAACCAAAGACTGGACCTAAGAGTTTAAAAAAAGTCTTTAAAGGAGAGATGGGCATCAAAGAATAGTTCTGAATGGAGCTCAAGCTCTTTGATGAGAGAGGGGTTGTTTTAAGGTAGAAAACAGTAGATTTAGACTGGAAAAAATTAGGAAATAGTTCTTTAATCTGAGTGTGGTGGATCCCTGGTACAGGTTGCCTAGAGATGTGATGGAGGCCCCATCCCTGCAGATATTCAAGGTCAGGCTGGATGGGGCTTTGCGCAATCTGGTCTAGTGAGTGATGTCCTTGCTTGTTGCAGGGGGCTTGGAGTAGATGATCTTTGGAGGTCCCATCCAATCCAATACATTCTATGATTCTGTGACTGTACAGTTCAGGACTATTTGTGATTCTAATCACAAATTTGATCATAACTGTTTGAGGCACACGTCAAAGTGATAAATTCCTCATAGACATTGTGTCAAGGTAGTTGTAAGATTTGGTTGTATCTGCACAGTAAGTATTTTTCCTTTGGCCTATTTTCCTTATCATATATTTATTATAATATAAAACTAAACAGAAAAAGCCCCCAAAACACCCCAAAAATAGGGCTTGAGGTAGTGAACAAAAACAAAGACCCAACCAAAAAATGGGTTGGGTCTTTGTTTTTGCTCACTACTCACTGTGCCTATTGCATTTTTAGAGGAGTCTCATACCGTACATGTAAAGTATAATTGTTTGGGTTTTTTCCACCTTCTACAATTTTTAAGCAGGGGTTTGGGGTTTTTCCTGTTGTATTTTGGATGCCTCTTCATGCTTCAGATATCTAAGAGCCCTAACAATCTTGGTGGAAGCATTTGATTGTGTTAATTTAATTCACTCTGTTATTGATATTTTAATTTATTTTATTAAGAACAATCAAATTAACTACAGTCATTAGCAAAATTTGTTTTGTATTGAATTGTACGTGTCTGTGTTCTGTCACTTATCTTCATCTTCACTGTGGACCTTAGCACTGTTTTGTAGCTTCTGCTAGTTACTTCCTGTTTTCCTCTCTTCTCTGGATGTGAAAATAATTGCTAATCCCTGTGGTGTTCAGAGATCTGCATTAGTGCATCTGTTTGCAAAACTAGGTCTGCATGATGGGTTTGAAATGAAGACAGGGCCTGGAATTAATGAGCTAATCATTTTTCACAGTGCTAATGTGCATCGGCCTGTGGTCTCTAATATTTTTTGGAGACTCCACAGTAATTGTTCAGTCCTGTTTAAATGAAGAATAGAAATCCTGTGGACATGAATTGTCTGCAGAGACTTGTTCCAAGTTTTTGTTTAATTTTTATATGGGAAATACTGATTGGAGACATAGAGTCACATTTGGAACTCTCACTGAAAAAACTAGCAAATGTAGCTGTGGTGGTGTTTCTCCCAGGCACAAAAATCCACAAACATTCTTCTTGGGTACAGCAAAATTAAGTTATAATTTTAAATCCTTCCTTTTCTTCCTTCCACCTTCTGTTAGCTGTCAGGCAACTTCTGCTGTTTCTTTTCATCACATAATTGTACATCTGATGAGGCACATGAATTAATTTTACCTCTTTGCTAAGAATTTCAAAATGAATATTTTCAAGTGTAATGGCATTCTTTTGGCAGCTCAAGCCAAATAACTGGTCATCTCCATGGAGTTATTCACATACAGATGGAAGGCTTGATCTTCATAGGCACATAGGGTGTGTGTTTGTTTACAGCTGGAAAGAGGGTGTTGTAAAAGCATTTTAAAAGAAGAGAGGAAAAAAAAAAAGAAGATAAAAGAAGAAAGAGAAAGGGAGGGGAAGAAAAAGGAAAAGAAAGGAAAGGGGAAAATAAAAGAGTAAAAAGAAACGAAAGAGAAAGGTATTCTTAGCAGTGTGAATTTTAGTATTATAGTTCTTTTTTTTTTTCTTAGTGGAATGAAATGTTTTATCTGCTTATGACACAAAAAGTGGTAGACAAGTCAGTTATACAAAGTGATTTGAACTGCCTGAAGTGGACTTACTGAAGGGGTTACTTTGGTGATGGCAAGTCAGTCTTGTAGTTAGGATAATAGAGTAGATAATCCTTCATGATGAAAGTCCACGTGTAGGTAAGCAGGAACTAGGAAAATGGCTTCATTTTCATGATACATCATATGGTACCAGCTCCAGAGAGTGAGCACAAAAGTGTATTCACAGAAGACGTTGCAGTCCTTTAGTGTCTCAAAAAATATTCCGGTATGGGTTTCATTTGATGTGTGTAAGTGTCTCAGATGGATACGGCCAGATTTCTTTGAAGAGCAGTGTTAAGTTGGTCTTCAGCTGTACCTTCTTCTGCAGAAGTGCTGATCCTGCACTTTAGTGTTACTTATTGTGGGAGAACCAGGTTCAACTCCAGTGATGGCTTTTCTTCTGCTTAATTATTAAGACCTAGAAGTTTTTTGGAAGAGAAGCTGGGAAATACCCTTTTGGAAAGATTTGTGCTGTCACAGCCATATAGGCTTTCAGGGAAGACTCTCCAATGAGGCAGGCTTGTGCAACTGCTGCCCATAATAACAGACTCCTCTGCAGTCAGCGCTAGCTCACAGTCCACTTTCTGTCAGTACTACAAGATGTTCAGGGACAATAATTTACTTTTATTTCTAGGACTAAACTGGCAAAAATTCTTTTTAATGGCATGAATAGGAAAAGCCTCTCTACAATTTCCTGCCTTGCCAAAGCCATGATGTGCAATCTTATAGTAATACTTCTGTGTGCTGGAGTAGAGGAGTGGCAAAAGCAGCATCTCTTGGATGACAGGATCTCTTTCTTCATAGTTTTAATAGGCATTTTGCATCTTCATCATTACAAGTACCAAGCAGCTTATGTGATCTCCAACAGGCATCAAGCAGTACAGCCTGGTTTTTAGTCACTGTTCTTCTCTAGAGTATAGCAAAATCTCTTTTGGGATCATGCTTGGCAGCACGTTTTCTGCTCGGCTGATACTTGATTCAGGTTTTCTTGGTGTTCAAGTTATCACAGTACACCAGTACAAACCCTGGAATGCCTGTGTTTAGCTTTGCCACCTTGTGGTGTTATATACCCCCAGACAGTTAATCCTGCATCACCTTGGAAGGCACACAGGCTTCTCTCCTGGCAGATGTGCTTCTACAGGGCACATCTGGATGAAGCAACCTCTTGTTTCTTCCATACCAATTCAGATTTAATATATCAGCTTTTCCCAGCCTGCCCTAGTACCGCACAGGGGAAGAATTCCTCAAAACTGGAAAAACAGGTGACAAACCTGGAAAGTCAGTAGTCTTTGGTGGGGACAAGTATTTGTTTCTCTGCTTGTGGAACCCAGCACATTCTCCTTGTCCTCACAAGCCAAGCCAAAGCTGACTTTGTGGCTCTCCCACTTGTTGGATGTGGTTGCTGTGAAGACCTTCAGCGTGACACCCAGAGGATCTGATGAGGATCCAGCTGTGTCTGTTTGGTTACACTCCTGTTTTCTTCCCTGGTTTTGGTCCCTCTAATTGCTCTCCCATACCCTGACCTAAAACATTTCCTAGTAGTGGTTATCCACAACAGCCAGTACTGTGTTTAGAACAGCAGAAGTAATTTATCTTGGCAATGATGAGTCTCAGTCATTGAAGGAAACACTAAGCACTAGAGATGGTCCTTGTCTGCAGCCTTACTGTGAAGTTTCTGTGAATATTCATGAGAAATCAAAGCAAAGTGTTGCTTTCTCAGAAAGAGAACAACTGTGAAGATCTGGGGGAAGGTATTTATTTCTACACAAAGTCTGCCCGAATCTTGTCTCCAACCATGTGTCATAAGCTGTCACATAGTTGTGGATTGTAGAATTTTTCTTTTCCTTCTATAACAGAGAGCCCATTCTTACAGACTTCCTAGAAGATGAACAGAAGTGAGAAGGCTTCATGTCAAAGATTATTTACAACTCAAATGGCACTTTATAAGTCCTCAGAACATCTGATAGAGTAATGGAAACCAAAAAGGGGACTTGAGAACCTTAAAAAAATATAACAGCATACTTGTCCTGTGTATGGTTTCCACTTGGTGATTGTAGAGCCCTGACTGATCTTACATTGCTGTTACTGCATTTCATGTTTATCCAGCTTGAATTTCTTATATTTTACTTCCCAATCACTCAGTCTCCGGAGATCCTGAAGTTCTTCAAATATGACCCTCCTTTTTACTTTTCTAGAAACATTATTATTGGAATAGCTAGTGGTTTTGGGTTATTGGTTATACACAACCTTTTGATGATCATTAGGTTTAGCAGAAGCATAAGGGTAGTTAATATCTTTTCATTCATCCTTCCTGTTTCAACAATGTGCATCCCAGCTTTTGACTTCGGTAGGTATTGCAAATCCATCTTTGTGGAGATTATTCATATATATAGTATGTATAGTGTATCTATGTTGTGTTCGCATATTCAGAAATATATGGTGGTGCACAAAACATAGCCATTGTATCAGAGATTCTGAGAGAGCCTTGCATATAATTGGAAGTTTTAAGTTAGCTGTGAAGGATCTGTCTGCTTTTGCTGCAGCTTTCAATTCAGTTGCCAGTCAATTTAATTCAGTCCCATTCAATTTGACTTGAGGATTGTGCTACCAGCTTGAACAGTGTCCCTGTAACACTGCATTATGTCATTTTGAGGCATAAGCTTCCATGGCGGATGTTCTGAGTTGGTGGCCTTTACCTCCAAAATTCGGTTACCTACACTTAATCCTTCTTGTCATGAGAGCTATTTAATTAACTGCTTGTTAATTGTCAAGAGTGGATTTTTTTCTGTCATTCAAAGATATTGTACTACCGTTTCTTCAGGCTTTGTTACTTACCCAGCTTCCGCAACTGATCTTCAATTGACATCACTCAAAACCCCGTGTCTGTTCTGAGCAAAGCTGGCATGGTCTGTATTTTCTTCTATTCTTTTTAGCAGTCATGACCGTGACCTGGACAGTCAATTCTTAGACTGAGTGCAGAAAATAAAATATCCTCTCTCAATGGCATTTCTCAGTGCAAATGTTTAATTCTTTTATCGTTTGCATCTTCCTTATATCCCAACCTGTCCTTGATAGACAGACTCTTGCACCAGGGAGGAAATCCAAGAGCGAGCATCTCCCACAGTAGCTGAAGGATTTTGTAAATAAAGAATGGGCACTTTGTCATAGTATCAGTAATCATGTAAATTGATCTTGATCTGGTATAATTCTGAGGGACTTGTCCTCTGTCAAACAGAATTAGCTCACTGCTTGTAAAACAATGAAATTTGTATTTTGTTAGCAAAATTTTGAAGAGAGAATGAATAATAATGGGAGCTCTAAAGGTCTATTGTATGGATAAGTAGACTGCTGCAAATATAAAACATAGTTTTGCTGTGAATATTTTATAAATGCATTTATAACCCCAGGTATAAGAGTAATGAAATGTCATAAAAAGCCACAGAACCCGTAAGTATTTTTTTTCTGACATGTAGAATTACAGTGCATGTTTTATGGGATTAGCGACACACTCTCCCATAAGTCTTTGACATCTATATGCACCATGTTGCTTTCATTTTGGATTTTGCTGGGGAGCCACTGGAACTGTTCTTTGTAATAGGATTTTCACAAAACCTGGACTTTTTCTGTCAATCTACTGTGGACTTCAGTAATGGGCAAATGTCCAGGAAGACACAGACATTTGTGTACCACAGCCTTTTCAGATGTCAGGAAAGATGCTCCTTCATGCCTCTGATTTCATCGCTCCTTGTGGGGTTGTTTTGTTGTGTGCTGAAATCAGAAAGTCTGGTTTTTTGTAAAGTGAAAAGAATGGTGTCAGCTTTTACAACTAAAACTTCCACCTACTTCTGATCCCGTGCAGAATCTAAGGCTATGTCCAGCTACAGCAACTGTTAAAAGTTCTCTCCTCTTTATACTGTAGATTTAAGGCTCTTGAGATTTCCTCAGTGTTAATAGAAACTTCTCTTTTTTTCCTAGGGAAGACTTACTTAGGAGATATATAGGAGACAGATATGCCCATCTCAGTAAAGATAGTTATGAATGTGAGGCTTCAGGTGCAACTTAGAAACTGTCTTCAAAGGCAATAAAATACCCAATTAATATTTCAGTATTAGATGCCATCAACTAACTATGTATGCACGAACTTTTTTCATTTTCTACTGGCTCTTTATTATTTTGTTTGTATTCCTCACATTTTTTTCTGATCTAGCTAGTGGTTTTCTTCTTCAGTGGAGACATTTCCTTACACATGCATGCCACATAGGATGCTAATCACGTTTGCTTCAATTAGACTGACAGCAAATTTGCCACATACTTACAGATATTAATTTATTAATGCTAATATTTCATTCAGACTTCATTAAAAAAGCAACACAACAAAACACTGGAGTCAACAAAAGAAGAAACCTTTCTTTTACATAATGCACTTTGGATCTTGTCATTAGAATTAATTGTTCTGCCTCGTAAAGACTTTTCTCTGAGACACAGATCATAGAACACAAGTTGCACCAGTATCACAGGAAAATTGAAAAAGTCTGTGTCTTCTGCGAAAGTGCTTTTGTCTTTCTAGGAAAGAACAGGAAGTAAGAAAAGCGGCGGCCAGCAGGGAGGAAACTCGGCGCCACATTCAGACCGCGAGGCAGCAGCGGAGCCCCGTGTTTCCCGGGGATCTTTGCGGCGGCCAGCAGGGAGGAGTCTCGGCGCCACTCTCCTTCCAGTATTTAAGGGCAAGAGCCTCCGGGGGAGCACGGCTAACAGGAGTAGGCCAACAGGATCATAGTGAGGCAGTTTGCACGGCAGTTCGCACAGGCAGGGCGCGCAGGCAGAGCTGCAGACGCTGCCTTGTTCTGTTAGGTTGTGTTGCTGTCTTGCTTTCAGTCTTCTCTCTCCTGTCTTACTCTTGT
>JAOXOE010000602.1:26048982-26063871 GCA_028565055.1 Phoeniculus purpureus | reverse complement strand
CCCTCACTGGAGATATTCAAGACCCGACTGGACGGGTTCCTGTGTGACTTGGTTTAGGTGATCCTGCTGTTGTAGGCAGATTGGACTAGATGATCTTTCGAGGTCCCTTCCAATCCGTAGTGGTTCTATGATTCTATGAAAAGCTATAATCCCCAAATAATATCCAACATCATAACTGGTACCATATTTCTGTACAAAACATGAAGCACTTGAGAGCAGGAATAAAAAATTTCTATTTACATCCGTTGTGCAGTGAAGACAGTCTTAGAATAAAAACACATGTACTGTGAGTTTTGATCTAGCTGGTGGCCTCAGCTAATTCTTGTGCTGCGCAACTCATACTGCATTCTCTTGCTTTGTACTCATGAGAACTCATTCTTTTTTCCCTGCTTGTACAGGGAAAAGGGAAATAACGATCATACTTCTCATAAATAAATAAGAAAATGCATTCATTCGGGACAAAATGGCCTCAGGTTGTACTAAGGGAGGTTTAGGTTGGACATTAGGTAAGAATTCATAGAATAATAGAATAGCTGGGTTTGAAAGGGACCTTGAAAGTCATCTAGTTCCAAGCCCCCTGCGTAGGCAGGGACACCTTCACTAGATGAGTTTACTCAGGGCCTCATCCAATCTGGCCTTCAACACTTCCAGGGATGAGAGCAGCCAGAATTTCCTTGGGAAACTGGTTCCAGCATCTCACCACCCTCGCAGGAAAGAATTTTTTCCTAATGTCTAACCTGACATTAGGAATGCTGTCAATTAAATTATTATCAAGGACTGAAACAGCCTGCCCAGGACAGTGGTGTAGCCACCATCCCTGGAGGCATTTAGAAGTAATGCAGGAGTAATGCTTAAGGACATGACTTGGTGATGACTTGGCAGCACTGGGTTAATGGTTGGCGTCAATGACTTTAAAGGTCTTTTCTAACCTAAGTAGTTCTATGATTCTAAGTGAATCTGAAATCAGAAGCTACACATCTGATGAAATTAGAAACCAAACCAATCGCAGCATCTTTGTCACTGATTTTTACAAAATTCATCTCTACCACTTCAGGCTCTGGGCTGGTCTGCCTGTCATTGTGGTCTGAGTATTTCTGAGCTGTGGTGGAATTTGTGATGGAGTCGTGAAGGAGTTGGTGTGCATCAAAAGGAAATGAAAGGCTGCTCTTTACATAGTACTTTGTCAGCAGCTCTATCAGGAAGGCGAACTGCATGTTTGCAGAAGTTGATATGACTGTGATGATTATTTACACTGTGGTGGTCATGACGAATTAAAACCTCCTTCTGTTTTGGGGGTTGAATACATGATTGCCTTTTCTCATCTTTTAACTTTGTTTGAATGGCAGAAGCAATGACTACCTCAAAAAGCATTATCTCCAGGTCATTGGAAGAGTTTTGTCTTCTCAATCCATGGAATTTACATTGTGGATTTCTCCTTAGAATAAAACAAATTTGATTTAGAACTTTCTCTTTTACTAGAGCTGCAGAGTAGAATTCAAAATGGTGAAAAACTTGTGGATAAAATCAGAGCATGCGTTTGATTGGAAGGGACCTTGGAAGGTCATCTAGTCCAACCCTGCTACAACAAGCAAGACATCTCTAACTAGAACCAATTGCTCCCCCCATCCAGCCTGACCTTGAATGTCACCAGGGATGGGGCCTCCACCACTTTTTTAGGCAGCTTGTTCCAAGAATCCACCACCCTCAGATTAATGATCTTTTTCCTAATTTTATTTTCCAGCCTAAATCTACTCTTTTCCAGCTTAAAACCATGACCTCTTGTCCAATGGTTTTGTGCCCTTGTGGACAGATCATGTCAGCATTATGAAAGAAATCAAATAGAGAGAAAGATATGATTTGTTCTTCCATTTGTCAGTTAGGTTCGATGAAATAAAATCCTGGGTTTGCTTTAAAGTTTGTAGTGGAGGTTTTAATGAAGCACTTATCCTGAAATTGAAAAATTACTTGTAACACAGGTTTTAATCAGAGCAAATCACTTCTGCTGAAGTCAGACTTAGGCTGTATAATTTTCTTATTTCTGAAAAAAAGCTTTTATCATTGTAAGTGATTAAATGAGAAAAGAAGGACAGACTATGCAAAAGGCTTGGTGTGTTTGCACAGAGCTGAAGCCTTGCGTTTAATCCACATGTCACAAAACAGCTGCAGTTTGATGTGTCGGGGTAGGCACTGGCCATGGCAGCTTTCAGGCTGATGATAAAGTTTGGATAGTCCTTGCATGTGTAATTGCAGAAAATCTCTGTCACACTATATAAGCAAAAATAATGAGCTGCTTGAGGAGTGTGTGCAGATGCCTGCCACAACTTTATGCAGGGGGTTCCTGGGACTTTTGCTCTTTTTGGCCTTTTTGGACCTGCTCACATCTCATATGTTGCTATTTTATTTAAGTATGTGGTTCTCTTTTTTTAATATGAGGCAGCACTTCTATATTTCCATATAGGAAGATAAGTAGGATGTATTTCAAAAGATCAGTGCTCTCCCTCTTCTAATTATGCATATACTGAAAATACAGCTTTTCATTTTAAGACTCTTGGAAGGATGTGTTGGTTGGTCTTTGAGTCCTTTCAGCTGCTTGGAAAATTAGGATTTCTTTTAAATAAGCAGAGCCACTGTAGCTTCAGAAATAAAACCATTGGAAAGAGGCAACTCAAGGAAGATGAAGCGGTGGGAAAACATATTTTAAAACAGTCTATGAATGCATTGGGATCTGTGTTCCATATCCTACAAAGTAATTGGTCACAGGTTCACTTTCAGGGGGTTTTCCTCTTGCAAACATATACTTGGACATTTATTCATCTCTAAAGTAGACTGAGGAAAAAAAAATCTTTCAGATAGCTGCTCTGTAAAGAATAGAAATATATTTCTGTGTGAACTGTCAAATGATCTGGAGAGCAAGGCAGAGCTGACTGTGGGCTGGAGGGATATAGGGGAAAGAGAGGGCATTAACAGCAGGCATCTCAGTACCTGTGGGATGACTCATCATAGAAGTAATTTAACATTAGGGTAGGCAGAAAATATTACTACAAGGAGGACAAGAGCTTACCTTTCAGAGGGGACCTGTAGGAGGGACAAAGTACATATCCACGTCTCTTCATTTCTTTGCAAGTGTTGGGACAAATCCTTTTTACCATTTACGTGAAAGCAGGAGCAATTTGGGAAGAAAGGCAATATACTGGTAGTCAGGAGACCACTGTTTTTCCCAAGACTTAGAGGATGACATTTAGCAAGTGATCTCCCCTTTTCACCTCTAAATGTAAAATGAGCAAAACAGTATTTCCATATGGCCCAGGGATGCTGAGAGGTTTAAAAAATGAAGTGCTAAAATGCTAGGGGATGCACAGCATAGCAGTAAACTTGTGTGCTTGAGAAGAAGCCTCATATCTTTCTAAAGTGGCTACTTTCAGAAAGGGCTGGAAGCTTTCAGAAAGCAAAGTTCCAGTTCTGCAAATATAAAAGCATTGAGTCTGAGCTCTCTTACCGGAAGCAACAGCTATTTGAGTAGTTTATGAGACTTTTTTATTGGAATCTGTGGCGGTGCTTCATTTTCAGCTAATGCTCAGGTAGACCAGTACTCAGATCCCATCACTGAAGTGACGATGATTGAAAGAAATAAACAACGAAAAATAAAAGTCTCCTGATGCCTGGCTGAAAAAGGATAGACAACTAATTAATGCAAAACTCTGAACCCAGGGTTTCTTGTTATTTCTTGTCTTACTGGAAAGAGGTTAGAAAGACAACATAAGATTTTATTACGTACGGGGGTGAATTGTGTATTTTTGATCTGAGCGGTTGACTGCTTCGTTGCTCAGGTTACAGAAAATAAATCACAGTCTTCTCAAAGGTTACTATTTTGGTATGGAAAGTATAAAACAAAGAAAAGATGGAGAAATAGAGCATTAGGTAATGATTACATGAGGGTGCATTTGTTATAGTCAGTCACAGACATGAAGGGTTTTATTTGTTTGTTTTGCTGAAACGATAATATGAGGCAAGTGACATCAGCGGGTGCCGCACAGTGGGTTGGAGTGTTTTGCTGAAGTACAAGTGTGCTGATGGCATCAGGTGGTGACAGCGATTCCCCTGGGAGAGGAAGGGAAAAAGCTGAAGAAAATAGATTAATGTCCTTGAACATACGAAGCAATTTCTTGCACTTTCCTTAGCAACTCTAAAACAAGAGGCTTTCTCGGGTACAGTACAAGGGATAGTTTTGTTGCAGAGACACAGTGCGGAACAATGAGTTATATTTATTTGCTCACTGTGTAGGTTATATGTTTAATAAGTGAAGATGTTTTTAAATTTTCTAGTATTCTTTAAATCATATTTCTCAAGCTAGATTTAAATTGAATTCCATACATAGATTTTAATTAGATCATTAAAGTACTTATTAAATAAAATTTATTTTTGCAGAAAATATTGTTTTGGAAGGGTAGTTCCTTGTCCTTTTCCCTTAATGTGTTTGAGATGAAGATAAAGACTTGCATGCCAAATATGAATATGTCTATATATCAGAATGAAATACTCTGTCATCAGTATTACCTTCTGATTAAAACTGAATGTAATAATGCCCTTTGGGGAAGAGAGAGAGATTTACAGCACTGGGTTGTGTCCTGTACTGCATATTCATACTGTCTAGACCATATATTGCTAGTAGCAACTACCGTGGGCTCCAAAGGAAATTATGCTGCAATATTATGCCCTGCATTTTACCTGCAAGAACCTACAGCATGTTCTCAGACAACCAGTGTTGTCTGAGAGATGTTATTGTGCACAAAAAAACGTGCAGTAAGAGTTTCCTTTGTTCCCCAAAGCTTTTTTTAAGGAGCTAACAGAGATGAAACAGATTTAGGCTGGACATCAGAGAAAAGTTCTTTAATCTGAGGGCAGTGGATTCCTGGGGCAGGTTGCCTGGAGAGGTGGTGGAAGCCCCACTCCTGGAGCCATTCAAGGTCAAGCTGGATGGGGCTCTGAGGAATCTATTCTAGTTAGAGATGTCCCTGCTTGTTGTAGGGGAGTTGTACTAGATGACCTCTGGCGGTCCCTTCCAACCCAATATATTCTATGATTCTGTGACAATTTACTTCCATGTCATCCCCCATGGTAGGGGCGTTGGAACTGGATGATCCTGTGGTCCCTTCCAGCCCTAACTGGTTCTATGATTCTATAGTGACTTACAGTGGAGAAGGTACTTTCACCTTAAAGCCTGTGTTGCAGGTGCTTAGAACTTCTAGAAAACAATAGGGATGTGTTCCTGTGTGACTCGGTCTGGGTGATCCTGCTGTGGCAGAGGGATTGGACTAGATGATCTTTCGAGGTCCCTTCCAATCCCTAATGATTCTATGATTCTGTTCCCCCGGAAGCATCCCTTAAACCACTATTGCCTACCTCTGGTATTAAACTGTTCAAACTTTCTTTGGAAGTCATTTTCCTTGAACATTTTGTATTGCAGAAGCAACTCAGTATTTTACTGACACACCTCTAAAATTGTCATAATCTGTTGAACACTTAGCCTCTTTACAGAAAAGTATTTGAGTGACCTTATTTTAGTGTGGCACTGGTTTATGAAGTTCATAATAGATGCAGCAGGCAGTCCTGGGAAGGTGGAAGGTTGCACACTTTTGCCTTTGATGGAAGGTGGTTAAGCGAGGCAAGTGTTACAGCCTGGTGTAACCACGTTGTTTTCCCCACAGCAGTTCTCTTAGTCCACAGGCTCGATGGGATGCCTATTGCGGCTGAATTATGCTTTAATTTTAACAGTGGATGACTTAACTGCTTTGAAGTAAATAACTGGGTTTGATTTACAGTCTCAGCAGATTTATAAGAAGCTTTTGAATGTGCAGTTAAAAAAAAAAGAGAGACTGTTATAGCTGTGTACCTCTATAAATCTGTCTTTATTGTTCAGCGTGTATGCGGGCTACTGGGACCCCATTACAACTTTACAATCACTGGGCAGTGTGGTTGAAACTCAGCAATGCAGAAATTAGAAACATTATGGCTTTCAACTATTCTTACTTGTTTCTGACATGAGATCGATGTCAGGAATTTTGCTCCTTTACAAAAATCTTAACATTTTGGATTAAATTATAGGAGCATTTCCAAGTCCCTTATTTCATTGTTTCTTATTTTCCCCCCCTTATCCATTTAATCTCTTGGTATCACAGTCAACTCTCTGACTCAAGAACTGGTAATAGAAAATTTCAATCACTTTACTCATTCCAGAACCTTGATGCATTGTGTGCTAGAATGGTTCAATAACATAAGGAAAAGAAGAAATATGCTGAAAAAAATTAGAGTCAGATTTGGCTACCCGGCTTTAAATATAAAATTCCTGACAAAGTCATAGCCCCAAGTGTACTTGGGGTCTGTCATCATCACCTTTTCCCTCACTGTTTTGTAAACAGAGGGATTCTTTAGAAGACCAAGATGGTTGCTGTCCGTGGAGGTGTTCGAATAACAGTAGATGTGGTGCTGGGGCATATGATTTACTGGGCATAGTGGGGTTGGGTTGATGGTTGGACTGGATGATCTTGCAGGTCTCTTCCAACTTTAATGACTCTAGGATTCTAGGAGTGATTCTACGTGATTTTTTTTTTTCTCAGAATGGTTTTGTAGATCCCAGGCTTCCTAATGGAAGGAAGAAGTTTATACTTAAACCTGCATTTGTCTCTCTATGCCTGCTCAATTCAACCTCAGCCAAAGCGCTGCAGCGTGGCTGTCTTAACAACAGACTGCTGCCTGACCTGACTTCCATGGGTAGTAACATGTTCAAAATTGTTAAAATTGCTGATTTAAATAAACCTCCAAATCATGTGAAGTTTCAGGTGTTGGATATTGTCTCCTTGGTGAGTAGGCAGCATCCAGCAGGAGAAAAGTCTGCTTTTAAACACAATAGGCCATAAGGAATGAATGCCTCACTGTGTTCGTTCTCTTCTGAAGCTGAAAGCTTGAGTCTCCTGAGTGACTGGATGGATCACATCTGTGAGCGAGGAGGTGTCTTTGTGAGCTATCAGGATGATTTCATTAAGTATTCATAATATTTAGATTAGGCTCATATTTTTGAAAACGCCTCAGCTTGGGGAAAGTGCTGTTGTTTAAATGTTCACATTTATAGGGTTTTAAAGCAGTATCTTCCCAATCCTGTGGGGTTGGAAGAAAACCAACTGCATTTTCCACAGCAACCCGATTTATTGAAATATGAATTATGTTACTCAGCAAAGAAGAGGAAAAGCTTTCTTTTCTTTTGACGAACTTGAAGTCTCGATGCTTTAAAGTGCTTATTTAATTTTGCTCTGTTTTCAGTTTTGCATTATACTCTTTACAAACAGTGTCTGAGAAGGCTGGTTTAACTCAAAGGAATGAGACGTTTGAGGATGAGTCATTGGAAATAGATAAATGGATGTTTTTCATTTGATTTTTCATTCTTAAACACATGCAATTATCACTCGGGACAGGGCTGTTCACAGATTAGACATCAGTGTGTCTTAACGCATTGAATGGTGACATTTTTAATAAAGATCATATTTTGGTAACGGTATTGCAGACATAATTATGGCAAATTGCTGTCAGTGGAAGGGGCATAGAAAAACATCTATGCCAGCTTAACTTTCCCGAGCTGCTGTGTCAGAATGAGGTTCTCTGAGCTGCTAATTAGGGGTGTTCCTCTTAGAAGAATGGCACAGCAAAGGCAGTGCTACTGCAGCCTGTCATTTTACCATGTTTTAATTCCTGTTTACCTGGTCACACCATTACTGGCTACTTAAGAAAAAGAAATGTGCTGCTGTTTTTCCTGCAACACAAAACTTACTAAACTTTTTACTCAGATGGAGGCAGAAATCCAAGTTGCATGCAGTTGTTGTTTTCAATAGTTCATTCCTTTATAAAGGGGTATATCTATTTATTTTTTTATTTGAACAGTCACTTCAACTGAGTAAGTCTGGCACTTTTGTTCTTTGTTTGCCTTACACAGTGCACAGAATCTCACCTGCTGAAATCTCAGCTTTTAGTCGAAAAATTAAAGCAGCATTTTTAGTCATGGAGAAGTAAAATGCATTTATGTAGGAAAAAAAATGCACCCAGAAGACTGAGAAAACACAGGGAAAGGCAAGATACCTCAAATGCGTAGTCCCACTTTAACTTATTTTTATGTTACTTCATTATTCATTATTTCTGCCTCACCTCTTTTGACTCAGCAGGAAGCTGGAGGTGCTTTCTTAGTCAAAATCCAATGAAGCAAACTCTCACTTGCTGTGGGCTGCTTTGTGAAAGCGAGCCCCAGAGGCAAATGGTTACTGACAGAACAGGTTGTTGAGTTAGCAGCTCTGAACGTGCCTAGGAGATCTGCAGATCTGTTGTACTGGACTTTGGGGGAAGGGGCACCAGAAGGTGACTCTCCCTGGCACCAGGCACTCGAGCAGTCCCATCCTTGCAGTGTCATTGGGGACTCAACTGACATCTTCCATGTGTGAGGATGCTCATTACAGAAATGTTAAGCTCCTGAAAGTTTTATTACAATGTTCCTCTCTTGCTTCTCTGAAGCATTTATTCCCCTAGCATACGGCCAACTGTCCAAACAACTGTTGCTCAATCCTCAGAACTATCCTGCTTGTATAACAGAATAAATTAAACAAGTGACTCTCAGCAGACCTGACTACCTGTCACAGCGTTCAGCTGCTTCTGCTGTTAAAATAAGCACTTGATGTTTTGAGGCAGTAGGAGTAGGACTGTGTCTACCCATGGTCTTCTACCGAACACATAATCACCACTTTTTAAAGAATTCCTCCTCGTCCCCCAAGCAAGCCCAGAATGTGGCGTTAAATACCTTTGTGGCAGTTTGGATATTGCAGTCACTCAGAAGAAGGGTTATGGAAGAAAAATTAAGGTTTTGTTTGGGTTTTTTTTTAGCTTTTTGGGAAAATCAAAATAATTCTTCTTTTCAGAGAAACTTCTGCAAAAGAGAAAAAAAAAAATGACAAATTTAAAGATCCCTTTTCAAGCTTTTTGAAATATGTATGTTAATTTTGGGCAAAAGCACGCGAGAGATCAGTGCTGACAGGTCCACCATCATAGCCAAACAGAAAGTATGAGTCATGGTTCCAATCTCCCATAGTAACTGTCAATGAAATTGTCGCACCCTGAGTCCTTAGCAGATTTCCCAGTTCCTTTAGGCAATCCTATAGTTGTTTCAGCAGCCATTTTAAGAGCAATGCAAATTTTAAGTCGATAAAGCAGTAAAAACTATGTTCTTTTCCTTAAAATAGAAAGATGTTGTCTTTCATTATTAACCAGAAGCATATGGAGAGCACAATGAGCATTTTTAATTTTAATTCTATTTCATCCAAAATAATTCCCTAGTTGACTCAGAAGTTTCTAAAAATGACTCTAACTCCTGTGAGTTCTGCAAGTAGTTTGCTTAGATCATTCTTCCCATTAAAAAGAAGGGATGCTTTTACCAAAGTCTATAAATGGGGAAGGCTTCCTGCTTCTAGTCTTTTGTCAACATCTGGATAAAACAAAATCTGTCAAAGTAATGATGATTTTAATATGTAGTGCACGTGCTGAATGTATGATGGCAACAGTTGTGTAAATCTGAGACTATGGTGTTGGGTTTTCCTCTCTTCTTGTTTACTGAAGCCTTCTTGTGCATGTCTTGACTGGAAATTAAAATTAATATAGTCGTCCATACAGTAAAATATGTGTATTTGAAAATTAAAGTGAATGAAGGAAGCCATTCAGAATTTCATGACATATATTTTTAGCTGTAAGACATCTATTTCCAGTAGTCTTTGAAGATTTAGCTGCCCCTGTATAAAATTGCTATTTTCTCTAAGGGAATAATAATATTTGTGAGTTCAAGAAAAGAGACGTGTACTGCTAGCCATTCTTCTTCTAGTGTACATGGTCTATGCAGTGCCATTAACTAGAGTGGAATTTAGACTATATGATGCCTTAACTGTTCTTTATGAAGTCCTTAAGAGGGAATCCTAGTTTTTAGGAAGTAATAAAGGACAGATGATTGCATTTGGCTGAAATGCTCCAAGGAAAGTGTTATTTAAATAGGAAAAACCGTCAAAAATATATACAAGATTGCTCAGAATAAATATATATTTTCTAGGGGAGATTTCAGACTTCTGAAACTGTGTGAATGAAAGAAAAAAAGATTAATTACTTTGAAGATGAGAGTGGACTAGACATCTGTACATACTGGGTTTTAATATATGAGTCCAGAAATAGGCATGAAATGAATTCAGCACTTCCCTGAGTACAAGAAGCTATATATATTTTAAAAGTCTCCGGTGCAACCAAAACCTTATCTCTGTGGTATACAGTGCATTCAACTTGCGTGATAACTGGAGAACCATTCAAAGCAGCTTGTGCATAGCTGCCAGCAACCCATAGAGATTAAAATTCAATTCATAAAAACTATTATCTGCTAGCTAAGAGGATTTTTTCATATACAGAAAATATATGAAAATAGAATATGATTTTATGGGGGAATGGACTGGGACGATTCTTTACAAACTACTTATCTTGTGAGAAACTGGATGTGTCCAATTCAGTGCAGAGGACAGGGTACAAAGAGGAAAAAACCCAAACCAGATCAATGGTATCTGTAACACAGTATGCTTGTAACTATTAAATGCACTGAATATCCAGGTTAATTGATAGATTACCATGATGTTCTGTACCAGAAGTTTTCTTTGCATAATGGTACAGCTCTCCTCCATTTCATGCCATAAAGTTCTGAAGAGACATGTGAATACACATGCTGCCTTTTCTAGACACTCCGATGAAGCCATTTGGCATGGCACACTTGTTGCAAAGAAGGGCTATGAAACTGGTGAAGGCCCTAGACAACAAGTCTCATGAAGAGTGGCTGAGGGAACTGGGGATGTTTAGCCTGAGGAAGAAGAGGCTGAGTGGAGACTCTCCTGCCCTCAATAACTACCTGAAGGGACACTGTAGAGTGGTGGGTGCTGGTCTCTTCTCACAGGTCATTAGTGATAGAACAAGAGGGAATGGCCTCAAGCTGCACCGGGGGAGGGTTAGGCTAGATAGTAGGAAAAATATTTTTACTGGAAGAGCAGCCAGGCCTTGGAACAGGCTGTCCAGGGAGGGAGTTGAGTCACCATGTCTGGATATAGTGATTAGAGATCTGGTCTAGTGGTGATCTTCACAGAATCACAGAACATTAGGGATTGGAAGGGACCTTGAAAGATCATCTAGTCCAGTTCCCCCGCCACAGCAGGACCTTGGTATATAAGAGTTATTTGTTGGACTCGACATTCTCAAGGGTCTTTACCAACCTTAATGATTTAGTGATTCTATAAGCAGCTTCACAAGGAATGCTGTAGTTTCATGGTCTCAAGTCTTTTTATTAGTCTGTGCTTCTGATGTCTCCATACCCTTCCCAAAGGCAACCTGCTAGGGAAGGGAAATCACGTAAGTGATTGTCAAGAGCTACCAGTGCTTTTAGAAGTCTTTGACGCAAAGGTTATGGTATGAAATTGCTTCTGGATGTCATCAAATCACTGAATGGTTGGAAAGGAACCTTAAAGATCATCTAGTTCTACCCTGTCTCACTCACCTGGAGCAACCCCAGTGTTAACTATTTGTTGCAACTGATTTCTCTAATACGACCTTCAGTTAATTATCCTTGGTTTCCATACAAACCCCCTTGTACTTAATGCCATTTCTTGTGATGTGTTAATAACTAAGAAGAGAATGGAGCCAACATTTTATTCCTGTGAATATTGTTACATTAACAGATATAATAATTTGCGTGTGACATGGCCTTTCAGCTATATATCACACTTACATGAAAACAGGTACATTCTTCAAGAAGAAAAGTGTCCCCTCCTCCAGGATGCTATTTAAGCTTGTTCTTTTTCATCCCTTCTCAACATACTGCAATTGTCCAGACCTCTCAATGCAGGAATTTAGTTTCTCCTTTTACTTCTATAAATCGTTTCAGCCATAAACCATTAATTTCAGGAATGCAACTTCTGAAAGTGGAAAGCAGACACAGTGAAAATGCTTAAATTATTACTGATTTCCAGAGAGACAGAGGGGCTTTTTCCCCTCTGATATTGTTAAAAGCATGTCCTATATTTTGTTTGGACAAGGAAGAAAAAGAAATCTTCCTCCCTGCTGCATAAAATACATTAATGCTTCCATATAGCTCATAGTGCACCTGACACTGGTCTCCTCTGGAGGTTGGGTACTGGACTAAATGGAGCATTTCTTTATTCTGGCTCAGCATATCTTTGTAATGGGAGCTATCAGAAGGGAAGTGGCATAATGTTCACTTTGAATTAAAGGGAAAATGAATAGCGGAAGAGGAGAAATCTAAGATAGAAGAGGCAGCAGTGAAGTGTGTAATGGGATGGCTGAGATGGAATACAGCTGGTAGCTATTCATGGCATTTTATTGAGTAAATCTTGCTTATGTTACCTGCACTTTGAAGGACACACACGAATCTCAATGTCTGTTTTAAGTATTTAGCAAACAGAGGACTCAGTTTTTGTCAGAAACTTAATCACTGCACTTTTTGTCTGAATCAAGTTTGGTTTATATTCTCCAGTGCAGCAAATATGTGGGACCAACAATGGGGAGTTAGTGGAGTGTTGAGAAAATTAAAATTTTAACTTCTTGAAGCAGGATAAAAATACAGAAACCTGAAGGCAACCAAAAATGTGATTATATGAAATGATACTTTATCACATCTGGCTTCTTTGATTATGACAGAATTGCAACTTATGTTAGTGGTATTTTGAAACCAATGGAATATAATGAATATCTGCTTTTAAAAATAAAAACCAGTCATGTTTAACTGTGAAAACCTTTAAAAGGAAATAGAGTAATTGAGTAATTCTTAATTTAACAGAAATTCTGTCTTGACAAGTGGTATAAATAAAGGCCTGTCAAGAATAAGAAGTAAAGAAGTCTTAGCAAATAATGCTATTCTTTATGCTTTTCCTTCCATTACAGTAAGACTATGTATGTATGGCTAGAGTGTCTTAGAAGAAAAATTACAAATTTGGAAGACATTATAGAATCCCAGAATCACAGAATATCTTTGGTTGGAAGAGCCCTCCAAGATCATCAAATCCAATCTTCAAGCCAGCACTGCACATCACCCCTAAACCATGTCCCTAAGCACCACACCTGTCTGCCTTCCTAAACCTCCCCTGGTGCAACTTGCAGTCATTTCTCTGGTCCTATCCCTTACCATCAGGGAGTAGAGGCTGACGCCCTCCTCACTCCATGCTCCTTTCAGTTAGCTGCAGAGAGTAAAAACAAAAGTTGTAGAGATCCAGAAAAAGTTGTTTGGAAACTCTCGAGGAAAGGAACTGACTATTAAAATCCTTGTGTCAGGTAGTTGTGAAGCCTCCGTAGTGTCTCAAGAAGGAGAACTCTTGATGTCTTAGAAAACACCGATCAGCAGGAAAAGAGACTCTTTTTCATTTCTGCTGCTGAGAAAAGCTAGGGATGCTCGAGCATTAGGGAAAGAAGGAGCCTTAAGAAAGGCATCTGAGAATTCCTTCATGCTTAGCTAAAGAAAGCAGAAGGACTCGAGAATCTTTAAACCATGGGCATGAAAAACAGAGACTGAGTCCTGTTTGAAAGCATGTCTCCTGCATCAAGGGATGCAGTTCAGGTGCTGAGGAATCAGGCCTGCTCAATCAGCGTTTTTCTGGAGAAAGCTACACTGAAGAATTGAAGAGTTCGCCAGTCTAAACAGCCGAGGGTACCATGGCACAACCATTAATATCTCTGGAGATGTTTCAAACCTGCCTGGTCATGTTCCTGTGTGACTTGATCTAGGTGGTCCTGCTGTGGCAGGGAGATTGGACTGGATGATCTTTCAAGGTCCCTTCCAATCCCTAATGTTCTGTGATTCTCTGGTTCTGGATAAAGGGGTTGAGTGCGCCCTCATTTAATTGGCGGACTGGTGTATTGATTTGTTTGAGCATAGGCACTAAAGAAAGATCTAGACAAGTCAGATCAATGGACCATTGTGTGAGGTTTAACAAGGTCAAGCATCAGGTCCTGCACTTGGATCATAACAAACCCATTGTAGGCTACAGGCTGGTCTGTGTGTTTGTGGTCCTGGCTGTGCCCTTGGTGCCTCAAATCATCCAATCCACTCCTTCTTAAACCTGGTTGTGCATATGTCAAGGGAGACGGTGTCAAAAGCCTTGCTGAAATCCACAGCTTCATGTGGTAGACCACATCTACCCTCTCTTCATCTATCCTCTGAGTTACACCTTCATAAAACATTATCCAGTTAGTCAAACAAGACTTCTCCTTAGTGAATCCCTGTTGACTACTCCTGGATTGGTCTCAGAAAGACCCACAAAGCCACGTGCCTCTTTGGCCCTAAAACATAGGCGATTCTTTTATAGAAACACACTCAGAAACACATTGTTTATTAAAAAACACCATTTATTTGCAACTCTTCTCACAGAATAACATTCCCCCTGTGCATGATGTCCCCTGTTAACATCCGTAGAAGAGCAGACTTATGAGCCAATCTTGCAGCATCTCAAACTCCCATAGTGCCTCAACATGGGCATCTGGATTGTTTTCCAAGTGCTGGAAGAAGCTGCCTGACTGAGCTCTTTGGCATTCTAGGAGGAAGATGATCCCCTTGGGCTCGTTTTCATTGCCAAAACAGAAGTGGTTGAAGCATTTCTTCTCCAGGCAGATGGGTAGATTTAGACTGGATGTGAGGAAGAAATTCTTCACCATAAGAGTGGTGAGAGCCTGGAATGGGTTGTCCGGGGAGGTGGTTGGGGCCCCATCCCTGCAGGTGTTTAAGGCCAGGCTGGATGAGGCTCTGGCCAGCCTGATCTAGGGTGGGATGTCCCTGCC
>JAOXOE010000602.1:26004670-26048882 GCA_028565055.1 Phoeniculus purpureus | reverse complement strand
AGTGACAGAACCAGAGGGAAGGGTTTCAAGCTCCAACAGGATAGGTTTAGATTGGACATCAGGAAAAAATTCTTCACAGAAAGAGTGGTCAGGCACTGGAATGGGCTGCCCAGGGTGATGATTGCGTCACCATCCCTGGATGTGTTTAAAGTCACTTAGATGTAGTGTTGGTTGATACGGTTTAGGGGTGAACTTGTAGAGTAGGGTTGATGGTTGGACTTGATGATCGCAGGGGTCTTTTCCAAACTGAGTGACTCTATGAAAGTTATTAATTTAAATCTATCTTATGTGGAAAAAAGGTATTTGACCTAATAACAAATTATCCTAATGTAAAGCAGTAAAAAAAGAGGTCTAGTGTGGGCTTTTGTGTTCCTCCTCTGCAAGATAATGGTTACCAGAAATATTATTTCAGTCTATGTTAGAAATAGGAAGTTATCACATCATGCAAAATTAAAGCAGTTAAAGAAATCACCTTAGTCCAGTTGAAATAAA
Source organism: Phoeniculus purpureus (assembly GCA_028565055.1). NCBI lineage: Eukaryota > Metazoa > Chordata > Aves > Bucerotiformes > Phoeniculidae > Phoeniculus > Phoeniculus purpureus. The sequence continues at coordinate 26,048,390 of JAOXOE010000602.1, read as the reverse complement.
GCTGAAGTCACCAAAACAGTAAAGAAAATAATTAATTAGGAAGAAAAAAGCATCCTTAGCACTGAATGCTATGGGTAGGCAGATATTTGACAAGTCTGCACTCCTTGCCTTATAGCTGCTGATGTGCTGTAGTAAAACTGGCAGATAAAACATATTCTTGGATGACCTGAGTCAAAAGCAGAAAAAGCAAAAGCAGCTAATGATCACCTAGTAAATAATCTGCCTATAAAATCTTGACCAAGTTGCCAACAAAGGGCCTTTGGTTCTGAGAGAAAATGTTCCTCCTAGCTGCCAGGAGCCGTCTAGTCAGCTCCACAGCCATTAGCAAATGTTTGCCACTGCAAGTTGAGAGAGGCAAGATGCTGGAGACAAACCCAGCTCAAAAGTAGGTCTAAGTAAGTGCTTTCTCCCTAAACAGACTGCAATAAATGACTGTTAAAAACTGAAAGAAATATTAGCCTGAGGCAACGCAATGTGTCAATAAAGCTGCCAAATATCATCAGCACAGCTGCACTCCAAATCCTTAGTCTAATCATTCTGCAGTCTGTGTCAAACATGTCTTGCCACCTATTATTCAAAATACAAACACAAAACAAAGGAAACCCTCTGGTGTTTTTATAGCTTTTCTTATTCTTAGGCAAGACTCATTGTTTCAGCCATGTGGTAAGATGCTGAAATGTTGCTGTGGGACCTAGGTACATCCTCCACCTTAGAAGGCAAAGTTGGAAACAAGTCTGAAGTTTGCTCTTCTTGCCAACATAGGTATAGCCGACAGTCGTAATTCTAACACCACAGTTTCACTTCTGGCAAAAAGAACAAATAAAGTGCAGAATGAAGCAACCATGCCAAAGACTGTGAAGGGATGGAGCACATTACTTATTTTAAAAAGCTGTTGCTCAGATAGTTCTGTAGGTTGCAAACCTACAGAACTAAAGGGCTGATTGCCTGAGCCAGAGGCAGGTTCTGCCTGGAGCTAGGAAATACTCTTTTCTGTCTTACCAGAATTTCTTACAGGTACCATTTTAGCCCTTACTCCTATTACACCTGTAATAGGTGTGTTCTAACATTTTGGCAAAAGTCAGTTGGTTTAAGAAAATTGTTGGTATTCTGACATTGTTTATTCTCTTCACTCAGGGAAACTAACTTATGGATTCAGGTGTTGATCAAACTGCTGAATTCTTACTTAAAAAAGGAAACCTGCCACACAGAAACCAGTGCTATACGTATCAGACCACGGTCAATGAGGAGGCTTTGGAAGAATGAAAAGGCGTTACCTAACCAGGACAAAGGATTTCATTGAGTGCCTTGTCTGTGTGATGTTGGGTTCCTGCTACTACGGTTGTGTCACCTACAAAGAAGTCACTGGCACAGCGTAGTGGCAAAACTCTTGAGAATACATCACACTGCCATACAAAGCACACATGGGCAAAAGAAAATGTCAAAAACCCAAGTGGACCAGGGTAACTGCTACAAACGACCTCTGTTGTGTTGGCACTGTACCAGAAAACTCTTCCGAAAAACGGTCCAAAACTGATAGAACACAAGATGACTAAAGTCAAGTTCTGCTCTCAGTGACAGCAGAAGGGCTCTTTTATCCTCAACAAAGTTACTCATTTATGTAAACAGTACTAGTGGGAATAGAACTGGCTTACATATCTGGACCCTATATTTCACAATACAAGTAGATTTTGCTAGTGGATGAGTCCTGCTAAACGTTTTTGAGGGAAGGAAATACATCTCTGGCAGCAGGTAAAATGGGGATGGACACACAAGTCAGCAAGTATAGTTAAATCATGCTGCTGCCCCTCTGAGTTACAAACACACACAGTGATTCTAAGTAAATAATAGTCAATTCAAGTGATGAAAACAGAAACAAAGGATAACGGCTTGGTGAGAAGATATGTCTGAAGAGAAAGAAGATGAGAATTGCATACCACCAATCAAGTCTTAGAATAAGAGACTCATTTTTTTCAGAGTTTGCGATCCACAGATCCTAAAAGTCAAAACACGGTGCTTGGCCCGCTCCTTTGTGCTGAAGGAGGGATGCTCTACTGTTGTCTGAATTTCCTTTCTTTTACAAGGTGTGCACATTTCCGTACATGATCATCATCATTAATTAAAAAAAAGGCACTTTTCAATTAATGAATAAAGTACACAACAAAATGCAGCATCTTCGAGTTATTTATTGCAATTACTCATTTACTTCCTAATTTACAGAGTCGCTAATACAAATAGAAGTCATTAGTGTAAATTACTGATGTTCTTATTAAAAGTTTAATAAGAGAAGTGCTTTAAGTATGCGACTTTTAGTCAATCAACTCTATGTTCATTTTGCAGTAGCTGCTTGATATTTTAGAACCCAAAATAAAATGGGATGCTATAGTCTTTAACTTTTTTTTAGATACTGTCATTAAAAAACGTGCATAAAGTACCTTAGCTCCTGCATGATGAAGAACCTGTCTAAAAATAATTTACTTACTTAACCTTTAAGTATTTATGGCTGTTGTATTTTAAAGGAAAATTAAAATTGCTCTTTATTACAAAAGTGACTATAAAACCCTACAAGCAGCATGGCTAACCAGCTTTCAGCACTAAGTGTAAATTTCATCAGCAGGGATAGTGTCATAGCTTAGGACGATATAGAACAACTGTTATGCAGGGAGTAAACAGAGGAAGGGGTGAGTGGGAAATAAGCAGAGGAAAAGCATGAAAGAAGGTGGGCAGCTGTATGAAAACGGATAAAGGAAGCAGTTCCAAAAAGATCAGCAGGAGTTTCTCAAGTGAGTAGGAATACGCAATAAAATGCACCTATCCTTGTGATACAATGAGAGACACAGTACTGCTTTTGCTTACATCATACCTCAAGTGTTCTTGAACTACGGCCTTTGCAGAGTGAAATATGGCCCCTTTAGTAGCAATCTGTAAAAGACAGGACTCTGAGAACCATGATGTAGCCTACTAGAAGGAAAAACCAAACCATGAAAGCACAGCTATTGCATATTAGTCCTCAAAAATGAAAATTATACAGGTATATTACTACGTAATTCAGTTTGACTAGTAGTAAAGTCCCAATAGTAGACACTTAAAGGTTTGCTGTGTGAAAAACTACATGGGCTTTTCTCCAAATTTCTCTGAAAGAAGTTTTGTATGATACCAACCACTGCCTTGACACTGTCTCTACTTTTGAAAAACCTACATTTAACAAGTTGGGTCATTTCCCTCAGAGTGATCACCCTCCCTGGTGTGGCAGGGCACTGGACTCTACGCAGACACATACACCTTCTCATAACAGCTACATGTTGCAACCCAAGACAGGTACTGGGATCCTACTAAGTAACCTGCCAGAACCTACAGGATCAAAAGTAAAGTCAATGACAACTTTCAGTTCTTGTTTGCTCGTGAGAGACAAATTTGAGAAAATTGTCTCCCTACTTCCAGGCAGACCAAAACAGCCTCAACTTTTCACAGAATCAGAGCATATTAGGGATTGAAAAGGACCTTGAAAGATCATCTACTCCAATCCCTCTGCCACAGCAGGATCCCCTACATCAAGTCGCACAGGAATATGTCCAGGCAGGTTTTAGATGTCTCCAGAGAAGGAGACTACACAACTCCCCTGGGCAGCCTATTCAGTGCTTCATCACCCTCACCATGAAGAAGTTCCTTCTCATATTTATGTGGAACCTCCTATGTTCCAGCTCACACCCATTGGCCCTTGTCCTTTCATTAGATGAGACTGAGCAGAGCCTGGCTCCACATTTATCAACACGAATGAGTTCATCTCTCAGTCTCCTTTTTTCAAAGTTAAAGACACCCAGCTCCCTCAGCCTTTCCTCATCAGGGAGATGTTCTACTTCCTTCATCATCTTTGTGGCTCTGTGCTGGACTCTCTCAAGCAGTTCTGTGTCATTCTGGAACTGAAGGGCCCAGAACTGGACACAATATTCCACATGTGGTCTCATCTGAGCAGAGTAGAGGGGGAGGCACTTGTGATTTCATTCTTCCCTTCCCTCTGCTCATTTGTAACTGCTAGTTCTACCTGTACATGTAGCCTGTTATTAAAAAAATATCTAAGATCTGAATATTTCTGTTCACCCCTCACAAAATCTTTATGGATTTCTCTTTATGCCCTCAGAATAACCAAGAATTCACTTTGGAAGACAAAATAAGCATATCTAGTTTTTCTTTACAAAAATGAGTACAAGAAAGTGTCTGAAGAAATCCATTTACTGCTCTCTTGTACTGTCACTCACCTATTACTGGTGTGCACATTAATCACATGCACAAGGATTAAAATAAACATTAGACAGAAAACTGTAAGAATTCAGACCATGCTCTAAAAACTCCTGTCGTGCTAGAACTGTACTTACAAATATCCCACCAAGTATTTGAAAAATGTGCATGACAATGGGAGCTGTGAAACACTTCCTTAACTTCAATAATGCCTTACATGCAACATAAACCACTACTTCAAACCTGCCACGTTAGCCTACTTAACTTCAGGGCGTCTGCATTTATAAAATATGAATGCTGAGCTTGTACATCCAAATAAAACAGGATATTTTGATGTATGCTCCAACCACTTGCACTTAGAGACATAACCCAGAGTAATAGGTATATCGTATTTCCAATTTAAATGAAAAAAAAAAAATTGATCAGATTTCAAGTATCCTGAAGAAGCCTTTCATTGTTTCCTTTTTTTAGCGTGAATCAATAAAATAAACATTAAAGGCTCTGACTGAGGAAAAGAAAAACAACTCACACCACTTAGAGACATTAAATGTAATACTGAGGAGAGTGACAGGAACAAATATGCAGCTGTATGGAGTGAATATCTTAAAAAATAAACTACATCAAAATGATTCTTCCTAATCTCAGCCAGCTGATGATTTATTATTAAATAAAACACTATTTAACAAAGCGAAAGGTTCTTTACACTCTAACTTGCATATTCCTCTCCCAATATCTGTCAATTCGTGTTCCAATTTTCATATCAGAGGCTGGCCTCCAAGGGTATGAACTCGGCTGTTGCGAGCTAGCTCTACGTGTAATCTATGAAAACCTTTTATTTTATACACTCAGCCAAACTTAACCCCAGCATAGACAACCAGACCATGCCTGAGTAAAACAAAGCTCTTAAATAGATGGGTTAAGCTGTACCAACATCACATGCATCTTGCCTTTTGTTCAGAGAGATTACAATAGTCATTCAGGTCCATTATGATTCTTAAATTGTCCATTGGAAGAAATAATTTCCTGCCATTAACAGAGGCAGTCTTTGTACATCATGCTCCTCACACAGGCAAATATCCCACTGAAGTTAACACAATTAATTCAGACTAATTTTACCTGACAACTTTGAGGTAAATTTTAAAGAGCTGAAGAAAAATAATGCAATTTTTTACAGAAGCCATCCCAAAATTTAATCCTGTGAGATTTGTCTGAACATCTAAAAAATTCAGACTAGACCCCAGAATTCTTCAAATAAGCCATGGTGGTCACTGACAATTTCAATGTCTCATAATTTATTATCATCTGCACATTTTATTCCAAATTCCTTCCTCCTTTCAGAATATTGTATGTAGTCTTATCAAATACCTTAACTCACAGTAGGGCTAGTAACAACCCACTAGAAAACTCACTGGACTTAACAGACCACTACTTAGTATTTAATGTGTTCAAACACACTTTTTCTCAGTGTTATCTTGTCTCCTTTGTAAAGATACCATAGCAGGAGCATGACTGAATCAGGCAGATATCACAGAACATCAGGGATTGGAAGGGACCTCGAAAGATCATCTAGTCCAATCCCCCTGCCACAGCAGGATCACCCAGATCAAGTTGCACAGGAACACATCCAGGCTGGTTCTAAACATCTCCAAAGGAAGACACTCCACAACCCCCCTGGGCAGCCTGTTCCAGTGCTCTGTCACCCTCACTGGGAAGAAATTACTTCTCATATTTATGTGGAACCTCCTATCTTCCAGCTTACACCCATTGCCCCTCGTCGTATCACTAGATGACACTGAGATGAGCCTAGCTCCATCCTCCTGACACCCACCCTTCCAAATATTTATAGGCATTAATGAGGTCACCCCTCAGTCTCCTCCAAGCTAAAGAGACCAGGCTCCCTCAGCCTTTCCTCATCAAGGAGGTATTCTACTTCCTTCATCATCCTTGTGTCTCTGAGCTGGACTCTCTCCAGCAGTTCTGTGTCCTTCTTGATCTGAGGAGCCCAGAACTGGACACATTTTTTATGGGCTGAATTAGTGTCAGACTTGTAGCTGATGGCAGGAAATGCTGAAAGTGAAGGCCACCAGAGAAGTTTGAACACACTGAGCCATATTGAAGGATAGATTAATAGTAGTATAGAATGGGGATATCTGAACAGTTTTATTTGCTCTTGTACTTCACTTTTTTAAGCCATAGTGACCAAGGTGATAATTCTTTTTAAGCAGTAAACTAAGGCAGTAGTCTGTGCCTAGGCTGATGTTTAAGACTCTATCTGCAAACCTGGTCTTGTATAAACCTGGTTTTGTATAAACCTGGTTTATGATCGTAGTTATTTATTTACATGAAGGGAAAAAAAAATCTCTTACTAATTTCTTTACTCTGGATTTATACTAAGATCACATTATAAAAATGACTTGCCTCTGAAGAATTGTACTGTGTAAATTTAGCCTTCATGATTAAATTTAACAACATAGTGAAACAGAATTTTAACTCATTTAGAAAATCTCAATTCGTTTCTTAATGAAAATGGATTATGGATTTTCTATAATCAACTTATATGTAGGGAAGGAGAATGAAGAAAATTCAAAACTTAGCAGTTAAATGGTGACACTGTGCAGATCCCAAGACACTGGGAAGAAAAACTCCTGCTAGGCTAGGCTTTCCTTTAAAGAACATTTCCTTTAGTTGTCTAGTAACTGCTTTTCAAAGCTGGATCTCACCAGTGGAGTAGCACAGAGTTTTGAATTGCAAAATTTGATGGTTTATTTTACTCAAGCTAGAAAGCTTACTTAATTTAAGCTAAAAAGATGTTTTGATCCATTGTCTTTGTCAAGTAAGTTCCCAGCAGTGACAAATTACAGAGTAGTGTCAAATGGTGATGCTCCTTCTCTGAAATATGTTCTAAACCAACAGCTCTCATGATACAAAGCTATCTACAGTGGTAGTGTGTGGGGCCTCAAAGACAGTTCATACTCTTGAGTTCTCCCTGGGTGCATGTGAGGTGGGGGAATTAAGAACATACATTTTGAAAAGATGCAATTTTTCTCTTTCTTCCCCCCTCCCTTCATTTTTCCCCATAAGTTCAGCAAGTAAGTCCAAAAAAAAAAAAAAGAGATTTGGTATTAATAATGATTCTGACTTTGTAATGATTAATATGTAGATGATGACTCAGGAAGAATAAGATTTCTTGTGATCATAAGACTGAACAGTGATAATGAACTGAAGGTTAAATAATGCTTATATAGCACCTTTCAACCAGGGAGTTTAAATGTTATCTACACATAATTAATTATGCTTTAGGAGATTATAAGCCTGGAAGTAATACTAGGGAAGAGGAAGTTAGTGAAGCCAGTACTATCTCCTGAGTTCACATTGTGAGCCATGAAGATAGATGGGGTAGAATTAAGCAATCCTGCGTTTCAGATTTTTCATAACTGCTGGATACTTTATTAAATTAAATAAAACTCACTAAATTAAATCCTTTATTAAAATAATTGAGGTGCTTACTCTACCTCAATTGTGATTCTGTTCACTTCCATTAAGAAAATGTGAGTAAAATTTTGGGTGAGGCAGATCTTTTTGATTTGGTATGGAATATTGAATTTCCCCTCAGTGGCATTGTGTTGATGTATGTGTGATGGACACCAAAAGACAAACCAGCAAAACACAAAACATGAGGTTATCACTCCAACAGGAAAGTGGGGCTGTCAAGGAGACTTGAGAACTTGCTGCAACTTTGCTGCTCCTGTACATGAACAGATCTCTGTGCGTGGCTCAGGTTTTTCTACTGCTTTTGCAATCAGCCAGCATTCAAATAGAAACAAAGGATAGCTTTTATTATTTCACTTTTTTTACTATTTCTTTATTGCTGAATAGGTTTTTCAGTAGTCAAAATTACAAATCCCCGTTAACATGCAGTTCATAGCATGAATGTTCCTTTCCAAAATTAAAAATAAATCTGAATTAAATTTTTACTAGTTCTTTTCGTAGATGTAGAAGTTTGGGTTGAATGTACATGGGGGTTTTTTTGTTCAAAGAAGTGGAGAGCAGAAGGGCAGATGTGAAAAATACTGATTACTTGGAAGAAAAACATGGTTCTGCCCAGAATAGCAGAGAATCAGGTCCCACTAATGGTGTTTTTTAAGAGTCATAGAACTGTTGGAGTTTGAAGACACCTCAAGAAATCATAGTGTCCAACCCACCTGCCAAAGCAGGACCACCTAAAGCACATTGCACAAGACTGCATCCAGGCAGGGGTTGAGTATCTCCAGAGAAGGAGATTCCACAGCCTCTCTGGGCAGCCTGTGCCATGGCTTTGGGACTTGCAGTGTGAAGATGTTTTTTCCAATTTCTAGATGAAACTTCTTGTGTTCCAGCTTGTGTCTTCTCTTTGCCTTTTGTCCTGTCACTGGGAACAACTGAAAACACTCTGTCCTACACCATACTCCCTACAGTCACTCTTCAGATATTTATGTGTGTGAATCAGGTCTCCTCTCATTCTTAAGGCTCTACACTTCCAACTCTCTCAGCCTTAACTCATGAGAGAGATGCTCCAGGTCCCCACTCATCTTCATTGCCCTCTACTGGACTCTCTCCAGTAGTTTCCTGTGTCTCTTGAACTGCTGAGCTCATAACTGGACACAATACTCCAGAATAGCCTCACCAGGGCAGAGCAGAGGGGAAAGATGACCCCTCTAGACCTACTGGCCACATAGTTCTCAATGCACCCCAGAATACCATTGGCCTTCTTGGCATCAAGGATACACTGTTGGCTGATAGTCAGCTTACTGTCTACAAGGACTTCAAGATCTGTCTCTCCAAGGCTACTCTTCAACAAGTCTACCCCTGACCAATACTGATGCATATGTGTATATGAGTCAGGGCCATAAAACGTTCTTTCCAGAGAAAAGGCCCCAGGACAAACTATGAGGTTAGATGTCAGCCAAGGCCCAATCAGCCCAGTAACACAGATCTTGAAATCCATCAGGCTGAGGGGTTTACACCTCTGAGCTATGTGAACCCCCTACTCATATCTTCAGGAGTACTTGATCTGAAATATCAAAGAGCTTGATGGTCTTGGCCCTCAACTTACTGTGTTGCTGGGGTGAGGGAAGAGTTACTGCACTCCTTAGTTAGCGGAGAAGTAGAACACACTCAGCTCTTGCAATTCTGAATGAGCGCAAATTAAGGTAAATTAGAAAATCATGAACTATTTAATGCTCCTATTTCCACATAATTTATGCAGAAGAAATTTCTATTAACAGCGCATTGGACTCACAAAGCAATTAACTCCATCCCTTTCACAGATCCCTCTGCAGATCCACTGACATGCTCTGCAGAACAAAGGATTTGATCTTTTGGGACTAAGACACTGCTCCTTTTTATTTTTTCCATTTGCTGTTCACTGTGTTAACATGTAAGGGGAAGTGATTAGTTACATTGGTGCATTCTGTGAAGATGTAGAAGGTCAGGAAGAGCTGTATTCACTTCAGAGATAGTTTCCTTTGCCAATATTCAGAGCATCCAAAATGTTTGCTTGTTCTTCCTTTGAGTCTGCTTTGTCCTTGTCTCCCTGAGAAATAACGGCTGAGCTCATAGCTTCTGATTTCTACATTTAGTTTAGTGCCTGATGGAGAGATGAATCACAGATAACTGTTCCTCTCATGAAGACCAGTCAGATAAGCCACCACGTGTTTCACTGACAAAGACACATTCTTTCACTTCCATGGGGCTTGGGAGTCAGTTCTGGGGCAGTTGGATGCCTTTGTGCAGGTGGTTTGTTTTCTACACAGCTCTAATAAATACTGTAATGCTGAAGGAAAGGCACACTTTAATTATTCTAAAACACAATTTATACATCAGTTTCCATAGTAACTTGTCATTGCTGTGGCATGGTTGGAGCTAGTGACATTTGTGAGTGTAGAAAGTCAATTTATGCAATGATTTACAGTGTAGTATTTGATCTCTCCAGTAAATATTGGTTTGGTTGGTTATGGCCAGACACATTCATAATAAAGTTGTTATGTATTCCACAGGTATAAACCAGATGGGAAAATTAGTCAATGAGGTCACTGTATTTTAAGCATTAAGAACTGTAATTGAAATGTGTTTCTATAGAAGGCTCTATTTTCAAAAATATACTGCTCTGACACATGGGAATATTGTTTCTTCAGGGCTTGCTCCACTGTTAAAGAAAGATTTAAGTGTTTAGCTCTGAAGGAATCATCACTTTTAACAAGGGACGGTTCACTGTGCCAATAAAAAGGTGGTGTACGATTTAGCAGGAACACGAAAACAATGTTCTTGGCACTAATTAGTTTTCTTGATATATAACATAATGTATTTTTCAGAAGGATATAAATGTTACTAATGCATTTATTTTGACACAATAAGCCTTCTAAAGAATTACTGAGTCTCAATGAAAAACACATACAGTACTTGGAACCCTCTTTCCCAATCTTGTGAGTGGTGTTGTGCATGTCTGTACATGAAGGAGGCTCTGTCAATGCACTAAAGCAGGAGCTATCACTGCGGCAAGCTTACTTTCCCCAATAGGTATCTCTTAATAGGTTATGGATATATGCAGCAAAACATCTTGGAATAGAGTTAGTTCATTGCAGAATGGATTTGCTGGTGTGGTAGACAAGCAACACACAAATCCTGTTTCGATGAGAGAATCTGATAGCTGCAAACTCACAATTTACTGAATTGTGACCCCACAGTCAATGCCAATAAGCTTGTAATGCCAAATGCTCATGGTTTACAGATTTATCCATGATTAGCTGACATAATTGTGTATATTACTTGAGCTTCTGTATCTTGATCTTAAACTCAGAGTGCCATATGGTATTTAGTTTAAGTTTTCAAAGCTTTAAAGGTTTCTTTTGCTCACTAGATAATCTGTCATTACATGGAAAAAAGCATGGACATACTGAAATAGGGGCTTCATGTAGGATTTTTTTGGTAGTTATAATGTCTATATTAGAATATAGGTGACTAGTCATTCAGTTTAAGGAAGAGGGTAAACTTAAAAGGACTTCGGGTAGTATTGCTACTGTGCAGGTACCATGGTGACAGCTGTTGTGTAGCTGCTGCCTCAGTGTTTTTCAGAGCCCTGTGGCAGTGATGCACCTTGCTGTTTTTACACTGTGGTTTCATGCCATCATCCTGAATCACAGAATGTTTTGAGTTGGAAGGGACCTTCAAAGGTCATCTAGTCCAACCCCTGTACAAGAAGCTGAGATGTCTCTGACTAGAACACATTGCCCAGAGCCCCATCAAGCCAGATCTTGAATGTCTCCAAGGATGAGGCCTCCACCACCTCTCCAGGCAATGTGTTCCAGGGGTCCACCACCCTCAGATTCAAGAACTTTTTCCTGATGTCCCACCTAAATCTACCCTTTTCCAGATTAAAAACATCATCCTATTGCTCTCTGCCTTGTAAAGAGTCTTCCCCAGCCTCTTGGTCTTTCCACATGCGAACCCGTGGTGGGTTCCCATGGTATGCAACTTTAAACCAGCTCATCAGTAAATTACTGCCTGAATTGCAGAGCTTAAGTGTTGCAATCATAGCTGTGCCCAGTTCACAAACAGCCATTGCACTGGGAATGAATAGGGTTAGAAGTGGAGCAGAGCAGGTTGTCAGAAAACAATGCTTCTTCTCTCCTGCTGCTGAGAAGTATTTGTTGTCCATTGCACCTATTATTTTCATTCTCCGTCTTATTCTCATTTGATGATGGAGGAATAAGAACTAAACTTCCCTCTGAGGTCAGTTGGAACATATGGGAAAATAGATTGAGATTGACTTAGAAAACTACCTCTAAAGCACATTTGAATGCAGCTTTCCTTATTCACTCATCTCTCCACCCCTACTGCCATAAATCACTGGCCAGTGGAAGTCACCAAAAGAGTGCTGGACCTCTACCAGGTAGACCTTCATTTTTGTTTTCATATTTACCCATTCTGAGTCCTTTGAGCTCCTGATGGAGATAGTTGAGTGTTATACAAATGTTCCCTGAAAAGGAGTTGGGATTGGAAAGGGTAAAATGTATGAATAAAATTAGAAAACAATAAAAAGTCACATCAACACAGCTTCTCTAGTGTCTGATGTGATCCCATTTGGTAAAGTCTTTTTTCCTAAAAAAGTCTACACATGAATATGTTGCAACACTTGCAGTGATGAAATAGAATCGTAGAATTGCCAGAGTTTGAGGGGACCTCAAAGATCATCCTGTTCCACCTCCCCTGCACAGGCAGGGACACCTTTACTAGATCAGGTTACTCAGAGACCCATCCAGCCTGGCCTTGAACACGTCCAGGGATGGGGCAGCCATAATTTCCTTGGGCAACCTGTCCCAGCATCTCACCATTCTCACAGGACAGTATTTTTTCCTAATGTCCAACTTGCATCTCCTCTCTGCCAGTTTGTAACCATTTCCCCTTCTCCTCTTGCTACAAGGGAACATAAAAATTAGCTTGGAAAATGAGAAGTGTGGAAGATTCATGGAGACTGTATCTTGCATAGGGTATTCAAAAAGCACATTAGAAAGGGAGAATCAGATGTTTATTTGATACTATTTTGCTCTTTTACTATGGTGTCTCAGTTATGTTGTCTATAAAATGAGGGTAATAGAACATCTTCTGGGTGCGATTGTCATGTAGACAAATTGCAGGAATTCAGGAAGCTGCAGCAGAAAATATATGGATGGATATTCCATCTTGTTTTAAATGAAAATAAGAGTCCTTAACCCTGTGTGCCTTATGCTAGTGAAATAGAGTGTTTTGAATACGCACATGTATTCACAAACACAGCGTGGCGTGACAGATAAACTATAATTTAACAGTCGTCACATGAACACGATCGATGGTTTGGATGCAGAACTGTAATACTACTCAGCAGCTCTGTAATTTGAGTGTTTTAAATACTCAGCCGTGCCCCCTATGTGTATGTTCTAGTGCTAGAGGATGCCTGGTGAGGCCTCACTTTGACTGCTGTTTTCAGTGCTGGGCCCCTCATCACAGGAAAGACATCGAGAAGCTGGAATGTGTCCAGAGGAGAGCTACCAAGCTCGTGAGGGGTTTAGAGAACAAGTCGTGTGGGGAGAGGCTGAGGGAGCTGGGCAGGTTTGGTTTGGAAAAGAGGAGGCTGAGGAGGGGGGATCTCATTGCCCTCCACAACTACCTGAAAGGAGGTTGTAGAGAGGTGGGTGTTTGCCCCTTCTCCTTGTAACTAATGACAAAACCAAGAGAAATGATCTGAAGTTGAGGCAGGGGAGGTTTGGATTGGATATTAGGAAGAAATTCTTTCCAGACAGAGTGGTGAGGCACTGGAATGGCCTTCCCAGGGAGGTGGTTGAGTCATCATCCCTGGAGGTATTTAAGAAAGGTGTAAACATGGTGCTTCAGGACCTGCTATAGTGGCAGGCAGGTAGGGGGTTATTTTGTCTTAATTGTTCAGTCGGGCATTTAGGGTTCTTTTTGTTGTGCATATGGTTGGACTCAGTGATCTCTGAGGTCCTTTCCAACCATGATTATTCTGTGATTCTGTTTTAGGCCAAAGCACACATAGTCCGTGGCTAGTTAGGAGGGTTTATGCACATGCTGTTCATGAAGCCTTACTAAGGCTCTTGTTGGAATTGCTGCTGTTGATCTAAGCGACTAAAATCACTGCAACCAGATGTTTGGAATGTTCCTTCCCTTTGCTCCTGTTAGTGGTGAACCTAACGTGAAAATATTTTTTGTGAACTGGTTCAATGTGCTTCTTCATAGTCTTGACAGTGAGTTCATATCTGTGGGTTGAAAGTTTGAGTTGAGGCATTAAGTTGCCTTTTTCCAAAGTGAAGCAAAGTTTATAGTTCTGTTGGTATCTTATCTTTGTGTGTGATCCCACTCTCTGTCCCTCAGTGTCTAAAAGAAGGTGGAAACTCTGCAAACTTTCTGGACAGTTTTCTTTTTAACTGGAAGGTACACCAGCATTTGCTTTTCTGTGCATCCAAAACCCACCTTAGCTAGAGAAATCAGGGACAAACTCTGATCTAAACTCAGCATATTAATTCCACGAGCAAGACAATGCTAATCGTAGAATAATTTAGGTTGGAAAAGAGCTTTGAGATCCAACCAATAACTCTACTCTGCCAAGTTCACCACTAGACCAGATCTTTAAGCACCACATCTGATGGATAATTAAAAGTTCAGGGGTGATTTTATAAACATAGTGTTTGAGGCACAAGAACTTGTGGTGTTCCTGCTGTTCTACTCAGCTGTAATGGCTTAGTGATTTTCCCTTTTCTTCTGAAGGGAACCTATGCTTATGCCACGGTCTATTGACTGGGACTTGAAATTTTGTTTCAGTCTTAATTTCCAATTAAAAGACTTCTAATATGCAGCCAACGTTCCTCTGAGCCTCTTTGCTCCACGTGCACATGTTCAGAAGACTGTCACATCTAGTGTGGTGGAGAGATGCAGAGTTCAAGCAACCAGTATGAGCTGAAACTCAGTATGTTTTCTCCTTTCTCCTTGTCATCTCAGAATCACTGGTGAGAAGGACAAATTTCTTCTCTAGTTTCTCGCAGGGGGCTGGAGGTTATGGTCCTGGAAGTCCTTTCCAGGCATTATGATTCTATAATTTCTCATCTAGTTTCTTGTAATTTCTCATCCACAGTTGTAATATTCTTACTCAGTCCAGGATTGGGTTCTTATTCATTTAGATTTGGATTAACACTTTGGATTAGATTGTAATTTCAGTGAACAACATTGACAACACTTCCCATTCCTGTCGTTCTGCTGTTTACCCTGTCCCCATTTCTGTATAAACAAGGTGTTCTTCAATTAATATCTGAAGGGATTATCAAAAGCATTCAGTAAGTGACTGACAGACTAGTGTGTTTTACACCTATTTTTAGAAATTCATACAGGGTGTGAAGTACTGCATTCATGGAACACAAGACATCATAGAGAAGTTTGTGAAATATCGCTGTTTCAGTTAATTATAGTGTTGTGAGTCTACACAGTCACCTGTAAAATAAAAAAAAAGAATGGAAGGAGTTTAGTTTAGCTAAGTATTTATTGCATGTTTAGATTTCCATTGGACAAATTTGGTGCAGCTTCGAAAAGCTTGTGGAACAGAAATTAATAGGACTTTATCGTTTTCCATGATACTTAGACACATTAAACACATAGGTAGGAATGAAACTCCATCACTTTCCACGTATGTCTCTGCACTGCTATGCTTTGGTGGTTGCTGCCTCATTGCTTCACTAGGCAAAGTGGCACGTGTAATTATAGGGGAAGGCACAATTACAAATTGCGTGCAATTACATCCAAACAAGTAAACAAAATAAAACTGCATTCAGCAAGCTATGGAATAGCTGAAAGCCTTTTAATGGAGATGCCAAAGATGAGCTTTTGCAGCTCTGCAATTTGCCAGTCAGATTATTGTCATTTAGGAGAGCTTCCCCACAGAAGCTCAGAGCACAGCAAATGATTGGCAAATTGTCTTTTTAAATTAATGTATACTGTTCTTATTGTTTTTTCCCCTATTGTTCATTGACAAGATATTAATATTTTCAAAGTTGAGAACTTTAAAAGTGAACTTCCTATTTTGCATGACTCGTGGAGCACAAGGCACATCTCATGAAATTGTATTTTGAAGGTGTGACTGGAATAGATGAGCTTAATGAGTTTCTAAAAAGATCACACAGTGGAGGATAAATACTCTGTGTTCAAAAATTTGTCACTGACTTAAGTTCTGTCTTCTGGATCTAAACCATTAGAAGAGATAAATAAAGCTGCAGGCATAAGGTTGTGTTCTCAGGTATCGACTGACCCTATTCTGAAGAACTTAAATTTTGGTTGTAACCATCTGCTGAGTATTTCTTTCTTGTCTTGTATGCTGGAACTGCAGTGTAATTAATGTTGGTTAGCACTGAAGAACAGATAGGTCATGGAATCATAGCATGGCTTGGAATGGACTTTTGGAGATCATCTTGTCCGACCTGTGCTATACAACTTTCTTTCATGCAGAGCTGCAAGTGCCCTGCTGAGATTTCTGATGCTCTCTCATGAAAAAGGGCGGATTCCACCCAGGGTACTTTTTTTATTTATCATTTTTTGAAAGATGAAAAGTTATCGAGGATGTTTGTATGAAAGGAAGAGCTGACGTAGGGATTCTTCCATATCCCTTTAACAAAAAAAGTAATTAAGAGTGTTGTTCAGGCTATCCAGGCTCAGTCAGAAGATCTTATCATACCGTCCAATCCGTTCTGCAGCTGCAGCCTCTTGAAAACCCAGCACAGAGTACTTCAAGATAATTGGCTGAAGTCTTCATAGCAAATAATTATTTGACCAATTAAGGCTGTTAGCCTGCACAGTAATGAACCATGAACAGATTTTTAATTCCTGTGTTTTTACAAATGGAAGGAAGGTAAAGAACATCTTGTTGAACAAACAATTTCTTTTGAAAACACTGAGATGATGCAGAGATTTTTCATTCTACAAACACTTCAGGAAAGCCAAAAGCTCTTCAGACTGATGCTTAAGAGAGGACAAAAAAAAAAAGGCAGTAAAACAAGAGGTGAATACAGACACATCACATTTATAGAACTTTTGGATGAGATTTTTGTATTTTTTTTTTTAGTTTGTTCACCCAGAATTGTACAGTAAAAGATAATCTGCAGAAGTCAAGCCATAAGGGCCTACCCTGTTGTGTAAAGAATTCTTGTAAGAATTTTCCATTTTAATTAAATGATACATCAAATAGAACTGTATATGTTAAGTTTCTCCTGCTCTTCGTAACAAATAATCAAGCAGTTTATATCTGTGTTGGGTTCACAGTCTTTGTTCAGGCTGTGGAACATATCACTAACTCACTGTTTTGTCAACTCAGAAGCAGCCAGCAATGATTCTTTCAGATGATGGAGCACTGGAATGGGCTGGCCAGGGGGGTTGTGGAGTCTCTTTCTCTGGAGATGTTTAAAACCCACCTGGACATGTTCTGTACAACTTGACCTAGGTGATCGTGATGTGGCAGATGGATTGGACTAGATGATCTTTTGAGGTTTCTTCCAATCCCTAGTGTTCTGTAAAGGAACCTTCTATATGGGCAGCAGTAGTCCCATATTTGAAATATTTTCCTTGATGACATTTAAGATGAGTGGGCAAGCTGCAAATTCTATTACAGATTCTGTTGGCAGTTAAGAGGAAAAAAATTAAAAAGCAACCAGAAACTCTGTGGACAAAACCTGTCTGGTGATGAATTAAAGAAGAAAGCAGATTACAAGTAATACTGGAGATGAAAAAAACCACATGAATCTGAAATTAGATGACCAAAACAGGAGTATCAGTAAAATAAATAAGATATTTGGCCTAGAAACTAAAGCTAAGGTATTTTAAGTTGAGAGTTTAGAAGGTAGTAGAAAGCCCATCAGGTATGACCGAAATAGTGGCACATTTGCACCATTGTGTTCTGAAGTAATTTACCTGTAGGACAGAAAAATACCTTGTTTTGAAATGAGATGGGAATTCAAATGTAGTGCTGTCTCCTACCTTATTGTTTTAGGGAAGTCCTTTGACAGCTACCAATGTCAGAGAAAGCTTCTTATCTTAATGTCTGTAATTTGGTTAAGAAAAATAAGTAAGAAGCAAGAGTTTGATGAATCTTGTGCCAGGTTGCACACAGATTTGAGTTACCTGTTACTTTCTGCATAGTCTACAGAAAATCACTTGGATTTCAGTAATATTAAGGTAAATGTGGTTGAAAATGTGAATGTATGAGAGTGCTGATTGGTTAAGAACAAATATGCACCTTAAATACCATGAAAACACCTCATTAATTTTACTTAGTGTTACAATAAACAATTGAGCTTAAAATTTTAAGAAAGGAGAGAAAAAATTGCTTTCTATTTGATTCCTGTATGACGTGCTGATGGCTCAAATTGGAATTGTTTTCCAAACTGCCCCCAAAGACATGTAGCCCACAGTTGGTCTCCTTGGCTTTGAATTTGGACTCTTAGAAAAGTATTCTACAGCACTTGCTGTGGACTGCGAGACAGTAGCATAGACTGTCCTGCTACTGAAATCATGAAGAGCACTTAAGATTTTAGCTTCTCCAATGCTGTTCTGAAGTGATTCCCCTGTAACGCCCCACCATCTCCATCCTCATGCTGGCATTTGCTTTCACTTGACCTCACTGGGGGAGATGACATGGCTTCCTGTGGTTGCGACAAGAATTAATCTTTACACATTTCTTTTTCCATGGATTAGTTTTCTGCCCTCTTCACTCAAATACTCAGGAGACAGCAATGATGCTGCCTCACTGCCAGGTAATGTCTGCATCAATGTTTTAATTCCCCTCAGAAACATGAAATTCTTAAGTGACTAAAGGAGATCTTTCAGTGCTCTGATCAAACTTTATTAATTAAATTTAACAGTTTTTTCAAAACTATTTCTCATGTGATGCAAAATTTTTGGTTCCTGACTTAATAATAATTTCATTTATTATATTAATGATATTTTGTTATTACCATTAGGGCCTGGAGAATAAATCTTATGAGGAGAGATTGAAAGAGTTAGGGCTGTTTAGTTTGAGGAAGAGGAGGCTTAAGGGATACCTCATTGCGCTCTACAACTATCTGAAAGGACATTATAGAGATGTTGGTGTCGCTCCCTTTTCACAGGTTGTTAGTGAAAGAACCAGATGAAAGGGCTTTAAGCTTCAACCGGGTAGGTTTACACTGGTCATCAGGAAAAAAAAAATCATGTAAAGAGTGGTCAGGCACTGGAATGGGCTGCCCAGGGTGGTGGTTGAGTCACCATCCCTGGATGAATTTAGAAGTCACTCAGATGTAGTGTTGGAGGATCTGGTTTAGGGGTGAACTTGTACAGTACGGTTGATAGTTGGACTGGATAATCCCAAGGCTCTTTTCCAGCCTGAATGAGTCTATGATTCTATGATCATAACAAGCTATACAATTGTTTTTGGAGGAAGGAATAGAAGACCATATTCAAGGAGGACAGAGATACGTTTTTGTTTTTCATCTCTTGTTAATCTGAATAGTAGAGTACAGAATCTTTCTGCACACTCAAGGTTAACTTGTTACAGAAATACAGAATGAACAACAAACAGCACAGGAAAGTTTGAAAGCCTATTCATTTTGCACTTCAATCTATCTTTCACTCAATGGGTACTCACAGGCTGCACCTTGATTTGAACTTTAAGTAAAAATGTCATTATATATCAGCTATTAGACCAAAGCAAATATTGCAGAAAGGTATTTGTCAGTCCAAGGTGCAAGAAAAGTCTTGAATTGTTTTCATTTTCTTATTCATGGGGACTTTTATATCCCCCTTGCTACATTAATAAATGCAGACTCTTAGTCACAACACTGTGCAAAGGAAATGATAGATTTGTGAACCAGTGGTCATAGCCATAGCTGGCTTGATTGACTAGAGATCAAAGCAGGAAAGGAATGCCACTGGAATTCAGAAACCTAATTCTATAGCACTGTGAGAGACATAGTCAAGTGGCTAGTAAAACACGCATGTTTATTGTATAAATGAATCTGATTTTGAATAATGGTTAAATATGATCATTCCTGTCATGAAAAAATTTCTACATCTCTTGGATACTTTGTTCATAGGAAGTAGCAACTCCTGCCACCCGTCATCAGTCAATTCTTCCTACTTGCAAAACAGCCATAATGAACCTTGGTTCTAATGGAGTAGGTCATCTTTACCTGCATCTATTTTATAGCCGTGTAATTGCCTTGGTTTCTGTGAACTCAATCTTGATTTATGCCTCTATAAATAAAAAAAGAAAAAGTATTAACTAATTAGCCACACAATCTCTATGTAATTAGATGTTAGCTATATTAGCCTCTTAACATCAGACTTGAAGGTCTGGAGTAAAGAACAACTGCCTTATAGAAAAGGGTAGAGAATATTAATAGCTCAAAATAGAAGAAAAATTTCCATTGTGGGCCTCCTGAACAAATTGTTCAGAAGATGTATTGTGCATAGACTTAGCGTGGAGTCAATTATGCATGGTCTTGCATTCATTTTTTGCTTTTCTTGTATATTTGATTACTTGAATTTAATAATTTACACACTGTCTCTCCATCAACAAACCCTTGAGACCAGGATCTGATATTTTTCAAATTAGAACTGCATTGGTTATGTTAAATGGAGCTAAATATACATTTCAGAAAAATGAGAAGGACGTATCAATATTGACATCTCTTCCTGCAAGTCAGAGACTGGAATGGAAATAGTCTTAACATCTTGATCTGAACCTTGTTTGAAGATTTTATTTCAGTAAAACTTCCACATTTTTCCATTAATATTTCTTGACAGTTTGTGTATTTGCATTTTAGGGGAATTTAAAGGTGCCATAGTACAGCAACTTAATTTGTTTGAAGCAAAAAAATTGAAGATCATAATTTCAGGCTACGAAAGAAATTGGACACCCCCTTTTTTACATGAAGTCACTTGGAAAAGATGAGGCATAATGGGGACAAGTTACTTCTGGGACATTCTGATCAGGAGAGGAATGTTTTCTTAAGCACAATCAGTTGTCACAATGATCTTCCCGGGGAAGTGGTGGAGTCCCCAATGCTGGACACTTCTAAGATTCCGCTGGACAGAGTGCTGGGCTGGCTTGTCTAGACCAGGCTTTTCTAAGAAAGGTTCAACTAGATTGTCCTTGAGGCTCCTTCCAAACTGCTGTTCAGAGATTCTCTGATCATTTTATTAAATTACATTGTTCTTATTTTATGTATGAGGTCGGTATAAAGGGGTTATGTTACACAAATGTTATGACAGAGTATCTGTTGCATTTGCACGCTATCCCATTAGTACCAACTTTTAATTTAGAGGTAAAGGAGCTGTGGTTCTGCTGGTGTTCTCTTCTAGTCTGTGTGTTCCGTGTGTGCCCGTGAATGATGAGTGTGGTAATTGTGCATGTCATTTCAGATGTGGAATTTTAAGCTTATTTTAAGTAGCTCTGAATAAACAATAATTAATCAGGCCATTGTGCAGCTAGCATGTGCAGGAATCCCAGCCTGGGTTTCACTTTCTTGCGGCCATCCACTCTGTCTCCTTATATTACACCTGAACTCATATGTGAAAGTGTGAATAATGAGTGTCACACCTAACACATGTTGTGTGCTCTGCTGAAGGTGCTGGTGCTCCTGAGCTCTGCATTTGCAGTTTCATGCTCTTGCATTTTAGTGAAACAATGGTTTTTCTTGTAAATAGTTTTATTGACAGGCACAGCATCATCTGATTTCTGAACCCTTGGGTACTGGCATCAGGCTCAAGGGCAGGTGTTTTTAATATTTTAGTGAGGTTTTTTTAGTATTTTATTTCTGCTGCTTCTGCTTGGTACCACTATGACTTTTCTTGATGTTTCATCAACTTCTGTGACTGTTTTGTCCAGCTGGTGAATTTTGTCATTTGATTGCATTATCTGCTCAGATCAAAGATGTTGCTTAGTACCAGATACTCAGATCAGCTGTGTCTATACAAAAGGATGGAAAAAAAGCAGTTGCAAATCCACGAGGAGTGGTTTCATGACTAGCAGTTTTCAGAGAAGATTTCTCTGACTAGAAGCTGGTAGCACTTCATTAAAGGGTCAGCAACATAAAAGCTGCTGTTGCTCTTGAAGATCTATCCACTGAAAGACCTATCAAACCCAGGGCTCTCAGAGCTTTTCTCTGTTGTAAATGTAATTACTGTTCTTCATCCTTTCTGTTCTCGCTGTTTGCCATCTCCCTGAAAGGAACTCACGTACATTAATTTGTATCTTTTTACTGACATTTTCCTTTCTTGTTTTTTGAAGTCTCTCTCTCTGTCACTGCAAATGGTGTTTTCACTGCTTTCTGCATGCTTCATCTAACGGAGAAAGAGGAAAAAATCGATGATGTGTACTTCTCTATTCACCCTCTGCTCTCCCTTCCTTTCATAATACCGTCTTTTCTGACATAATTCAGATAATGTAACAAAAAAGCAAAACATCCCATCTGTCTACCTACCTGCCTACCAATCTGCCCACCTATTTATCTTCTTATGTACTAGAATTCACAAGATTCCTTCCCTATCTTGAACACTGATGTGACATCCTGACCTTGCGGTTTGCAAGGATTAACATTTGGCTTGATCATTCCATAGGAGATGGGGATGGGGAGAGGTTTTGAATAAAATTAGGATAATGAACTAAATAAAAAACAAATGTTATATCTCTGGGACAATTAGGGATAATTTTGCCTCACTGAAAGGTTTGATAAGGGCACCTTATCCCTAGAGTTCTTTTGTGGTTTTATTTATCTGTCTCATTCGTTTGGGTTTTTTAGCGAGGGTGTAGGCTTTAGATTGGCTAGGAGTACGTTGGCATTGTTTTTCCCTTTTTATCATTTCTGTTAAGCTACTTTCTCTTTGAAGCACCAAAACACGGTCAAAGTCTGCTTGTTATGCTGACCTAAAGAATAAATGTCAGCAAGCTCAAGTGTACTGAGAGACTTGTTCTCCTGAGATTGTATCGGTTCAGCAGCTTGCTGAAGCTCTAGGAAAGACCCATTACAGTCAGATCTGTGCATGTCAACAACTCTCCTCAGATCAAGGGTGTAAGAGAAATCTTGAGCTGTATGAAAACAAATGTTAGGCCAGTCAAGCTGTCTTCCAAGTTGCTGAACATTGATAAGTTGTTAATCACTATAGGTCAACAGAAAAACCTCTTGTGAGAAGGTACAGGGACAACTAGGTGAAACAGTGAGATAACAGCTGGAAAAGCAGCTTGTAAAAGATTCCATTCCTTCAAAGCATCAACAGCTCTAAAGGCATTTGGATTTTGTACTTTAATTAATGCAGCTGCTTGTGACAAGGCAGCCTTCAAACAAGCACTTGGCGTGGCTGTAGACATTCACATCTAAGGATTAAACTAGTGGTTTACAGCACTACCACCAGATAAAAAGATCTGGTTTGAAGGGTTACATGCTCAGCTGAATAGGAGTCACTAGTGATAATCCGTGTCTGTAAAGACAGAGCACTGTTGTGTTCCGGGATGAACATGATCAAACTTTGCCATGCTCAAGGCATGTCTGAGATTGTGCTGACTTCCCATCACCATCCTGCTGCTGGATTTTAGTCCCATTCTGTAAAATAAAATGGAAGAGTAGTCATCGTGTCTGCAAAATTCATGCGGGAGAGAAAAGAGATTTAATTACTGACAGCTTTCTGCTAGAAAGCTTAGAAGCCATAAAGAGAAGGAAGGTGTTTTATTGCTGGCTCTGAGTGTGTTTATGTGACTGGCCCTCTAACTTTCAAACAGTCTTTGATACTGAGAACTGTCCTTCTGTAAAACCCAGAGGGGATAGCAGGGGGAAAAAAATTGTTTTAAGTCATTTTCAAAACCTGGTGAAAAAATAAAATTCCTTTATTTGGCATTTTTGCCAAGTTCAGTGCAGACATAAAATCGATTTCCCCCCATTGAAAACTGCTTTTCATGTCATGAAATTGTCACGTGGGCATCACGGGCTGGAGGTGGAGTTGTCTGTCAAGGCTGAAATAACTCTTAGTACATTGCTTGTTCTTGGTCTGAATGTTCCCCTGTCTGTTGACACTACCCAGAGCTCATACGAGAAGCAACAGGAGCGAGCTGAAGGTTTCAAGCCCTCTTAAAAATTATTTTTCTTCAGCATTCATGGTAGCACACGGCAAAAGAGTGAGCTGAAAAGTCAAATCACTGAAGTGAACTAGTTCTGTTCCAGCTCAAACCATGCTGTCCTAAAAAGCAAAACAGAAAGAAGTGGTCTGTTAAAAGAGGGTGAGTTCCTGCAAATGAAGGTATGTGTGGTTAAAAACCAGGAAAGACATGCAGGTTAAAAAAAAAAAAAACCAAACCAGACCCAAAAGACAAATGTGGCAATAACAAGCGAATCACAATGTGGCAATAACAATGCTCTCTTTCTGTGAGTATTTATCTGGCTATGGCATGCGTCCAGCACAAACCAGATGGTATCTCAAATGCTGAACAGTTTAAGCTACAGGCTGAAGAAGTTTCACTTTCTCATTAAAAGCAAAGCAAAACAAAATTATTTTACTTCCTGATCTTATCAATGTTGGTTAAGAACCACACACAGAATCACAGAATCACTCTAGTTGGAAAAGACCCCTGGAATCATAGAGTCCAACCATCTACCTTACCTTACAAGTTCAACCCTAAACCATGTCCCTCTACACCTCATCCAAAGTCTTTAAACACATCCAGGGATGGTGACTTAACCACCTCCCTGGGAAGCCACTAGTGGTCAATGCAGACACTCAAAAATAGGAACTGGTGCAAGACCTTTACACTGATGTGCTAAGAGTTATGTGGTTATGTCAGAATATACAGACTCTGCGGGTGGACAAATGATGCCTAATGTTAAAATAGACATCAGCTGCATGGGAAGCATCAGTTTTAATCAAATGTTCTTGAGAAAGTTGTGGGTATTGAGAGCACAGAATAACCAAGAGGTCAAAGTATTCATCAAAGATGTGAAAAATTAACTTCCATGTGTTTCTTCTGCTGCGTTTGAGAAAGCACAACTAGATTCTGGAAACTATTTTCACAAAACAGAGGCAATTTTCTTCCTATTTGGAAATTAATGCCAGCTGTAGGTAAAGAACTAGTGAGGATCAGCAATAGAAAATGCAGGAAAATTGTCATTTTAAAACAAAAAAGGTTCAAGTAAAGGCGTAAAACTCTATAAATGAAGAAGAGGGCTATTCAAATCTGCCTGAATTTTGTTACAAAAATCTTCTGTGCTTTTACTGAGATCAGTTGGGAAATCTGCTCCTCTAGAAGATGAGAGAAAGATGTTAAAGTGTCTCCCTGGAATCACTATGGCACAGGGACTGACTGAAGGTGATGGAACAAAGATGCAAAAGGGTTCAGAAAAAAATGAAATCTTGGTGGTAAATAAGGTTTTGGAAGTGAGATGTAATAGGGATTCTGAAGGAAGAGACTGTTAATAGTGTGTGGTTGGTGGACTGAGATGCCATTGTGAACACACATCAAGAGGAGAAATGGTATTTAGTTAACATTTGGATTTCTTTCTTTAGATAGAAAAGGAAACTAATTGTATAATTTGCAGTTCATGTTCAGAAAGGGGAGAGCTTTGCTGTGAACTAAAAGTCACGCTATGAAATAGCTGTGTAGCAGCAAAATTGGCAGTTCTGCACAATAGGCCAAGCACAAATTCCATTACCCCATGGCACGGTCACTGTGAAAGCAAAGCTCGCAGTACACTGCCTCAAACTCGTGTACAAGTCACCCTGCGATACAGGAAAGGGGATGTTCAGAGCAGCAATTAGTCAGCTAACAGTGGAATGCCCCTGAAAGGGATTTGAGTGATGAACAAAAAGCTGTGCTGCTCTTAAAGTCCACTCGTTAAACCAGTTGAAATCCCAGCAGTGAATCGACAGAATGTCAACTGGTTTGGTGGATGTAAAATTTAAGCAGTGAATAATTCATTGAGAACAATGGATTTTGGGGAACTTGGATGTCTCAGGTTTTAAACATGTAAAAAATAGGTTTCTGCCTGTAAGCACTGAAGTCTGTGGAGTTCCTTGCTCAGAAACCATGGTTATTTCTCTAAGAGCTTAACTAGAGCTAAAGAAGTTAACTGAGACCTCTGATTGAAAATCTTTCAGGTAATAGTTGTTTGTATTGTGTCTGCACACCAGTAAATATAGCAGGGACACAACATGAGTACTGATGAGGGTTTGAATTCGTATGGAGCTCTACAAGTCTTAACTCTTGTTTATCTATCTACATACAAAGGTGCTTCCATGGCAGCAAAAAACTTACCTATACATACAAATACATTTCTGGATTATACAGAAAGATTTTCAAGACCTGATTTTTTAAACCCATTTAAACTAAGAAGCTACTTTCTTACTCATCGATCAAAGTCTTTCAGCAATCATCACAGGTCTTTAATCAAAGTACTCTAAAAAGTTAGAGCAAATGTACATCTTGAGATTTGTTTGTTTTTCTCTCATTTGCCTCATTTACTGCATGCCTCTGTTACCTTATTTATCGCCTGTGATCCTGGGTCACACTTCTAGTTTTGCATTGACTGTGCAGATATATTTATACTACTTATTGTATTTTATCTTTGATATCTATACTTACTGGTGGATTCTGTAGCTACTCTGTAGGCAGCATGAAGGGGAGAGACCTTATACTAATATTCACATGAGCTGCTGCCTGGAGGGTTTTTTTTAGGAAAGTAAATGGGAAAAGCATTTCTATTTAACTGTGAAATAAAGTCCCTGATTTTTTTTGGATACTAGTTCATAGGCTGGGAGGTTTACTTGTGTCTGTTCTTCTGATAAAAGAGTATTGCCTAGAAGCAAAGCTGACAGAAGCAAAGTTGAGGAGTAAGTTTCCAAAGAACAGATCTGAGAAGATAGTGCAAGGAAGAATGGAGCCAATATTTTTACATTGTGATCTCAGCTTCAATACCTTTCTTTTAATGTGTGAACGCACCAGGGCAAAACCAGTGAGTGTCATAGAAAGGGATGTGAACAGCAGAAAATGCATCAGGGCTAAAGAAGTGCTTAAAAGTGGTATTTTTTTTTTTAAATAAAAACTCAAAAAACAAAGACCACCAGGAGGCAGAGATAACAAAAGATGGGAGAAAGGTCTCCCAAACAGCATATTGAATATTTTTTCACCATAAAGCATCCACAGGACAATAGCAGAGAGAAAGGGAAACATTGCTCTTCAAGCATTTGTTGTAGTTGAGATGTCCAGAGGCTGAGACCGTTCTTCATGGTATGGGCTTCTCTTTTTTTTAATCATCTCTATCACGGGGAAAAAAGCAAAAAAAGGTTCTGTGAGAAAGAGGAAGAATGAAAGTTACTCTTACAATACTTCCCTCGAACTCCATTGTTTACATATCCTCTTTATAATTGAGACGTTTAGGTCAAAGATCAGGAAAAAAGAATTTTCCTACATTCTTTAAAACTGCAACAAATTTCAATAGCACAAGAATGAGACATCGTTTCTGAAAAAGCAAAATGGGGATAAAACATCATTCCAGCTACTGATCTTCTTGGATTTAGAAGAGCATCAAAAATTTGTCACACAAAATGGGCAAATGAAGGGCCACAAATTGACAGCAAAACAAACATTCTCCGTTTTGGTCGCTGTTTTTAGTCAGAGAACAAACACAGGTTTTACTGGGGAGAGCTTCTGACATTTTTTCTTTTTTAAGCAAGGCTAACAAGGAAAAAATGGCTAGTTTGGCACAATGTTGGATTCCTACAGGCTTTGTGCTAAAATATTATGCACTTTCAAAGTGCCTACTGCTGCGGAGTGTTTGTGCAGCAAATGGACAGCCCTCAAAAAGAAAACTGTGGTAATGTACCTACCTCCTCCTTTTTGCACGAGAACACAAAAAAGCCAACATGAATTCTTCAGATTATTAGCAACTTCCATCCTTCTTAACCGCAGTTCTGTTCTTTGTGTATGATATAAGAAACAGTATTTGGTTTCCAATTTGCTTTAGAACTCAAGAACCAGCATAACAAGAGGAGAAATGGAAATGGTTACAAAATTGAAGAGGGGAGACTTAGGTTGGACATGAGGAACAATTTCTTTCCTGTGAGGGTGGTAAGATGCTGGTAACAGGTTGCCCAAGAAAGTTGTGTCTGCCCCATCCCTGAAAGTATTGAAGACCTATACATTGGAACTAGATGATCTTTAAGGTCCCTTCCAGCCCCGGCCATTCAATGATTCTATGATACAGTTGCAGTACTGAAAGCCCAGTTTGATCCTGGCTAGAGTTATTGATCAGGGTAAATTAACTTTATTTAGATAAAGGTTTGTGGTGGCTGAGCTAGCAACTCTAGCATTCAGCGCATTACACAAACACCTCTGGTTTGGGCTGCCTTAGGTTTTTCTATACAGAGCTGCTTGGAAGTGAAAATGGATGTCATTCACCCTGAGTTAGTCTCAGTATTGAATGTAATTGTCCAAACTTCAGCTACTTTCCCTCCACTTGCCTTACATGCTCTGGTTCTTCTGGAACTTCTGAAAAGGTGGGAGGTAGTGAAGAGATACAAAATTAAATGTTTGCAAAATGTTTTTGAAGCAAAATATCTGTGGACATCATAGATTGCTGTTCTTAGAAAGGAAACGGAAAGGGCATAGAGTCATAGAGCCATTTTTGTTGGAAAAGACTGTTGAGATCATTCAGTCCAACCATTAGCCCAACTTTCCCAAGGCCATCACTAAACCGTGTTCCTGAGCTCCAGGTCTGCATGACTTTGAAACACATCTGGGGATGGCAATTCAAGCCCCTCCCTAGGCAGCCTGTTCCAAGGCCTGATGACCCTTTCCATGAAGTAGTTTTTCCTTATGTCCAACATAAACATTCCCTGACACAACTTGAGGCTATTTCCTCTTTTTCTGTCACTTCTTATTTGCAAGGAGAGACCAAGCCCCAGTTCTCTACAACCTCTTTTCATGTAGCTGTAGACAGTGATAAGATCTGCCCTCAGCCTTCTTTTCTTCAGATTAAATAGCCCCAGCTCCCATCGAGGTGTAAGAAACTAAGCGTCAAAAAGATCTGATAACTAAAATCACATCCTGCTCCTCTGGAATTTGATTAAGGTTACCAGGAGTTATATGTGGATGAAAGCTTAGCAATGCTTAGAAAAGGACCACAGTTATGCTACTTTTAATATCCTAACCCAGAAAGCACAAAAGCAAACTATTGAAATTAATAGGATAATGTTGTCAATGCAGCAGTTGGTAAGTAGAATCCCTTAAATAGCGTATGTCCTGAAAGTCCTCAGGCATGTATTCAGGTATGACGTAAATATTATAATCTTTTCTTTCGGAGCTGCTTTTATCAGAGTAAAGTGACTTTTGTGCTTCACCAAATGCCAGAGCAAAGCAGATGGATTCAGTGAGCACAAAAGGTGTTTCCTAAAATTATATTCAAGTAAATGAACTACTTCTCCTATAATGTGACTGTCAAGAGTGTAAATAATTCTGACAGCATTCAAACTCATCCATGCTTCTTCTGTAGTTATCAGCTGTATAACTTTCTGTCATCATTTAGTCAACCATAGTAGAGTTTTTAAAAAAAGCCTCTGGTACCCCAACAGTGTCTGTTATGTACTGTCACTTTTCCTGGAAAATGTCCACATCTTGTTTGAAATGAAGGATAAATGTCCTTACTCAAAAGAAACTTCACTTGCAGCACTTATTCTGCGCTGCACTCAGCCCTTCCCTTTAACAGGTACTGCTTGTGCTCATCATGGATTATGGAACACTGATTCACCAGTAGTATTCAGGAACCACTTCTTACAGGTTTTTTGGTTTGTTTGTTTTTAATACAATTCAGAAATACTATTTGGTGTCATTAGTGTCACTACTGTTCTTGAAGGACAGAATTCTGTGCCCATATGTGTAAAGCTCAGTAAAGAATTGGAGTTGGAAATACCAAGCTCATATGAGAAAAGTCATTCCCTAGGTCTATATTGCTACAGGCAAGTCCACGCGAAGGACAATATTTCTCTATTTGACAATCCTAAAGGATTGTGATGTCCCGATCTTAAGACAAGGCACTTACACTGCAGGTCTGTATAAAGATCAAAGTTTTATTGTAGTCATTAAATTCTGAACTCAAACAACACAGAAATTCACCAAAATTACCCAATATTAGACTAACAGAACATTACAGATTGGAAGGGACCTCAAAAGATCATCTAGTCCAATCCCACTGGCAGAATAGGATCACCTAGACCGAGTCAGAGGGTACAAGAATTGCTGTAACTACTGAATGATAAGCTCAGATTTTTGAAGGGTTGGAGATGGTGCTGAGAGAGAAAAAAAACCAGAGTGGTGGAAGAGGAGAAAGGGGAGAGGAAAAGAAGGAGGAAAAGTGGGGAACAAAGTCCTCGATCACCACTCCAGGTTCCAGCAACAGGCTCTTTCAGTATCTTCAGCAATCTCTTGTCCTAGCTGCAGGCTTGAGGGGACTGATGGTAACACCGCTGCACTGTTCTCATCACTCCTCTTTTATACTCGCTACCAGCCAGGGGAATCTTGCAGTGGAAACATTGTTAAGCGAGTCGTTGGTGGAGGAGAACTTTTCATGTTCTCAAGCTCTGCAGATTCCATTTCCATACAGAGCATCTTCAGGTGCAGGGTTCACCAGTTGTCTTCCTTTAGCTTACAATTGCTTGAGCCATCTTGCTTGTTGTTAATCACACTCTGGCAAGGATTTTAAAAACTTTTAACCATCACGAAGTAATTAAACCCATCATTTCAGTGCCGATGAAAACCATCTGGTGCTTGAAAAAGTGATCTAGTGGGCATGATGGCATTGGAATAACAATTGGACCTGGAAGTGTCTTCCAACATTAAAGCTTCCATGGTTTATTTATGGGACATTGTATGTTTTGTTTCTCTGAAGCTGTAAAGGCTTATAGATCTCTACAAGAACTTCAGACTTGGTTTCTAAACATAGATCCAGTATTAAATAATGCTTTATCTATACTGAGTTCTCTTGTAACTGTGAAGCCACAACATGTTAGGATGGGACAGTAGAGAAGCTGTAGATGAAAATTCCACTTTTGTTTTTAGAGTAATTTAGAATTTTAGATGTAAACCCAATGTAATAAGAATCTGGATAATCACCATTTTGATGCTTTCTTGAGTTTAATGTTTAAATACTTTACAACTATTCACCTGAATACATCTTTCAGTCTTGATTTCTTTTTTTTTGAAGCCTAATACTGGGACAAATGCTCTTAACATCTATTTTAAGTCCAGCACCTTTTGTGGCAATTAATTGGAAATCTCTTCACTACTAGCTCTATTGTGAAAGAGATTAAATACCTCAATAAACTGTTATTATGACTGTTAAAAATACAAGTGTATCTTCATTTTGCTCTTCAGCACTCTAATTTTACCTAATTAATCACCATCAACTTCTAGTACAGATAGGTAAAGCCTTTCTAAAAAATTGTATCTGCAGATGTCGAGACAAATTGTTTTCTCTGTCCATTTGGCTTTGTAAATTTTACTATTTTGTGTAGATTTATGTGGACATTTGAAGGGGTTTATTTTTTGTTCTAAATACATTGTGAAGCCAGGATAATAATAATGGCTGAGATCCATAAAAATTAATTGTTATGTAAAACAAAGAGGTTTTCTCTCATTCCAGAGTCTGATTTTCAAAGGCTTTTCCATGGCACACATCTGTCTAGCAGACCTGACAAGTATCAGTAAAGGATGGATTATTTAGTAAGCAGTGTCTCAGGCTCCCCATACAGAAGTGATTTCCCTAGTCACAAGTGACAAATCTTGTTGCTTAAGAACAGTGATTTATTAAAGAGAGAAAAGAAGAGAAAGTTGACTGAGAAGATCATGAAATAGTTTGAGTTGGAAGGGACCTTTAATGGTCATCTAGTTCAGCCTTCTGTAATAACTGAGGACATCTTCAATTAGATCAGATTGCTCAGAGCCCAATCCAACCTGACCTGAGTGTTTCAAGGGGTGGGACATTTCCTGTTATAAAGTACGAGATTAAGTTCAAAATAACTAGTTAACTTTCCATTTAAGCTTCTTCTTGGGAATGGGTGGCTTTCTTCTCTCTCTAAAGTTCCATCTCACAGCATGCCTTCCCAGGTAGTAAGTCACAGCTGAGACTTCACAGAATCACAGAATTATTGAGACTGGAAAAGACCTCTAAGATCATCATGTCCAGTCCATGACTTAACATCACCACAATGTAGACCATGGCACTAAGTGCCACATCCACTCTGTCCTTAAACACCTCCAGTGATGGGGTCTCCACTACCTCCCTGGACAGTCCATTACAGTGTCTGATCACCCTTTCCTACAACCTCCCTTCAGGGAGTCGTAGAGAAGGAAAAGCTACCCCCTGAGTCTCCTCCAGGTTAAACACCCCCAGTTCCCTCAGCCTCTCCTCATCTCTCTTTCCCTCCAGTCCATTCAGCAGCCTCATTGCTCCTCTGGACTCACTGCAGCCCCTCAATCTCTTTCTTGAAGTGAGGGGCCCAGAACTGCCCCCAGTACTCGAGATGAGGCCTCACCAGTGCCCAGTACAGTGGGAGGGTAATGTCCCTTGCAGGACTTTGCACTTGCTCTTGCAGGAGTTTCTCTTAACCACATTGCAGTAGTGCTGACTCACTGTATCCTCTCCTCAGTTGTATGGCATTAGGTTTACTTGTTTTTCAGAAGTTGTTCTCCCAGTTATGGTAAAAAATTAAAAGCTGAATGTTTGTTGGCTTCTGTTCAGTAGGTCTTAGCAGTAAGGTGTTGCAGTTCACTTCTCTTTGCCTCTAATGAAGTCCCGACACGTTTGGATTCTCTTTCCCCTTGAGTCCTCTGAAGCGTTCAGCTCTTCCAGGACACAGTGGAAAGCTTCAAATACACTGTAAGCAATGAAGTTGAAGTGCTCTACTCTGAAAAACAGATTTGATGGAAAAAAAAAGGATCTGTAGTTCTTGGGGACCAGAACTCAACAGGAGAATAACATAATTTTTTCCCCCACTGTTTTTCCTCTGTGTTTCACATGAAATTATTGTTGTCTCTTCATACTGACCATACTTTGACCCTGGCCCCTGCTCTTGGTAAGGATTGTGTTACAAGCCAGCTGGGGGCTCCTGGAAATTCCAGTGTACTGGACTGTTATTTTAGGGGTGGAACCACTAATTTAGTGGAACCAGGTTTGGTTTCAAACAACGTCGTCGTACAGAGTTACAATGCAAGTGGTGTTTTAAAGCATGGCTAAACCGAGAGCATTTCAGCCTGCTACAGTCTTGCCTGCACCCCAGCAGAAGCTTCCAGGAATTGCTGAACCGTTGGATAAGGATCATGTCTCTGAGTGTTTGTATTCAGTCCCAGCTGAGCTGACCTGGCCTTGGGTTCAGCAAAATCTTGTTTCAAAGGGAGTGTAGCTGAATGAGCTTGAACTTTTCCATGAATTTCATTAGTATGTGTTTGATAAAGGAAGAAGATCTGGCTTGAATGGACTGGAGAGCGTTGGCTTGTTCACTCTGATTTACCACGGTTGTGTCTAACATGGGCTCTTTGTCTGCTTCCACTGTGCCATTTGGGGTTCTTTATTGTGAGAAAATGCACAGCCAAGGCTGCATCATGTTAAATAATGCCTCTTTAGAATTATTCTACGAGTACAAAAATAGGGAAGGGAAGGTTATTTTATTTTGTAGTCGGTAAACATAGGAAACTAATTTTCTCTCTGAATTGTAGTACCTCTCACACTACAAAGGCTTTTAGAAGTCTGTAAGAACTACTAATTTACAATTTCCTTAAAGTAATACAGAGGTTTTTACCAGCTGTTGTAATTTTTTGTCCGTATGAGTTTTGGTTCACCTCTATTTGTTTTGAAGGAAGGAGTGATGTGTATATGTACGAGGTGGAAAGTTTACTTCGATATGCAACATAATGTTCCTTTTTGTTTGAAGTTAAAGGCATTCCAGGTCAGTGTGTAGTTACAGGTCAATACTATATAGTTATATATACATATAGTTAGAATTATGTTTCTATATACAGTTATAGACCAGTAGTGAATCAAACAGGACTCTCAATGTCTGTAGAATATGAAGCTCTGTAACTCTTACCTTTCTAACAGAATGTGTACTCCAGCAAGCCTGATTAAGTCTTTTATAGTGTTAAACGTATACTTAGAACAATTAAAATAGCTTCTTGTCATTTCAGTGTGTGGCCGCATAAGAAGAAACACGTCACATAATTTGTTTTAATTAGATGTAATTTACATTTATGTGACTGTGTACAAAATAAAAATGAGCAACTTTGTGATTGCAAACTACCTAGCTCAATTTAAAAATGCATGAGATGTATTTCTAAGTTAGTGAGGTAAAGCTGAATTAAACATATAAGATAATCTTTAAAATGAATAACTAATGCAGATTTAATAACTTTTTTTATAAAAAGCTGAAATACTGAGAAAATGTTTTCCCTCTAAGCTAAATTTTCACGTAGTTTAGGAACAGAGTTTTGTGTTTTAATGCTAAATTTCTACCCCAAAATCATAAATAAAGCATGTATGTTGGTACTAACATCATCTACTAAAAAGACTTAACATACTGCAAACAAGATGGAAACTTCTTTTTTGGCCATTTAAACTCAGAAGTTATCAGAATGTCCTCTGGTCCTTTCTCATTTTTAACACACTTGTGTCTTACAACACAAATCTATTCATCCTCTCTGAAATTTCATGTTAGTTGGGACTTCAGAAATATTTCTGGGCTTGAATTCCTACTGATATAGACTTGAATTTAGTAAATTCTGTCTCAATTCATAGACACTACTGAGATTGTGTGTGGGGCATAAATTTTCGTAAGATGTGGTCCATAGATGAATTTCCATTTAAAGTTCCAGAGCTTGTAACACATATGATCCAAATAGCTCCTTCTGTTCCCTTATTTGAATATAATTTCTGCAGTCTAACGAAAAGCCAAGCTGGAACATGATAGAACAGAATATATGTTGATGGATGATGCATGTAAATGTAGGCAAACACGTGTTTATAATGTCTAATAGAGCTGGAATGCTGCAGAGATAATGCAGTATTCTGGGTTGTATCACAGAATCCACGGATGTATTTGACATTTGTACACTTTTGGATATGTTAATATCTATAACATAAGTGTTGATGTGTTACAATATTGCTAGTATTAGGCACTTTAATTGTGTAAGTAATTATCACTTCTTTTGTTCACTTCATTATCATTTTTCTCAAACTGAGACTCTTATTAGCAGCCCATTCTGTATTGCATGTAGGCATCAAGTCATTACAACAGTTGACACAAGACAGCCCTGATGTGTGGCACTAATTAAGTAAAAATCTCCAAATTAAAAATAGGCTTCTTACAACTAATGTGGAATGGCCATCTACATGAGACAACCTTCATTTTTTACTTCATTGATCATAAAGTATTGCTTTAGTCCATTGTAGTAAATCACCAAAAAAAATCCATTAACTAAGCTTCTGTCTCTCTGCAAGTACAAAGAATACTAATTATTTTCGCTTCCTGAAAATAGAGCTTTGGGTTTGGCTTTTTTTTCCTCATCTTCCTACAGTCTTTGCTGACAAACGTTTGCAAATCCAGTCTCCAAAAATAACCCAAGAATTTAAATTGGCAATGGCTTTGCTTATGTGTAGCTACATACAAGGGACCTTCTTTTATAATCTGATATAACTTATGTGTAAGAGCTCAGTAAAATTCTGGTTTAGCTTTTTAATTTTGAGGGACTGTAACAAAGACCATAAATTCTCTGTCTCTTGTTGTCTCTGTGTAAGTTTTACTGCACAAGTTGAAGCTGCGGTCATTGAACAAGTACATAAAAATACTAAATCCCGTTGATGCATAACTATATGGTCTCAGGCAGCTGTGATGGAACATTATGATGGTGAGAATTGGTCTTTTGTTGTTTTTAATCAAACACCACTGGCACACTAAGTTTTGCAATTTTTACCAGCAGGAATAGGAAGATGATGGTGCTCCTGTACTCTGCACTCATGAGACTGCACCTTGCGTACTGGGTCCAGTTTTGGGCGCCACAGGATAAGGATTTTGAGGTGCTGGAGTGGATCCACGGAAGGGCAATGAGGCTAAGGAGAGATCCAGAAAATAATGCCATATGAGGACCTGCTGAGGAAACTGGGATTATTTAGTCTAGAGAAGAGGAGGCTGAAAGGAGACCTTATTGCTCTCTGCAACTACCTGAAAGGAGGTTGTAGCGAGGCTGGCGCTGGTCTCTTCTCTCAAATAACTAACGACAGGACAAGGGGAAAAGGCCTCAAGTTACGTTAAGGGGGGTTTAGATTGAATGTTAGGAAGAAATTCTTTCCTGAGATAGTGGTTGGGCACTGGAACAGGCTGCCCAGGAAGGTGGTGGAGTCTTCATCCCTGGAGGTGTTTAAAAACTGAGTAGCTAGAGCACTTGAGGCCATGGGTTAGGGAGATGTTGCGCTGAGGGCTGGACTTGATGATCCTAGAGGTCCTTTCCAGCCATAATGATTCTATGATTCCAAGACAACACAGATTACTTGGATTTTAAGAAAATTTCTTGCTACATCTGTCAAGGGTGAAATGTAGAAATATTGAAGATATATCAGAGGTTTCAAAATTCTGTGAGCCCTATATCTAGTATTTATATTCACAACTTCAGCATATTATCAAATGAGGAATGGGAAAGTGTGACTTATCATATTGACATGCTAGTGGGTCATATCTACTCTTTTAGTGGCATGCATTTATAGAGTCCATAAAATAAAGGTAGCTGTTAAGGTTGCGACAATGAAAGTCAGACAATGTGCACAGAAAGGATGAGTTTGTCAGTGTCTAACAATGCATTAGAGAGAATACAAGGGTTTGATTTAAGCAATAGGCGAAAATGAAGATATTTACCTTAATTTTAGTAAAAGCCAGAATTTCACAATCTGTTCCATAAGGATGGAAATGTCTCAGAAATGTGTGATATGCTAAGTACACTCTGTTGCCTTATTGCATAAACATGCAGCCCTGCTGGCAATATCAATAGAGACATTTTCACTGACATCTGAGAAAATGCAAACATAAATTAAAAAATTCACATTAAAACTCATAATCATAGAATCATGTATTTCCCTTTTGGTCCTTAGGTAATTTTTCCTCTATAAAGCACAGTTATGCATCTGCATTACCCTCTCTCCTAAGCTAATTTTCATTCTGATACAATATGTCAGTCCTTAAGCACTGTATATTTATTAATTGATTTATTGCTTTCAGCTTCTGACACCATGTATGAACTCTATGGAAAGCATACTGGGACACTGCAGACAATTCGACTCATTTCTTCTCTCCTAGTCTTTGTTTTGCTTTTGTAACTAGAGAGGCTGCAGAAATATTGGTGGATAAATATGGTCTGGTGTTCTCTTTGTGGCCACTGACTGCCCTTAACCCCATTTTATAAACAACCCAAACAACTACTCACATTGTCATGCTGCTCAATCCCTGAATGCTTAAATTTAGAGCTGCTCAATGAAAACCTACTCCAGTCTTGTAGAAAGGTTATATTACCTGGGCTTTGGCTGTGGAGATGGTCTTTTCTCCTCCAGCCCATGCCTAGAAGAAGGTTTGGATAATGATCCAAATCTGAGCTGTCTTAGAAAGATGCTCCATCTGTGGAAACATCCCACGTCAGGCTGGAACTTTGGGGCACTGTGCAACCTAGTCTTGTTGAAGATGCCTCTGCTTACTGCAGGGAGGTTGGACTGTATGATCTTGGAAGGTTGCTTTTAAACCAAACCAGCCTGTGCTTGTATAATTTCCTCCTCTTTTTTCATCTGTCAGCATTGGTTTTCTTCTCTCCAGTGGCTATCAGCTACATTACAGTAGAAAAGATGAATCCTGTAGCTCTGTTAATTATTTATATCTGCATAGCAAAGATGAGTGAGTGTCTGACACACAGAAAGCAGCAATCATGAAACAGATAGCCGCAGCAAAAGTGTTTGCTTGAGAGCCATCTCTAGCAGCTCCTGACAGAGCCATTAGAATGGCAATATGCAAATAGCATTCACATTTTTAAACAGAAAGAAGTGTTTCAACAACTAAAGTTATTGTATAATACTGTATAAATATTGTAGATCCAGGCTGTCTGCTGTTTGCTTTTCTGTTGTACGTACAAAAACACTCAAATGACATCATAAACCCAGTAAGCACATGCCCTCTCTTGCCCCCGTGAGTTAATTTTTGTGTGATACCAGTGCCAGTGCTAAAAGCCTGTCACAGCAGTATAGAAATTGGAAGTTTGTCTACCACTGCGAACCTTGTTCAGCTTTATACATAGTTAGCCCTCTATTTTGTCTACAGTAACATATAGAACTGGAAACCATCCTTTGGTAGAGAATTTCAATGGTAGATTTTTAAGTGCCTAAGTTATACACCAGCACTCTGAGCCCAGGCTAAGATTAATGTGAGCCCTTGGTTGGATTTGGAAAACTTTGAATAGTTGTGTTTCTTCTTCCTGTACAAAACACAAAACGAGTCTGTTCTTGAAGAGTGAGATACCAGTGGCCTGATTGTGTCCTATCTCCTCTGTAGAGAGAGAGGAGAGCTGAGACATGCAAGGGCTGTGAATCACCATGAATCACTGATTTTCAGACTGCGATGACTTACAGGCATCTATTGATTTCCAAAGTTCTGCCTTTTTCTCTTTTGTTTCTCTGTTTCTCTTGGCAGTCTTTAGCTCATCTCTTATGTTTGCTCGTAAGTTTCAGGGGCGTACGCTGTAAATACTTTTCTTGATTTGCACCCTCACAACCCTACTGGCTGCTACTGGTTTTATTCTCTCCTGAGAAATAATATTTCGGAGTCAATATGCTGTGTCTGTGTAGTCCAAGATTATTGTTCTGCTGCAAACAGCACAATATCTTGCCTGCTTTCCTCTTCTTTTCAGTTGTCCACATCACACTGTGTTTATTATTCTCTGTCTTTCGTGGGCAGCTGAATACATGATTTAATTGAAGGTGACTTCAAACTTATATTCGTTATCAGTCTGTGTGGTTGAATAAAGCTTATGGATAAAAGTAGCAATGAATCAGGGGTTACTTATGATACCTCCTTATTAAATATGAAATCCAATCTTTGCATATATATATGGTTTATCCTGGTGTTTCAAAGTCCTGATATTAAAAATATGTATCTAGTCTGCATGAAAAAATACTTCTTAAAGGAATTATGGAGCCATTGGATACCATGTGTGTTTAGTTCATACTTGGCAGCTTAACCTGTAACTACAGACATTAATGTGTAGTATCATAGAATCATAGAATGTTCTATGCTGGAAGTGACCTCTAGAGGTCATCTAGGCCAACCTCCCTACACAAGTTAGGTTGCTCAGAGCCTCATCAAGCCTGATCTTAAATGACTCCAGAGATGGGGCCCCCACCACCTCCCCAGGCAGCCCATTCCAGCAATCAACCACCCTCACATTGAAGAACTTTTTTCTAATATCCAGACTAAATCTCTCCTTTTCCAGCTTGAACCCATTGGTCCTTGTCCTATCCATATAAACCCTCTTTAAAGACCTTCTCCTGCCTTCATGTAGGCCACCTCTCAATTACTGGAAGGTCTAAATAAGGTCCCCCCAAAGCCTTCTCTTCTCCAGGCTGAACAACCCCAACTTTCTCAGCCTGTCCTCAAATGAGAGGTGCTCCATTCCCCTGGTGATTTTAGTAGTATCCAACCTCTTGGAAGTTTAGAAATATTTAAAATGAAAAGAGTTAATGGCTGAAGTATAATCTCATCTTCCTGTCAATCTCTAATTTTTCCACAAAAGCAACCTCTTGTAATGGCCATAATGTAGCCCTAAACCCTAAATATCCTGCCTAGGCAGGGTCAGAAAGAGTACTTTATGATGTTGTGATATGGAGTTGTATATAAGATAAGCAGTCCTACAGTCCCTGGTTATTGATGATGAACTAGACAAATAATAAATTTAAAAGCACATACCTCTGGGGATGACTTATCGTACTTTTAAGATTGTATCAGATATTTTATGTTACTTCAGCTGCATGTGGCAGGTTGTTCCTTGTTGCCAGGAGCTATGTTCAAGAGTAAATATTAAGTTTTTTAATCAGTTCTGCAGTCTTAAATATCCACTGTAGAAACAGCAATTCTTTGGAGGTGAGTTAACAGGGGAAAAAAAGGGTCTGGAGTTCTTATGTGTGTTTGACAAACCACATACTGTATTGCATCAGAGTGTGGAGTATTTTCATTTAAGCCCATATTTATCCAGATTGGTCCTAAAAGTTGTGTGGTTCATTCTTTCTTAAACCTTGGGCTGTTTTGGCTTAATTGCAGTCATTAATCAACTTGATGCAATAAACTCACAATGAAAACCTGGGTAGCTGCTATACCAGAACTTCTGTAGAGGAATGTGTGCTGCAGTAAGAACATTAAAGACATTTTTTGACAGCTCTATTACTTGCATCAAAATTACCAACTTTGTCTTTGGACCAGATTCATTCAATTGACTGTAGATTCTTTTGCGTCTGGAAAGGTACAATATCCCTTTTCCAGGGTTCCCACCCACATGTGCAGAGTTGAATTTTCACAAAGGCTGTTGAAGTAGTAGAATAAGGTTTTCTTGAGGATATTCACTCACTGTGGAGAAAGTTCACCCTAGAAAGAAACTTAGGAGAGCAGAATGGATCTGCAAGTCGCTCATGTACAAAACAGATGGGAATTTTGAAGGCATCCCATAGTTCAGTATAATTGTTTGTTGTGGCTGAAGACAGCCCAGGATTACAGCTGCTAGAAATTGTTGCTCTTCAACCACATTTGGCTGTCTGGTGTCTTATTTAGGAGTCTAACAACTTACCTGAGATGCTGCATGGAAAAGCACTTTGTAAAAGCTTAGCTGAGAAAGACAATGGTTAAAAAATAAACTAAGAATTTGCATTTTGGATGCTTTTCCTGGGAGCAGTTGTCAAATATGAGCAGCTCTAACTGAGTTTGCAAGAAATTGCAAATTGGATTTGCCAAAAGACTGGACCTTCAGTTTGTGCTGGGTACACTAGTACGTCTCCTTTTGTCCTGGCATCTCTACAGTCTTTGCAAATAGCTTTTATTCATACTTGGAACTCCTTAGTAAACTCAGCACACAAAGCTGTACCTTAATTTACATTAATTAATTAGGGGAAAGACGAAGAAAATGTACAGCATGAAATAATGTTAATCCATACTGTTTGCTAATCAGTACTTGTACGTTGTTTATCTGAAGAAAAACTAGTGGAAATAATCAGCCTGTAGATTCACAGTTGTGTTCTCTAGGTTGAATTTTAGTACTGCATGAGTCTGAGGTGAATACAGTCCTGATTTAGCACCAATTCAAGGTAGATACTGTGGCAAAGGTGCATGGTGAACTATCTCTGCTCTTATCACTGTCTAAAAAAACCAGAAAGGAGGTTGTAGAGAGGTAGAGGTTGGTCTCTTGCCACAAGTAACAAGTGATAGGAGAAGAGGAAATGGGTCCTCAGGCCTTGGAACAGGCTGCCTAGGGAGGGGGTTTAGTTGCTGACCCTGGATGTGTTTCAAAGTCGTGGAGATCTGGAGCTTAGGGACAGGTTTTAGCGGTGGCCTTAGGACAGGTTGGATTAATGTTTGGACTTGATCTTGGTGGTCTTTTCCAACCTGTTTCTTACAATGACCTTTTTATACTTTCTCATGATGCTTTGGTGAGAAAACAGAGGTCTCCTACTGGAGGATATGACAAGGACTTACCTCTTTTCAACCTCCACAGAATGGAGTAGGGTACTTTTGTTGAAGGCACTTCACTTAGTTTCACTGTACACTGCACAGGTAGGGCCAAAACAGGTTGCAGTTTTCTTTTTTGCTTTCTCACATGCTGGGTGGTTTGGTGAGCCTTGACACAGCGTGACTAAATGAGAAATGACTGTCCCAGTCAACAGCTGAAGTAGTATGGATCTTCACTGAAACACTGTCCTTTGTTTTCATACTGACAGTCTGTCTTCTCGAAGATTTGGAGAAGTGACCCATGCTCCCTGGCATTCCAGAGCTATGTCTAACCTCTGTGCCCTCATAGGGCCTGATTCTGACCCACCCGTGGGCACATACCATGGTCCAATGTCCCAGGCTGGGGCTGCCCTGGCCACCCACCAGTTAGGGTGGGACAACATTGGCTCCCAGCTAAGAGACAGACCAAAGAGATAGACAGTTGCCCGAGCCAGAGTCTCCTGAGCTGCATTGCACTGCTTCCATCCCCTTCACCCTCCAAACATTGTCCTGTTATGAGTGTTTGAAACACCAGGATACAAACAGTACTTCTGACTATTTTCCACCCAATGGCAAAGCTAGGAATTACTATGTCTTTTGAAGACAAGAAAAAGCAGCATCCATCTTTCATGTTCTCAGCTTTCTTGCTCTGATGTAAAATACACTGAGATTATTTTGAAGAACATCACTTTTAAATTCCTTTTCCCAAAGTTCACTTGGTAGTGCTGCCAGAAGTGGCTCTGTTAAAGGAAGAAGGAAGAGCAGTAAACAAGATAAAAAGCTACTCATCTTTATTTGCATTAGACATCTCAAAAGAGCAGCAGCTGTGTAGGATTTGATGGGAAAAGCATTTGCTGCTCCAAAGGCATCACATCATACAGCTTCAGAATCACAGAATGATTTAGGAAGGGACCTCAGAGACCCTCTAGTTCCATGCCGCCTGCCATAGGTAGGGACACCTCTCATCTGACCAAGTTTTCCAGAGCCCCATCCAACATGGCCTTGAGGGATGGAGCATCCAGAACCTCCCTGGGCAACTTGTTCCAGTGCCTCAGCAATCATCATAGTCCTTGGAGTTTTTTTGTTCAGTTAGGGTAGTAGGAATTGGGGGATATGCTGTCATGTTCCACCAGTGAGATCTTTCAGAGTCGTTGTGCAGACATAAGTGGTCACAAATCTTTTATAAACCAAGGGATTTTTGGATTTAAATTCACCTTCCTTTTACAAGTCAAGGCATTGTACAAGTAAGGACACAGAAGGTACAGGTAAATTCATCTCTATCACATGAGTAAGTTAATTGCTTTTAATGTTAACCCCTCTGTTTTACCAAGAACTGCAGATAATTTATCTCAAAAGAGAACAACATGAGTGATACTTCTTAGAGGATATTTTAGTTTCTTTTCATACGCAGTTCCAAGTCAAAGGATTCTAATTTGGGAAGCTCCCTTACTCATATTTTACTTGAGAAATTGTATTTAAAATTCCAGGATGTTTGTGTCCTGAAGGAATTCTGTTTTTTAAAAGCAAGAAGCATCGAATGAAGATTAAATCCCAATACATTGAGATAGGCATATATCAGACTATTGAGACTTTATATTCCTCTTGAGACTTTAAATGTTAATGAATCACTTATTCTTTCCACTCATTATATTTAGAAGAGAAATATGTATGTTTGTATTTAATTTATATGCATAATATATTTACAGATATATTTTATATGCCTTTATTAATTTTTATAGATATATATCTCTGTATGTATATTTTTGGTCACAGGTCACGCTTTGCTGATTGATAAGGTATGAATGCTGAAAGCCCTCCTACAATCTTGAGGTTTTTTGTGTAAAGGAATACAAGTACCATGCTTTCAATTAGTGTGATTAGGTACCTTCGAGTTCTAGTACAACTGTAAGCAAATCAAATGAAGCCGTTCAAGTTCATATGCCCTACCTGATTTCACAGAATCATAGAACATTAGGGATTGGAATGGACCTTGAAAGTTCATCCACTCCAACCCCCACAGTAGGATCACCTAAACCAAGTTGCATAGGAACATATCTAGGTGAGTTTTAAATGTCTCCAGAGAAGGAGACTCCACAACCCCCCTGGGCAGCCCCTTCCAATGCTCTTTCACCCTCACCGA
>JAOXOE010000602.1:25967138-26004570 GCA_028565055.1 Phoeniculus purpureus | reverse complement strand
ATCCTGCTGTGGCAGGGGGATTGGACTAGATGATCTTTCGAGGTCCCTTCCAATCCCTGATGTTCTGTGATTCTGTCTTACCTCCAGGTTTCAGCAAAACAGGGTACAATGCCCAAAGGCCAAGCAAAAACACTGAAATCACACACATTGGCTGTGCTTCCTGGGAAGGGCATGGAGCAACATGTTCCTGACCTGCTGTTTTCTTGCGTGGTGCAGGAGGCTCAGCCAGCACCAGTCACACACCTGTTTTCACTATGGTTTTCAGTGCCTAACGTTTGGATAAGTTTTTATCATGTATCAACTTTCTGATGTTAATTTCTTCCTGTATTTTATTGCAAAATAGATGGAAATTGTATTATTTCTGTAGTGGTTTAATACATTTTCTATGTCTGAGAAAGCCTAGACCTCCTAGATTTTCTTGAAAACATGTGTGCAGTATATGGCCCTTTTTCATTCTGGAAGTACACAAATTGCTTCAGACAACATACACAAATACATTGGTGTCTCCTCTCTAGTACCAGTGTTTACATTAGACAAGGATGGAATTGGTGTCACTCCATCTGTGCAAGGAGTGAGGCTGGAAAGGTCAGCAGAGGGAAGGTAAACACTGTCCATCATACTGTCCTGTAATGTGGATGCACGGGCTCTGCACGGGAATGGGGAGCACCTTCCTTGAGCTGGTAGGGGTTGTGTAAAAGACTGCTGGGACTGTAAACTGGTGGAAATAGCTATTTGTTGAGTTCAGTGTAAATGGTACATGG
This sequence comes from Phoeniculus purpureus, assembly GCA_028565055.1. Taxonomy (NCBI): domain Eukaryota; kingdom Metazoa; phylum Chordata; class Aves; order Bucerotiformes; family Phoeniculidae; genus Phoeniculus; species Phoeniculus purpureus. The sequence continues at coordinate 26,003,809 of JAOXOE010000602.1, read as the reverse complement.
CTTCTCAACCTGGAGCTTGGCATTGTTGGGGGGAGTTAATTTGAGTTTTCTGGTTGGGACATGAGTTTTAAGTTTGGATTTTTATTTAATGGGCTGAGCCAGGAGCTGTCTCTATTTGCTATATAAATTCTGAATTCCCCTTAGAGTTACCCTTTGCTTTCTTCTGCTGACTCCTAGAGATTGTATCTGCCAAAGCTGAGATTTTCTCACTTACAAGGGAGGTTTTAGCTACTGCCTGTGATTTCTGGCTTGGAGTCAGTGCCTTGAAGGAGGTGAAAGCTTATTGTACTTGAGCACTCTGCATCCTAGAATGCATTTTCCTTAGGGACTGTTAGAAGCTGCAGGAGTTTAGCACAGACCCAGGGCTCCAACACATGACGTTAAGGAACTTCGTTTTCTAAAATATTTCTCTGTGTAGCTGATCATATACTGTGTATAAGTTATTATTCATCCCCTAAATGAGTAGAACCCTTCAGACCTATAAATGTTAAAAATCTCTCTCTCATCATGTGCAACTGCATTTGTTGGTTTATCAGTCAGAATCCTTTCTAGGAGATAAACAAAACAGATCCTCAAAAATCCCTGAACTTCCTCAAAAACCTTCTACTTAATGCTTTAGAAAGGAGGGGAACAGAGTGATTTTAGCGACGATAGTACCCCAAAAGGAGCAGTCTCAGAATCCTTATCCTCTCCATACCACTCTGCACTGTGTAGTTTCAGACACAGACTCCTGGGCTAGAGGAACAGTTTCTCTGATGTATGCAGCCATAAATGTGCAACATTTATATGTAGTTTCATAAATGCCTAAAATTATCTATGTATCTATATAGCGCAACAATGAATATAAATGCTGCTACCTGTTACTCTCTCTCTGACTCTATATGATATGGAATTCACAAGGCAATTGGGTATTTTATAATCACTGAACATGATACTTTTTAGTGTTTCAAAGCTTAATATTATCAACTGTAAAACAGCTGTATTTTGGGAAATAATCCTCTCTCAGCCATTTATTCCCTTTTAATTGCACTAATCATTTCTTGATGATTTTAATTTTATTAATTAATTGATGATTTAAAATCTTGGTGATTTTAATTCTCCTAAATACAGCAATGATAATGCACTTGAAAATTTGCGGAATGGACTGATGAGTGAAGTTTTGCACTCAGCTTTGAAATGGAAGTGCAATAGAGTTTTCTTTGCCTTGTTGGAGATATCAAATATGTATAAGTGTTTTTCTGTGTGTTCTTTAGGTCCTGAGGAAACCGGTTTCAAGTGCAGCCCAAATTTCGTTAGCTGCATCGGTACGAACAAATGCATTCACTTGTCCCAGCTCTGCAATGGTGTTTATGACTGTTCTGATGGCTATGACGAAGGAGTACACTGTCGGGGTGAGTCAATTTGCTGAGGGAAAAGTAATTTAACCTCAAGTTTTCCATTATACATTTTATTTTTTTATTTTAGTTCTTAGAAAACCAGAATGTGTTCTTGAGGATACATATAGAACAAAAGTGGTTTGATAACTGTGCATTTTAATGTGTGGTTAAAGGGCATTTGAAGACTGCTTTGTGTGAAGTAAATGCAAGCAAAAAGCCCTCTCAGATTTTCAGATATTTTCTTAAATGATTAATAAACTTGTATGATGGAGATGGTATCTTCTGATACCAGAAGGTTGAGGAAACCCTTTCTGAAGAGCAAAGGTTGGGCTGCACACTGTTTGCCAGGTTATTTTTGTTTCCTAGACCTTTTGTTTAAACAAAAAAAAGCCAAAAACCAGTAGACATCAGCTTTACTATGAGTGATATTTTGCATTGAGGACTTGCTTTTGGGAAGTATTCTATTCTAATAATTTACTATTTAAAAGCATAGTTGTGAAATTCTGGCAGTGAGGAATGTTGAGGAGAAATTGGTGGAGGTCAACCTTCTTAATATCTCAGCTCTAAGACTCAGAAGACTTATTAACATTTGTCCTGGAGAGGATTACAAGGCTGCCATATTAAGCCCAAATCTTGGATACCATGAGCCTTTAACAGTTAGATATTCTCAGTCAGTAGACTTTACTGTTAGGCAAAGGATCGTTGTGGTCCTCATAGGATCTCGTTTCAAACCAGAAAGTTGGGGACAGATCCTGGAAATTCTGCTGCGATGCAAACTGACAATATAGAGTTGAAGTTGCCGTTAATGGTGTAGTTGAAAAAGTTAAATTATAAGTTAAAAGTTCATGTAGACAGATTTCCCGAGCTGTCATAGCCCACACCAAAAATAAATTGTATGGGAAAAAAAAAAATTTAAATAAGGAGAGAAAAAAAAAAAGCAGCCAGAATTAATCAGTGTAATAGTGCTGACTTCACAAAACTACAAATAGTAATTTCTTATATAACCAGGTGAGGACACAAGCTGTCATAAAATATGTGATGATCCTTATTCACAGTGATAGGAATCATTTCTTTTCTTGAAGGCTCTGCTTTTGTGTAGTCCTTGTTCAATGAGCATTACACAGAATCAAAAGTTGTGTCAGCAGATTGATTTTAGCACTAGTCCCAGCATCTCAAAAAGTTAAACTGGCTAATTTTGTATCTGACCCGTACTGAGGCATTCTGAACTGGTGGGTAAGTGTTTTTCAGAGTAGTGAATACTCATCCATTTCTCAATAATTAACATATTTGTATAATTACTCTGGATTAAATGGTAAAAGATTAAAACCTTCCAGTGCTGAATAATTAAATTCATCGGTATTTTCACTTTATTTAATTCTTGAGGAGATCAGCAGAATCAGAAAAAAAATCTTAGACTAGAAGTAAAATCCTATATTAGTGTAAATGAAATATGTTTGGTCTTCATACATAGCATTTAGTGTATGTGGCATGTGCTTTGGGATGTGAGAACACCTTAAATACCTAATCTTTAGTCACACCCTTCTAATTTATGCTCAGATACACCTTGTAAAGTTCATGTTGAATCCCACTCCTTCCTTTATTATCATATATGAATACGCAGACTTCCCTATGGTGAAATTAACGTCTGCTCTAATAAATTATCATAATAATAAATTAGTAAAATACACTAAATGAGCTTTTTCTCTAAACCACACAGAACACATACATAATGAAGTTCTTTTATGTTATACTTTATGAGGGATTTAAAATTCTACCCCAGTACCTCATGTAGTCAATGGTTCACAACTCATTAATACTGATTTTTGTACAAATTGCATGTTTTGACTTGCTTAGTAGAGGCAGTTCATGAAGTTGTTAGTGGAGTGGACACATTTCTTTCAGCTACACATTGCTATGAGCAAAGCCAAAATCTACAGAAAAGAATAACTTTACATTATGATTATTTCGTTCGCTATGAACAACTGCCACTCTCATAATGACATGATCATATGATATTATAATTTCATAAGCTAGGGAAGAGTCTAGAGAGTACAAGTGTTATGAGCAGTTGAGGGAATTGGGATTGTTTAGCTTGAAGAAGAAGAGGCTGAGGGGAGACCTACTTGTTGTTTTGTAAACTACCTGGATTTAAATGGGGGTCGGTCTCTTATCTGAAGTAACAACAGAAAATGGTAGGGAGGGTTTTGGTTGGATATTAGGGAAAAATTCTTCACTGAAAGGGTTGTCCAGGGCAGTGGTGGAGTCCCCATCCCTGGAGGCATTGAAAAGATTTGGAGATGTGATGCTGAGGGACATGTGTTAGGGGTGACCTGGCAGTGCCAGGCTGATGGTTGGGCTTGATTATCTTAAAGGTCTCTTCCAACCAAAACAATTTTGTGATTATATTCAGTGCTTCTATGATTCTAATAACTTCTTATGTGTTAGACATCTAGTGTGATTACACCATAGTTCATAGAATCATACAATCACAGAATGTTACAGATTGGAAGGGACCTCAAAAGATCATCTAAGTCCAACCCCCGCTGCTGGAGCAGGGTAAGACCTACAGCACCTGGTGTATCCAGACTGTCTCCCATCCAAGTACAAAGCAGGCCCAAATAGTTGTAATTATTCTCTCTATATATCCATAGACCAGAACAACACAGGTGTAACCACTGAGTCAAAAGTTGCAGAGTCAAAAGTTGCTGCAGAAAATAATTAGAAAATAATTAGCTTTTTCTTGATATTAGTAATAAAAATCTCATTCTAAGTCGGTTTCCCTTTAATATTTTTGTATGAAATTTTTGATTGATCAAGAGGATAATGACAGTTTAAAATATTTATTTGCAAAGCAGCTCAGATGGTGATGGAGTCAACTACACAGTGCTATGTAAATGAGTCACAGTCTATGCACCAGGAAGATGAGTGATGATGGGAAGTGTGGGATGTGTGACCATCACAAAGACCATTTCAATGTATAGGTCACAATACACAGAGTTGAAAGCTTCTGAAAATCCTGAAGAACTAGGATGTAGAAGCACTTAGTACCTGGATTTTCTTCCTCTAAATTTAACATTCCCGTGTCAATTCATTATATTACTGTATTTGAGAGATATAGTCAGACCTGCACCTTCCCCTGGACCAGAAGAAATAAGATTGTATCTGCGGTGTGAAACTGTAATGTAACTGGAATTTCAAGGAAATAGTAGTAAATACAAAGAGATTCCTGTCTCATCATCTTTTATTTCTGGCACATACGCATTTTTGCCAGTGAATGTAATGCATAAATTCAGGAGAGGTTGTGGCAATATGGAGTAAAAGATGTTTTATTATGTATGGTTGTTTCACATTATGCACTGCAGTGTCCTTCAAAGGAGAAGGGGCGCACAGTTTGCTGAATCTCACAGAGTATAATACTGATGAGATGTCTGTAGCTGGTCAGTTTGGATTCTCTGCTTATTTTTGAGTAATTAGAAATGCTTTAGAGATCTGAAGTGAGCACAGGATTGCTAAACCATCCTATAAAGTATAAGTTGGGGTGGCTCAGCTTCCTGAGATTCATCAGATAATTTTGCTACCACCCAGTTCTGCTGTGTGGGGGAACTGATGCCCATCAGCTATTTAGAGGCATGATAAGGCTCAGATAAAATTTACTAGTGCCAAAATTGGACTCAAGCTTGAGCAGTTTTGGTGGAGGACTGATGTTGAGCCACTCTTGAAAATTAAGTTTCTTGCTTTAACACTGTTCTTTGAGTGTCTTTTGAAGGCCAGGTCTTTATTTCAGTTACATTTTCAGCCATTTCTGAAGCTCAGCCATGCGAGGAGCTGACAAGTCTTCTGCCACAGGGGAGTCACTGAATTATCACAAGTTGAGCTGTTCAGCTTGAAGTCTTTCCTTCCCATGGTTCATCCCAGACTGTATGAGGATGCCAGTGGCATTGCTGGTACAGGACTGGAAATGGCTGAGGTCAGTTAAAGTAGATGCCATAGAGTTTACAGCTTATTCTAACCTCTGATTTTTTGAAGGTTAATACAAATCCTTTATTTCTGAAGGCTTTAGGAGCAGCTCAGACAGATGTCCATTAAGGATTAGACAGAGTAACCTGGCATTGAGTAGGTAAAGGATTAGATATATCCTTAATTTCTACAGAATTAGAATGTGAATCTCAGAAAATGTTTTTTATAGGGCTATGAGGTGATCCATACAGTTTTATAAATCCGTACTTTATATATATATGCATATATATGGCAAAAAAGTAAGGCTGATATGCCAAACTGAGTTTTAGGTTTGTCTCTGACTTAGAGCTATAGAAAACTCAAACTTTTTCAGAATATAGAAATGTCCTTATTCACTTAACTAACTTTAAGGGATAAGTTATTAATAGCTGCAGGAACAGTTATACTAAAATTCTGAATATTTCAGTCAGAAAATACTGAAAGAGTAAGAAAAATACGGTGCTGCACATCTTGGCTATGTGCCAATTTATCTTGAAATAGAACATTTTTTGAACAATTAGTGAGAAGTAAAACTGACACAGAATTAAGAGACCCAAGAGCCTATTGAAGGCATTAATTACACAATGACTTTAGAGTTGAAGTATATTTTGCTTTATAGTGCAGTACCCACTGTATTTCCATGGACTGTGTTGTGTTATGCAGAGGGTCCCTGCAGCAAGTTTGTCTGTCCTACTTGAATAAGTGGTAGCGGCACTCTCAGTTTGCATCTAGACTTCTCCAAGGGACTCATTCACCATAAAGTGTGTTAGGATCTCACTAAATACTGTTCTGTCACAGCCTGGACATTGATTGTGCTCTGCAATTCTTTGGTTTGAGGATAGACAAGCCAAGGCTATGGTTAGGGTGAAGCAGGAGTGTTGTGGGGATACCCTGGCAGTCCTAGTGGCAATGAAACCATGAAGTGGAAAGAGTTGAGCAGGTTCATCAGGATATCTTCTCTCATTCTAGTTGCTGCTACTGATTAGCAACCTATAGTATCTGGTCAGTATCCCAGATCGGTGACGTACAGAAAACAGTGGAGTAGGGACTGGTAGAGCTCAGGATGTTGCTTTTCCTCAGCAGCTCACTTCTGAGATGGAGTTGCATGAAAAACATGCTGTATCTTTTCCCATCTGAAATACTGATTATTCTGTGTATATCATATCTTAGTGAACTTCATCATAATAGCAAGACTAAAACATCCACTAAGGCCCCTTGCTATTTGGACACTCACTGTACATTAACACATCTGAAAGTTATGGAGCTACATTTAAACGGTGGTCTTACTTTTCTTCTTCTTTCTCATGAAGTTGTGTAATGAGGTATCAAAGCAAACCTAAATTAATCTAGAATTAAAAATGTACCCTCCATTTTCTCATTAGACTGTTTCTAGAAGTAGTGCACACCTGCAAAAGACATCCCTGTGAATGAAATTGGTTTATTTTGACAAGCTTTAAGTCAGTCGTCCTTTAGGACTGTGATGTACAAAGTGTTACATCAGGTTACTGAATCTTCAAACCCCCAGGAAATCTCACAGTACTCCTGACATACCAGTGGGGCTGCTGAAACCACGAGGTAGCATTCAGAACTACTCCCTCTGCAAGCACTCTGCATTCTTCTATATCAAGCTTTTTACTTGTGGTTATAAGTCAGAAAAGGAAAAAAAAAAGGTAGTCACTAAAATTGTAGCTATTTTCTCTCTGGAAGAGGACCTACTTCTGCCTGGGCTAAGGCTTGCTTTGCTTTTTAGTATTTTCTTTACTTTCTTTATTTATGTTTTTGCTTTGTTTTATTGTGTCTCCTTCTCCCTTCACCATGCAAATATCCAAATTCTTCAGTTTTAGTCTCTTTTGGCTTAATACAGCCTGATGTGGCTCATTGAAATTAGCCAAGGTCATCTAGTATATTGTGCTGTAAAGACAAAGAAGTCATGGACTTGGTGATGTAATAACTTTCTATTACAAAATCCTATTGCAGCAAAGCAAGTTAAAGGTGGCTAGCAGGGGGATAGAGCAATGGAAAACATTTGAGTGATGTGAAATCATCCCACTGGGCTGTTGCTGAAAAGAATTTTTTTCAGCCCAGAATAACAGGACTGTAGAATGGTGGGGTTGGAAGGGACCTCTGGAGATCATCTGGTCCAACCCCTGTGCCAGAGCAAATGAGCACCATTGTTAAGATATCAGCATTACCTCTGTGGCAAACAAAGTGTGGGTTTTAAAAGTTTGTTCATATATGATAAGAGATCATTATGTAGTACATAGTATAAGGAGTGTTGTGGTCTTGTGCACTGAAGGAACGATGTATGTGTGTGGCTTGGTTTAGGTGATCCTGCTGTTGCAGGCGGATTGGACTAGATGATCTTTCGAGGTCCCTTCCAATCCGTAATGATTCTATGATTCTATGTCTTGTCTGCTCGCAATCAATATTTCCATTTCATGTTGCAGTATTCATTTTCCAGAGAGAAAATGTTGGATACTGTTCAAAATGAAGTGTTGGTCTCTTACGGGCTCCATGAATACAAATACTGATTAGTTTTCTCATTCAACACACACTTCAAGCATTTCTTCAAGGTCATGGAAACCATGTTTGCAAATGGAAATGCAGTGTTGGACGGTTGCATGATGGAGTTCTTTTCGATCTTCCTTATGAGAGAGCAGAGTAAAGATTTTAACTGACCTATTTCAATTTTTATATGAGTCTGTTGCCTAATAAAATGCACAAAGGATAGTAGTCATATTTTAAACAAGATCATGGTAGCTGGAATGGCCAATCAGTTGTGATGGTAGTTAAGTCCTCTTGGTCAGGGCTACACAAACTTGATGAAAACAGCTAGTCAGTGTCATACAGGGATGCAGTGGAATGATCTGAGGAAGCTTTGTTCCACTTGCCAGGGATTTAGATTTAATAGTATTTATCATCGCCTGCTGTTGCCTGCAGTTACTGTTTTGAGGCTGCCCTCTATTGAGAAAAGAAAACAAACATTTAAGCTCTTACTACAAGCATCCCCTTTTCAGCTTAATTCAACAGGTTTTATTATCTTTCTGTTGATTGGTGTGCATTACCTGATTATTTTTTCCTAATAAAGCTCTTTAAGGGATTATTTTAAGTAAGAAAAGTAAGATGTTTCCTGTACAAATGCATTTCAAAGTCCTTTTGCTGAATTTAAATAGTCTGGGCATGATCTCTGTCTGTATCAGGAGTTCCAGATACATTCACATGGCAAAAAAAATTCCCCGGCACTCAGAAACTCGCACTGCAAGCAGCAATTACTTCCATCACAGAGTATATCTTAACTGCATTTTCAATATATGGGCATTGGAGACAGCCTTTCACTGACTAGAATCTAGAGCTTGACACCAAATGTTTATGAAACACTAATAACCTTGAGGCATAGAGAGAATGATAGCACAAGGCTTATCTTCAGCTGTTGTCACCAACATTTGGGACGTGGGGGATAGCTTAGACATATTGAAATCTTACTTATAAGGAGTAATGCTGCTTTCAGTTTCCTTTTGAGCATTTTTTCCATTTTTTCAGAATAAACAGAAATGTATAAATTCAGAGCTACAGCTAAGAATTCAATTAATCTTTCTTACATTAACTAATAGTGAAATTATACCTGATGAAGAAAAACGCATGAGGCACCAGTCTATCAAGAACTCATATGATTATTGAATTTCCATGACCTCTTTTCCCAGTGCCATTATTTGCCTGTTATTGTTTATATATGTAATAAAAAAAAAAGCTTTAACATAATTGGGAAAATTCTGTAGTTTGAAAATAGAAAGTTAAGCAAGACCCATGAAAAACATGAGTTTGCTTCTGAAGCTACACATAACATCACCCTGAGTTTATGGAATGGTATCAACATGAAAATGGAAAGTAAGACAGAAAAGAGCAAATTCTGGAGCTGGCATCACATAGTTTGTCAGAAGTGCAGTTGTCAGTTTTCTGCCCCAGGAGTCCTCAGCCAAACTCAATTATGACACTTGGTTTCAAGTTTTTTCACTCCTTGCCTGAGAGGATTTGACTTCTCAGCTCCTCATCTTCCCAAGGTGAATAAGCAAATGAGTAAACTGCAAGACATCCTGTTAGGGGTTTGCTTTTTCCCCCATGGTGCTCTTCTTGGTGGAATAAACAGGAAAACTTTTATTGTAGTTAATACTTGAATCTCAAGGAGTGTTCATGTGAATTCTCTTGGCAAAGAGTCAGTTCTGATCTTTCACTCATTCCCGTCTCAGCAATTAGTTCTGTATTGTTAATGAAAGTGAGTAAATTCTGGGAATTGGGGTTGGTGTAGTCCCACCTGGAATCCATCTGCCTCAACACAAGATTCACCAGTATATACAGGATACACCTTATTCTGCTCTCTCACACAGTACAGTTTATAGCTGCAAAGAAAACTCATTTTTTGGTGATTTTCATTTCTCACCAGATCCCACTTCCTGCATTTTGCAGTTTTGTGCTTATGAAACGGAATAATCAAAATTATAATAATTAAAAAATAATCAAAAGTACTTTCCAGATTATGTAATGTAATTTAAAAATAAAGAAATACCATCATTTCTTAGACTGTGATAAGTAGGTCAAGGTGTCATCGGCAGTTTTAAGTGAAATTGATAATATTCAATTGTGTGAAGGAGCTTGCTTTGACACTTTGAGAAATAATTCTTGGTCTTTCACTCAGAAGCATAAAAAAGGACAAAGCATATAAAAACTAGCTTCCAGTACTCATTATAGCCCCTCAGGAAGATTTCAGTCATCTTTTCTCCCCAAAAATCTATGTCAGGAAAGTGTAAGTTAGTCTGTAATTCACAGGAGTGACTCCTGTAGTTTGAGTTCTCAGTGAAATCTACAGAATGAAATACTGCGGTATGGAATGGAAAGAGTTAAAAATTGTGGGAGAAATAAAAGAAGAACTGGTGCCATGGGAAAGTACAGACAGTAAATGGCAAGTCAAAAGAATCACTGCAAGCGGTCAAGAAAGAACAGAAACTGGGAAAATACAGAGGCCAGTCAGTAACAAAGCTCAGTGTAATCCTTCAGACAAGTAAAACAGACCTAGCTTGACTCAGTGCTCTCTGTTTGGAAATATGTGCGTCAAAGAGTAGGAACGCGCTCCCGCTGCACTAACTCATCCAACAACACAGGACTTTGCCACAAGACTCCATAATCTAGGAATATTTTCTCTTGTGTATTGAAAGCTTCACTGCTGTGCATGACGCTGATCAATCCGAACGGTTCATCATCATTTCTTTGAGGTAGCTACTCCCTCTGCCCTTTGTGTCTGTGCTTCCTCATATTGGTCGCTTAGAACATTACAGAGTTTACCACAGTGGCTTCATTTCCCTACCCCTATGCAAAATAGTGCATGAGACTGTTTTAATTGGGCAGGTGTGAGGATTTGTCATTGTGTTCTTAGAGGGTTCAAGAAACTGCTTGTTTCTGCACCACACACTACAAATTTGCATTCCCTGAAATTTTCAGAGAGACAAAATTCACCTGAAATAATGAAGTTCAGAATCTGTAATGGAATTGTAATGTCTGGGATTCAGCTATACGCTGTACTGTTAGCATATAGTAGAATAATCAGATTAATAATTTCTAGAAATACTGGTTTTTAAACCAAATCTGTTATGCCAAGAAAATGCAGACCTAAGTCACTGCTGTCTGTATAATTAATGTTATCACAGAATCATAAAACATTAGGAACTAGAAGGGACCTTGAAAGATCATCTAGTCCAAACCCTGCCAGAGCAGGATAACAACCTCCCTGAGCAGCCCGTTCCAGTGCTCTGTCATCCTCACCATGAAGAAGTTCCTTCTCATAGTTATATGGAACCTTCTGTGTTCCAGCTCACACTCCCCTTGTCCTGTTGTTGGATGACACTGCGAAGAGACTGGCTCCATGCTCCTGACACCCACCTTCACATATTTATAAACACTAATGAGGTCACCCCTCAGTCTCCTAAGCTAGAGAGACCCAGCTCCCTCAGCCTTTCCAAATCAGGAAGATGTTCCACTCCTTTCATAAACTTTGTGGCTCTGTGCTGGACTCTCTCAAGAAGTTCTGCATCCTTCTTGAACTGAGGGGCCCAGAACTGGACACCATATTCCAGATGTCGTGTCACCAGGGCAGAGAAGAGGGGGAGGAGAACCTTTCTTGATCTGCTAACCACACCCCTTCTGATCCACTCTAGAATGCCATTGGCCTTCCTGGCCACAAGGGCACACTGATGGCTCATGATCATCCTACTGTAAGTTAAGTTCATTAGAAACTTGTTCAAGCATGAAGATACTTGTTAAAAAAGCCCTAATACTAGCAGTATGCAAGAATAACAATAACAAATAAATCTAAGGTAAGACCTGAATCCTACTGGAATTAATGGCTTCTGATTTCTTCTTTGACCTATCTAAACCAACAAGTGTGGTTAGTGTTTTTATTATCACTGTTTATCTATCCAGTAATTCTTGACATCTACATGTAGCTAAATATTAAAAATGCTGTTTGGAAGATAAGATCTCTCGTACATGGTGTGGATCAAGAGAACAGTGCACCATTGTCAGCCTTCCTGTTTTCTCAAGGGAAATGATGACAAGTAAGATTTAAAAAAAAAGAAAGGAGGAGGTCCCTTCCAATCCACAATGTTCTGTGATTCTGTGAATTAGCATCAGACCAGATTATGGCTCTAAATAGAGGTTTGTCCAAGGCATGGTGACACTTTTCTGACCCCTTAATGATGCAGCTTGGTTTCCACACTTACATGAGGTTCTAATCCCAGAACCAGATCAGCCAGAAAGAAAATGCCTGTATTTTAAAACAAAAACCTCATTTATAGTAATTTTAAGCCCCAACACATCTTTGCCTTGCAATAGGAGGTCAAAATCCTAACTCAATAAGGACTATAATTTCCTTTTAAACAAATGCAGTTTTTAATTACCTGCAGGCAACGCAGAAACATTTGTTGCTAAGTTACATTTTCTTTTCCAAAGGTCTTGTGTGTTTGATAGCTTCTTTCAAAACTATGCTTCAGCTGTTGGACTTGCCGCTTATTCAGCTGACTTTTTCCCTTGGTCGATGATGTGCATAACGGATTTGAGCAGAAGTGAATCCAGCTTCATATGGCCAAGGCAGCTTTTTGTATTCATTTGTTTATGTAACGAGCATTCAGATCCTGATTTACTCACTGCACTAAATTTTTGAGCAAAAATAAAAGCAATGTGAAGTCACATTTTGTGTTCTATTTTAAAATATTTATGGTAGAGCACTTCCATCTGGGATCAGGGCGTTATGGTGCAAAGTGACGGAGAACAAGTTTGAGATTTAAAAAAGGAGTTCACAATTGTGAAGCGGCAAAACATTTAGTTGTCTTTTAGCAAATTTGAGCTTTTTTACTTCATTGAACATCTATGAAGTGACAGAAGAATGGCATTTGGTGTTTATGTGCAGGTAAATTTTAGATTTCTACAGGCAAACCATGACTATAGTTTAAATTCTCAAACTACTAGCAGATAGTGGCATCAAGAGGATAAACCAAGATGAGAATGAGTTTTGTTCTGCAAATTGTTATATAACATGGGCACAGTTACATAAAAATAACTGGTGAGGCATCCTGAGCACTTTCAGTTAAGGAACATTATAATTACAAATACTTTTGTGGAGTGCTACTGTTCTGCTTTCTGCCATGAACTGACACCCGTAATTTATGTTAAAAAATAACCAGAGAAGTACTTGCAAATTTAAGGGCCTCAGTGCAGGGCTCACAGTTCTGCTTTCTGGTAAACATGAATGTTCTACGGTGCATTCAAATGAAAAGTGCTATGCTGGCCCTTCAGGGAAACCTGGGCTTCATTTTTGTCAGTCAGAAGGCTGGGTAAGACTTCGCAAAAGCAGGGAATGATAGGATGAGAGGTCATGGTTTGAAGCTGGAAAAGGGTAAGGTGGGGGATCTGTAAAACAGGTTGCCTAGAGAGGTGGTGGAAGCCCCATCCTTGGGAACGTTCAAGGTCAGGCCAGATGAGGCTCTGGGCAATCTGTTCTAGTTGGAGATGTCCCTGTTTGTTGTAGGGGGGTTGGACAAGATAGATGACCTTTCGAGGTCCCTTCCAACCCAGTACATTCTATGATTCTGTGATTCTAAAAAAGGCTGTTTTCAGGAAATTAATGCCTTGTGATTAGGTTAATTTTGACAGTGTGGCTGAGGTGGCTTCAGATTAGGGTGTTACATGCTGATACCCATGTTTATGGGTCAGAAGAAGGTCTCAGCATCTGGGACATGTCGCTTCTGTGTTCTTCTGGGCAGGTTTTGGTGTAGTCATGAGCCAAGTTAGAGATGGGTACATTCTGTACAAGGTACCTATGTGAGTTCCCAGCACACAGCAGAAGGGACAAGCTCTGAGGCAAATTCAGAAAGAGCTGCCTGGGCTGTTTTGGAGCTCAGTGTCCACCCTGCCATAGTAAGAAAAGGCACTGTAGTGCTTTTAAAGTGTTCAGCTCTCCAGGAAAGTCAGCCTGTTGATCTTAATAAAGCTGCAATCAGTGCTCACCAATGGATCCAGGAAGCTCTTTCCAATATATGGACTGTAAATGAAAGCAGAAATTGCTGTTGGCTTGCGTTAGCACGAGTTACAGTCATCTTCCACGTAACAGTAATGTGAATGAAATACAATTCCTGTTAACAGATACATCTGCAGGCCTTTGCTTCTGCCTTCAGCTGTGAAAGTGCTTCTCACATCTTTCTTTTCCCTAATGAAGGCACAGCTGTGCACTGAGGGACTTGACAAAGAGTGTGATTAGGAGTTCCAGACTTCCAACAGAATTTATCTGCCTTCACAAAGAGTTGTTATTAGCAACTAAATCTTGGGGCGATTTGTTATTGTCTCACATTGTGGGCATTTGTGGTGGAAAGCTGTAGCAGTTTAGTACTAAATTCTAGCATCCTCCAGAATTTAGATGGGGTTCCAGTCTGATATTGTGGTCTGGATGAACAAATCACTGACTTCATAAAATCTAAAGCATTCTATTCAAATAGAAGTTACTGAATATTTCTTTGCTTGGTTTTTTTTTTTTTTGAGTGTTTTTTGTTTTGGGTTTTTTCCATAATTTCTTGTTCATTGCCACAAGATTTACTGCATTTGGATTACCATGACAGCCTCCTATAGGTTGCGTTTTGGGAGGTAGCTGGATGCTTCCTGCAGGTGAGAAATCTAAACAAGAGAACGAGAACTGCTTTTAACTATGATGGGTCTCTCCTAGCTGATAAACATAGCAACTGGAGTTTTCTCATAGTCAGAACCTATTTCTGAACATGGAAAAGGTGAGAAGGCAGCCACAGTCTTACCAGTTTCCTCTTAGCAGCTCCCATCCATGGCAGTGCTGTTTGCCTGCTGGAGAGGTGGATTCTACCCATCTGTCTCATGTTGAAGTTACTGGGATCTCTTTTAGCTCTAATACACATTCAGTCCTAAATTTCTTGCTGAATTTCTTGTCTCCCTGTGTGAACGGATTATTAACATAGACAAGGAGTCTCTTTGGGCTGTGTAAAATACGCCAGAGATTTCCAAGGAGCTGACAGCGCTGATGTTCAAAACTCTTGAGTTCTGCTGGCAAGTAGCTTGGAGATGTTGATTTGTAGTGCAAACCATACATCAGGAGGATATTTCCTGCTTCCGCTGCAGTAGAGTTTTAAGCCACAGTTATAATTGCTGTAAAAAAAAAAAAAAGTAGTTTTAACTTTTAAAAGCCACTAATCATTGCCTTTCGCTCTGAGAAGTCCTATCGTACCTGAAAGTGGGACAATACCCAGACCTTCTCTTTTTGTGATTCCAGGATTTGGAAAAGATAAACTTGAGCATTAGTAAAAAGCTGATAATTAGTATTTTATAGATTCTACTGCAGTTACACTATGTGCATTTCTAAAGACCTCATCATTTACAGCTTTAGTGCAAGTAGATGCTGGGGATTCAGCTGTCGGTCTGAGGCACAGCCTGAGCATTTACTTAGTTTTTACTTAGATTTTTCTCAGGTGAGTTACCACTGAGCAAGACACTTCCGTAGGTAGTCTTTGGAGTATAAGTAGTTTTCTTGAGCGCGTTCAGTAAGGACTTTTAATGATAACTTTGTGGAGGAAGGTGCTTGCATATGAATGTTAAAAATGATGGTTTTGTGGGTGGGAAAACAAGAACATGATAATTAATGTTGCTTTTTAATAGACATTAGCCAACAGATTGTGAGTTTTAAATGGATTGAATGGTTTGAAATTGTGCTGAACAGGAGACTAAAATATTTGTAAACTAAAAAAATCAAAGGTGTTGTTTTAAAGAATCTTACATTAGTAAAACATTACACAAATTCTACTCTTTGGAATATAAAAAATACAGGTTTTGGATTGTATGGGGTTTTTTTCACTTGGTGATGCCTTTTCAGAACAGCATTGCAGAGACATTCAAATAAATCCTTGTTGTATATAGAGCTGTTTATTTAGAGGAAGATCAGGCAATATATTATAGAATTTGAATCCAGAATTTATGAAAAATAGATGTTACTCATTGTGACAAAGTTTTAAAATAATCACAAGAAATTATGATCTCACAGAGAATGATTTTTTTAAATAAGAATTTGAGGATTCCCTGCAATTGGTTCAGAGATTGTTTATGAAGTTATCATGGTAATTATGGTAACTCTTCTGCCACTTGCAGAGCACAGTTAGCTGATGAACCTGGGGAAACAGAACAGCTGATCAAGGATAGAGGATATCAATTGAGATGCAGAAGTCCTATGGATCCAGGCAGGAAAAGCAGGAGAGCACTGTGCTGCCTGAAATCAGACTTCATGTAGGAAGCTTCTTTCCAGTGCATCGTTATTCTTGCTGGGGTGTCCTTCCCATGTTTGCTCCGGATAGACCGTTTAGTGGCCAGAAATTAACCACTAATGCTAATATATGAGTATGACTGGTGGGACCCTTTGAAAGCACCTCTGATGTTATCTGGAATAAACAGCTACTGCGAATAATCTTACTAATTCTTTTTACCTCCATCCATATATGTGATTTTTAAAGAGATCTGTGTTACTAGCCGCAGTGTAATTTGTTTCTAGAATATAATGCTGAAATTTCTCTAGTCTCCTCAGAGAGTCCTCTAAAGATGGATGTTTTCAGGGAAAGAAGAGATCCATAACCCAAAGCTTTTACTACTGGTTTGAAGTGCATTTGAATGCATAGTATTCATTCGTATTTCTTGTCAAAAAGCTTTCTTAAAACTTGTGTTAAAAATTGTTGGGTACTTGATAGCCTTAAGAAAATTGATATTCTGGGAAGATACTAAAAGGTCTAATTAGTCTTTATAAAATGGAGTCCTTGGCACACTAGACAGTTGCCTTTCATGCTGGCCATGATATTTGCTGTCATTCATTATTTTCCCTCCTATTTCGCCGCTTAGCTGGTTTGTCAGGGACTGGCTGTTCTGCCACAGAGAAAAATGGCTTCATGGAGGGAATCTGGTCTGGCCCTTGAATGCCTAACTATTATGGTAATCATTATTGCTTTACTTTAATTATAGCTAATAATTACAGATACAATTATAACATACAGAACTATGAATATAAGAGAAAACCAGCTGTTATTACACGGAGTCAGGATCAATGAGCCTGTAGGTTGCTATAGGATAAAACACAGTGTGACTGCTGTATGCAGAGCACTCGGCTGGCCTCCCGATGAAAAGATGCACTACCAAGAGTACAGAAATCCTTCCCTCACTGAAAAAACCCCTCAGGAATGTCTATGAAATCTGGCTGATTTGCAAACTAAAGAAAAGTTTGAGGGGGAACACATAAAACCTAACACAGACTGCGCAGTTTGCCAGCAGTGCTTAGCATTTAAGTAAGAAGAATCACAAGTTAGAGACTTTAAAGGAGTAGTTTCAATGTTTGCTTTTTCTCCTTCCTTTAACTGTCTGTGTAGTAATAATCAATGGCTGTTTGCCTTTTAAGTTCCCATAATCTCTTCATGGAATGAAAATTTCAGAATCTGTTTCCTTGGTGCAGTCAAATGCTTTGTGGATTTATATTGATGAGGATCTGTAGACTATTTGCAGTGGTGATATACGCTCCCTTTAATCCATCCATCTTTCAACAGAGACAAAAGGTGGCTGCTCTCTTTTTAGTCATAAAGTTAACTTTAAAAAGGAGATGTCAGTAAGTAAAATAAAGTGATTTTCATCTTTTAATTTCGCCACAAACCTATTTTTTATTGATAGGTGCCAAAAAAGGTTGCAATCACTTGGCAGGGCTCTAAAGCCATGATCGCTCCACTTTGCTCACATTAAATCCGCACTGGAGGCTGAAAGAAGGCAGCAATTACCACATGGCTGTTGTTAGTCACAGAGAGAAAATGATGAGGTTCCTAAGCACAAGAGCTAGGTATTTTAATCATTGACAGGAATACTTAAATCTATTAATCATGTTGTTGTTGTTGTTTGACTAATGTTCTATTGTTGGGTTTGATTTGCCAGTGCATTCATTTGTTGCTTGTTATTTTGTTCGCTGAATTATAATTTCATTATTATCTGACCTTGCCTGTCCTTTGCTCATGCATTTGCAAAGTAAGGGTGGCTGAAACCATTTGGATAAAATAAAAAACAATCCAAACTTCTGTTTCTCAGCAAAACTGCACCAGGCATAAGTCTTAGGTTTAGCTGATCTTTTTGCTGTGCTTGCAGTCATGACTGCTGGCACAGAACCAAACACTGTGAGACAGTCCAACCTGAGCAGGCCAGGAACATGGTGAACTAGACATCTCCAAAATGTCTGATGGTCCATCATAAAATCTCATTAAATCCAGTTTTAGGACTGCTGAAATTGTGTTTTGAGTTGCTATCAGATTAATAAGCCAGGTATGTTTTATATATTCATAGTTTTCTATTATTACTTAGTAGATATTTACAGCAAAGTTGACAGGCTCCTGTTTAACTGCAAAATATCTGCAGTGCCTTTCCTCTTTGGATTTTTTGCTGCAGGTAGAAAATGCTAGACTACTTTCATTTTAAGACTTTTTTTGCACTTAAAAAACCTAATAGAGTAATTATTCCTGATGTGAGGAGAATGTTTTTGTGCTCAAGTTCCCAGTATTTGGGGAAAAGCTGATGTAATGATTTGAAAACAAGAATGTGTTGTGCTCAGGAGTGTTTGAATTCTAATCTTCCCCAAGTTCACGGCAACTCTGGTGCACTGATATAATTTTTCACCTACTATTCATATTTTACACTATCGTGAAGCTAGAAGTACTGGAAAACCCGCCTCAGAGGACTTCATCTTAAGCTGCAAATTAAATTTCCTAAGCATTC
Organism: Phoeniculus purpureus; assembly: GCA_028565055.1. Taxonomy (NCBI): domain Eukaryota; kingdom Metazoa; phylum Chordata; class Aves; order Bucerotiformes; family Phoeniculidae; genus Phoeniculus; species Phoeniculus purpureus. The sequence goes on along the minus strand of JAOXOE010000602.1, from coordinate 25,985,096 downwards.
CTATATTAGCTTGTGTATCTAAACCCAGACCAAACTCATCAATCTTTCTGCACTTAACTAATATTATGATAATGATAATGGATGAGATAATGGAGCTAACATGTACGATAAACTTTTCTTTGGGATAACGGGACTGTGCAGGAAAAATGAAATAACAAAACCTTTCGCTTCTGAGGGATTTGTTGTCATTTAAATTAGAATCTCCTGAGAGATTAGGAGACCAGAGAGACTCTCCTTCCTGGCTCTGATAGCCTCCAAGATAACACATTTTTGTGATTACAGAATTCACCTGTTCACCAAGGTTAATAGCTGTTTGAAAGAGTGGCTTCTCTTTGGTCTGTGTCCTCCTCTGCAGCAGGGAATGTTAATAAACAGTTCTGTCTAATAGCTCAGTCTGGGCTTAAAGGCTTAAACAGAAAAGTCCATCCCCTACTGAAACAGCCAGTTCATGCCTCTTTTACATTATGTGATCGTGTTCTCACCGGTGATACGTAGTGATTTAAAATCTCCTGCAGCTCCTCACCTTAGATTTGGATTCAGCTCTAAGGCTCTCGTGGAGGATGATTGTTATTGTTGCTAGTTAACTGCCTTCTCCATCTGTGCATCAGCTGAGGGGATATCCTCCCAAATGAAAAGAAATCTGGCAGCTCCCTGCAAATTTCAAGCAGCTGTGGTATTTGTAGGTTCAGGTTTGTGCGAGCTGCTGCTGAGAGATCTGCAGAAGACACCACCACTGAGGCTATTGCCTTCCTCAGGGTGGACTGAGAATGGGGTCTGTTAAAGAGAAAATTACCAGCACAATGAAAGAAGAACGTTTGTTTTTAACAGCTCTTCTTTTGTCTTCTTTCCAGGGCTCGTTTATACTTTGTCTCCTCCGAGTTATGGCTGGAGTTATGAATGTTGATGAGCCACTGCATACCCTTAAATACTTAGTCTAGGAACCATTTCTCTATTCGTATGGTAGAAGCTTGAGTCCGATTCAGACCATTTTACTAAATTTATTTCCTAAAAGCTTCCATAGTTTATTCTGTGTAGAACAAATGACAAGTTGGCTTCAAGGGGATAGTGTGAGTTCCAGTTTTAGTCTACATGTCACTTGGCATTGATGTCTGTGGTTGTGGAAAGAGCACCGTGATGTGTGTACTCCTAAATGGTGATGGGCTAGAGGTGGAAAAGCAGCACACTGGGCAGGTGACTGAAATAGAGGAGAAGGGTCATGCCAGAGGCCTCAGGAATAACTCAGTGATGGGCCCGGCACAGCTCCTCTTGCCTCTCAAGTACTCCAGATGTATCAAAAGTGCAACTAGACCTTCATGTGGAAAACTGCTTGGTTCCAGCTGTATTTTATCCTGAAGTGCAGGTGTGCTGTGTTCCTTGTCTTGACTATACTTGTTCAGTGAGGTCTGTGTAGACTTAACTTTCATGAGATGCTGTGTTTTATTTTATCTTGAGTTACCACTGTCCAAAGGAGTAGGACTGCTGTAACAAACTCCCTGCCCTCCATTCCAAACTTGGATGCATTTCAGTTTGAGGATGTGTCTTCGATAGCTTGCTATTACTTTATCATCCTTTTGCACGGAAGATTATTTCTGTTCAGCACTGACCTGAGTGTTTTTTTTAATGCATTAATACAAGTGCTTGGCACTTCGAAGCAAAATAGAGGAATAAAAGCATAACCTCCCACATGAGAGAGCTGTGGTATGAAGTTGCAGAAATAAGATAGTTATGGTATTCTAGAATCCTGCCCATGCCTTTGATTTCTGGGAGACTTCTGTGCCCAGCCAAAGGACTTGTGAGGAAGCTGCTGTTTTCCTGGCAGCCCTTGGTGTGGGTAGGAGAGGAAAGGCTCAGCATACAGGTCTCAGACGTTGTTGCACCTTTCCTTCAGTGGCTTCTCAACAGCAATGTCTGTTTGGCCCTCATGCTTTCCCCCCAAATGCGTTTCAATCTTATGCGTGGAAATCAAATAGGAAAGAAATTACTTTCATTATGCTGATTTTATTTGTTTTCTGACTTAGCCTAATGCACAGGATTATCCTGATTATTCTCGCCAAAATAAATTGCACATTAGAAGCAGCACAACAAAGGCATGGACTGATTCAATGGAAAGAAGCTGATATTGGCAAAAGCACACGAGTATGAGAGAAGTCCAACTGTGCATGTTAAGAAGACAATAAGTGAATGTAGGCTGTATTTGCACAATTTAAAAGCAAAATAATTATTCATTACTGCACTGTCTGCGCTTTCATCCCTTCTTCTGTGTTCTCCGCCTCCTCCTTGGTACTGACTTCTGGAAGAATAATAATATTCTACGGAAGAGGGGTTTGTAATTTGTGATTACAATTCACGGGCTTCACACTGCACCCAGCTAGAGTCACCCCGCCCTGGCCTAGAGGTGGAAGCAGACTTTCTTGATCCTGCACCCCATTGAGCTGAGTAATGAAGGTAGTGGAGAGCAGCCAAGGCATCAAAAGCAACCCCCCATCCACTCTGCTGTCACATTTCCTGATCTCTTTGTTTCCTTTTTTTTAATACAACACTCAGAAATAATCAGATGTATTGTTGTAAATATCAGCATGTTATTGCCGTGGACAAGTTGTACTGGGAAAAAAAAAATCTGTATTTCATGGAGTCTAAATTGTACCGAATATCCAGAGGTATTCACTAGCTACTTCAGCTGTTCCTGCTGGTTTTTTATGTACTTCAGGGAAGTCATTCACGATGCTTGAGTCACCAAAATTTAAGGTGACATGACAACCCGTAAAAGCATTTCAGTCTCCCACAGACACTTTTGCGCCATAAGAAAAGCAGTTAAACAACTGCAAATCTTGATGTTGATTTTGTCAGTCATCTTTACTCTGTACTTTCAAAAAGGGATTTGCAATTCAGTATTTCACAGGGACTAACACTCCTGTGCCCCTGAATGACCAACAGAATTGTGTGCTTGGCTCTGGCACAGTGAAACCATCAGGCAGCCACCCACCGTCTGTCCAACACTGGAGTGTTGACCTTGTGAATGACCCCTCCAGCAGAAAAGGCAGGAACAAATGGGGAATGTGCTGCTCTAATATTCCATACTGCACAAAATTAGGACTTGTTTTAATGATGTTCCATTTTTCTTGTGTCCACCTCAGTGCTTCCTCAAATCACATGTATTTGCTTTAAGGACAAGCTGCAGGGGCTTTTCTGATACATATTCTAACACGTTTTTTCTACAAAGCTGGAACTCTATAAGGAAAATGACAACTGCTTCGCTACTGATTTTCATCCAACGGGAGAGAAGAACTGCAATCTGCTGCTCACACGAAGGGGAAAGCATGGAGGGAAAGACACAGGGTAAAGAACAGTACCAAGAGCTCTCACCAAGTATGCTTGTCTTCTTTAAGAGAACTAGAGTATATTATGTTCCTAGGATATATACAGTGGGCTTTTCTTTCCAGAAAGGTGAGGTTTTTCCAGTCCATGATCTCTAGTCTCAACCTGGATGTGATTTCAGGTGTTAGTTTCCAGACAGTGCCTGCTGGGTGCTAACTGTCCAGCAGTTCTGATTTATAGTGTCTTGACCAGCCTGCCAAACCGTGGTGAATTATACATTTCTTCACAGTGAAAAGTACCTTTAATACACTGTCATTGAAGTTTTCCGGTTGGTTATGGAGTACATTTGCATACTTCAGTCTCCCACAATGGCAAACACTCTCCTGGCCGTGCATTTCATCTGTGCTTCCTTGTCTTGGTCATAAGCGACTTACTTTAACCAGGTAGTCTACGTGCACGTGTGGAAGTGCATGCAACAAGCTCTGAATGGAGCTGGTTTTAAGTGGTGGTTGTAGTAATTTCCATAGCACTACCCGGCAGCACTTAGACAAGTGCACAGCGCTGAAATAAGTGACTACGTTCTTACTAGCTTTAGCATATTTATTGTCAGTTAAATCCAAGTTCACATAATAGACTCCTGTTCCTCTCGACCTCTTAAACCACTGAACTCCAAAGTGGATTTGACTATACAGAGTTTGTTTATAAATAGTCTCATTTAGTCCTGACTGCATCTTAGATCAGCAGTAGTCCCTGTCCTCTTTATCTCTAACATCATCTTCACTGTACTTGAAGACACTTGAAGTACACTTCAGTGCTACAATCACTGTGCTGTAGACATGGTTTCTAGAGAATGGCCCAACTTAAATACTTGCAACCTGTTTTGTTTGCATTCTCTTAAGTGAATCATCCTCTTCTCTTACCTCGTTCGGAGTTTCCTGGCTCTTTCCTGACAAGCTCTAATGTTTCACAGGTCAGAAGCTTCTACAGTGTAATTCACTGAAGGTTAATTTATGTATATCTCTCTCCATTTAATCATCTTCAGTCTTTCTTCTTCTCAGATTGTCCCAGTAATACCTCATTAACTACTCCTGGAAACAGCAGAATTCTCCCTATAAACTGCCCTTTGACTCCAAGGCAATTTCCAAGTCTTCACCTTCATCTGGGCTGCTCACTCTCTAAAATTGCCAATGATTTTGAGATTTCTGGCTGAACATGAGACTTGCTGAGTGATCCTATAAAGATGGCATTGAGAATGTTCTCAAATTTTCTCTTTTCTCCAAGGCAAAAGGACGTTTTGCATAAATGCTCCTTGAATCTCAGCCCTCAAGACTATCACGATCAGTGGGATATCTGCTGGCTTAGATCTGCTCAAATAACTTCCAATCTTTATTTTGGGTAGATCCAATGGGCCTGAAAAAAGTGCTGGGGCTGCCTGCTGGGGACTTGCTGTGTCACACCAGAACGTTCTGTCTGAAAAAGCTGCTGAGTTATTGCCAAGCCTGCTGTCTTGAGATGGAGGCAGGGTGGGAGATCTGGAGCTCATTTTCCCTCTTGGATTAAGCGACATTTTCAAATTTCACAGAATTTTTTTTTTTTTTTGCTGGTGGTCTTCTGGAAGAGGAAATGGCCTCATATAGCACCGGGGGAAGTCTAGGTTGGATATTAGGAAAAATCTCCTGGAAAGGGTCATCAGTCCTTGGAACAGGCTGACCAGGGAGGGGATTTAATTGCTATCCTTGGATGTGTTTCACAGTCATGGAGATCTGGAGGTTAGGGACAGGGTTTAGCAGTGGCCTTGGGACGGCTGAGTTCAGGGTTTGACTCAGTGGTCTCAAAGGTGTCAAAGATTCTGTGATTCTGTGGTTCTATGTGTGTGTAATAATGCCTTGGTTAGTAACCACCTAGGGAGACCTTTTCTGCTGTGATTCAAAAATCAAACTCATTATGTGAGAAGTCATTTCAAACATTTTTCTTGCAGACTTCCCTTTTCCCTTACAATTCAGTGCCATTTTGTTCTTCCTTCTTTTCCTCACAATATAGTAAGAGCTTTTTTTTGATGAGCTTTGCTTCGTGTTCCAGGATATTTCTTGTCTGTGACAGTTTCTTATACTGGAGGCTGATGAGAGCCAGCGTTAGTGACAAATTCACTTAAGGAAGGAAGCAAATATATATTTGATGCAGTTGTTAAGTTTGTACACTTTGGTTGTGGAGGGAAGGCTGATACACCTACAATGATGTGTACTTAAACTCTCTTTTCATTCCTGTTAAGAGTGTAATATATGACACATGATAATAAGGAAACTGAACAAAACAACACGAAGAATACTGCTTAGAGATGTTGTCTCACTTTTGGGGCCAAGGAGATATTGTCTTTTTTTCTTATTTTCTGTTCCTTAAATACCATTTACAAGTGTATAGACCAAATGCAGTTCACTTCCTCGGCTTTAGCAGATGTTACACTTTTGACAAATAATCCCCTGCCAAAAGTCTGTCCATTTTAGTCATTTTAATATTTAACCTATTAAAGATGCAAGAGAAAATAATACAGACATCTCCTTTGAATTAATAGGTTAATATAACATCCTTTCTTCTGTCTTTCCTTAGTTTTTATAGTTTAACTGTATAATAACCATGCATTTAAATATGCATTTAAAAGTAATAGGCATGCATTAATTGAATGAAATTTACACTGGGAGGCTCCATGGGATAAAAATAAGATCAGCAACAGTTGCAGTGATTCTTAAACTTTATTAGAATTTAAATAAAATAAAGTTTAAATTCTAATAGCCAATCAAAATCTACCCTCCTTCTTTATTTCTTGTTACTCCTCATTCTATTAGTGCACTCCATGCTAAAAAGTCCTTCTCCAGCTTTTCTGTAGCGCCCGCCTATAATTACTGGGAGGCTGCAAATATCTTCTCCAGGCTGAACAACCCCAACTCTCCCAACATGTCCTCACAGCAGTGGTTTCCAGTCCCATGACAGTTCTTGTGGCCACCCCCTCTCCAACAGGTCCATTTCTCTGCTGTGCTGAGGATCCAAGAGCTTGACCCAGCCCTGCAGTGGGGGGTCTCACCAGAGTGTAGCAGAGGGGCAAAATCCCCTGCCTTGACCTGTTGCCCACGCTGCTGCACATGTCACCCAGGGCACCTTTGCCTTTCTGGGCTCCACGTGCATGTGGCCGAGCCACGGTGAACTGAACATCAGCCAACACCCCCAAGTCCTTCTCTGCAGGGGTAGTCTAAAGGTTGATTATATTTGCAGTTTTTCTATTAATTTCTCAGAGTGTTCCAAATGTAGGCAGAATAGGGCATGTAGTAAATTCAAGTTCATGATCAAAGAAACATACACTTCTATTTGCTAAAGCACATCTCCATCCAGTATAAGACAATGCAGCAAGTTCCATGTGGAAGGTATTAAGGTAAATTTATTTACTAATTGTGCAGTCTAGAGATGTAGATGGTGCAGAAGGTCATATTTATATTCTGATGGTACTTTCTGAGATTTGAGAAAAGTTTCTGCTTTATGTTAGAATGATTTTGAGACTCACACTTTTCCCTCCCAACAAAAATACAGGAAAATGGTGACACCCTAAAATCCCCAAATGACTGGGTTAGTCATTCTCACCAGTATTGTCACTGTCTGGAATGAGATTATAGTAAGACCATAGTTCAGCTGAGAAGATGTCAGCCAATGTTGCCTTTTCAATGTGTAGATAAGGAGGAAAAGTTTAAGTGACTTGTTTGTGGCCTCACAAAGGAATAAAATGAAATTTCAAAGCACCTAAAGCTTGTCCTTATTGGTCTTCTCTGTATTGTTATGATGCTGTAGCAGTAGTTTATTTGCTGACTTTCTTTTCAATTTGTTCCAATGAAATTAATCACTGGGTTAATTCTACATACAGTTTTGCTGACTCGCCCAAACGATGCTGTCATACGTTATTATCACAATTTATACACGCCAATGGTTTTATACTCTGGAGGATGAAGTTTTAAGAATACAGCATTATTTATAATATCGTGTTAAGTGACAAGAACATCGACTAAATAGAAAAACATGGTCTGAAATTCCTCGGAGGTTTCCATGCCTGAGTGACCAGCTAGTGAGACTTTATGTATCGTCTCTGGTCCACTTAGAAAACTTGTCTTCATAAATCCCTTCAGCACATAGCCATGTGATAAAATCCATGTCAGACATGCCTATGTTGTTTATCATTTTAGGTGCAGGTTTGTACACAGTTCCATTCTTTGCACTACTATGAGGTCTTGGTAGACGTGTAAGATATAACTGCCGGGAAGGAGAGGTGTCGTCCAGGGCTTAGAAAGAAAGATTTCAAGTTAAAAAACTGATGGAACTCCACTGGTTGGGAAGAAGAAACCTACGTTGTTGGGTAGATCGTGTATTTCCCACGAGAAGAGAGTGTTACTAAGAGATGATCAGTATGTCTCTTTCCTAGGCCACAGAGTTATCAGTTAGGATAAAGTATTGCCAAGAAGTTTGTCAAAATATGTTCTTCTGTAACTACAAAATGACAAAAGACTCCCTGGACACGCAGAAAAAGTGTTTGGACTTGTCAGTATGGGTGAAACCAAGTGGGAATCTCTATTAAAGAATGTGGGGAGCCTCCCCAGCTCCTTTTTCCAAGGTAAATAGTGTTTTTCCTTTCTTGAGAAGCAGCACCAAACGTTGAAACTTTGTGGCTTGCTTCCAGATGATGAAAATGAGTTCTGCATCACCAGAGCCTTGTGCTCTTTGTGCAGGGAGGAGATTTTACATCGCTTATCTTGGCCTTTGAAACAAAGAAGCCAGATTCTATTACAGGCAGATCTCTCATTGGAGAACTTAAACCAGAGTTCTCAGGAGATCACTCCTTCTCCGCTATTGATTCTACTTAGAGAAATTAGGATGGACAGAAAACTAATTAATTGACAGAGAACTTCCTCAAAGATTCTCTTTCCAAAAAAGCAGCAGAATAGCATTTTCTTTTAAGGGTAAAACTTTGCTCATCTAAAAAATAATAAATCTTTATCAGTTAAATCTTTAAACGTTTAACAGTGCCACCTGGTGACCTTTGCCTTAACAACAGCAGCATATTTCAGAGCATCCTTTGAGGATCTGAAAGGACTGCACAAACCACTGCACATTACCTATTGAAAACCCCTCTTGGGGAAAGTCTGAGACATTGGCTATTTCTAGTCCTCTTTACTCTGCAGTCCCCCCAAAATGAGAAGATGATTAATAAACTCGTATTTTCTTCTTAATAATAAAATGATTGATATAATATCTACATAATACTTTCTGGTTATAAAACTACTGTTGAAGGGCACATGTGATTATTGCTGGGTAACCAAACATTAATGTAATTAATAGTCCCTTAGTGAAAGATTCCTATGAGCTGTGGTAGGACTGCAAGCAGAGCCTAAGGACAAATCACTGAAATCACTGATGAGAACCCCTTACCCAGTGATAACCTTTAACTGTGAAAGTTTCCCTCCTTTTCTCATCCACACTGGTATTTTCAATATTATGAGTTATTGTGAAACTCTTAAACTTTCAATGTCGTCTTTCCCCAAGCAACAGTACAGACATATTCTTAATCCTTGCCTGGTTTGTGCATTGAAGTTGAAAACACTGCAGGATAGGGATGCTCTTAAATGTGGAAATCTCACTATTGATCTCTGGAGACAACCAGCAGTAAAACAATGTGTTAGACTTGTTTTAATTTAAAAACTAAACTTGCATTAGCATTTTGAAGATGGTTTAGGAAGAGCAGTAATTAAAAATGCCATTGAGTGTTGTTCTTCCTTCATGGTTACAAGATTAGTGCAATGTTACTCCTCCCTTCAGAAAAGGAAAGGAAAAAATTAAGTAGTCTAAGTGGGTTAGAGAATTGTCCTCAAGCGTTTACTAAACGTGACATAAGGGAGCTGTTCGGTGGGCTGCAGCGATGGTGGGAATACCTTTCTCAGGCAAACACAGGCCTGCAAAGCTCTGAGACCTTCAACAGTCATTTGCGCACAGCATGCTTTGGCATGCGGAGTAGGTTCAGGTAAATGAACAGACACAGAAAACCTGCAAGCAGCTTACCAGTGGTTTGCTTGTCTCCTGCCTCAGAAAGATGCTCTTAACCTTATTGAAGTAAACATGAAAAATCAGAAACCAGACTAGTGAATGGGAGTCGTGGCACTGAATGATGCCTCCATGAAAACCCACTGCTCCATAGCTCTTCTGATGATAGTGTGTCTTCATTTTCTTCTTTCAGTTGACTGGATCATTGACCCTTCTGACTCCATAGAATCTTTTAAGTCAGAAAAGACCTTTAAGCTCATTGAGTCCAACCATTAACCCAGCTGCCCCGAGGCCGCCACTAAACCCTGTCTCTAAGCTGCAGATCTACACGATTTTGAACGTGTCCAGGGATCAATCACTTTGTTGTCACACTTGTTCAAAACTCTGCTTGGACATTTTATTCCCTTCCTGAATTCCACATTTAATGCATTGCTCAGGTCTAGAGATTGTGGGAGTGTGTTTGTTTGCCTATGACACTTGGCTGCTGCCTGGCAAGATGCATTGTGTGAAAACATTATGTTCTTGCTGCGTGTTCCTGAGTTATAGAAAAGTCTAAAATGTTGCAGGGAATCAATCTACTGGGTTGATTTGAATTTAAATAAAAAATTCTACTTTTTTTTTCTTTTTTTGAAAACAAATGTTGGTGACAGACGACTGGATAAATGTTTCTAGTGAGTGTTTTTAATTGGAATTTCAGGTTTTACTGAACAGTATGAAAGTGATGGTGCATTTTAATCACAGTCACAGAACATCTTATTCTAAGATGCACAGAATGTGGGGGGAAGGGTCATCGATAAATGTGTGTGCTCAAATCATTTAATCAGTCAGCAATAGCCTCTGTTTGAAACTCTGTGCTTGGGGCAGTGTGAACTTCTCCCTATTTTCTAGATCCTCCTGTTGCCAGATATTTTATGTGGACAGTTCTCATAGAATCACAGAATGTTACAGGTTGGAAGGGACCTCAAAAGATCATCTAAGTCTCTCACCCTCTGCTGACACTGATTTCTCATGAAATTGCTGAGCTATTCCTTGGTGAACAAGTGGAGCCCTGATCTATTCTCCTGGAAGATGAACACTGAGTTCTAGAGTAATTATCTTTTGATTTTTTGTTAGAATATACATTGAACTGTTTAAAGGGGAACATCTGACCATTGTTTTTCTGGGATGACATAACTGCAGGTCAAGCAAGTGGCAAGCTGGAAAAGTGATACTGAGGATTATTGAATATACAGCAAACATAGATCCCCAAGAAAAATTACTAACATGACTATATCTAGTCTGGGAGACTACTAAGGGGTGAGTGTCACATACATGCTCTGTTCTTATGCTTTCATGGGCATCAGATATGGTCACTGGTAGCAGATGGCTGGATCCCCAGTAGCCAAGTGCTTTATTAATTCATAAATTGCGAATATCATGGGGAAAGGTGATTCTGCCAAAAATAAATAAATCAATAGTTGAGAATAAACATTTCTGGCCGGCTGTGAGTTTTTAAATAATTTTCTTAATTTTCACTGAAGTAATTTTAATTAAAACATCCCTTGGGTTTGGTCAAGGGATTTGGTGAAGGAAATGCAATTAACACTATAGTGTCACAATTGCTCATTTAAACTTATGTGCGGTACTATTGGTTCCAGATGTGTATTCATGAATAAATCAGGCATATTGATCATAGGATATATGCATAATTTGATACGCGTTTCCTTTTAGGAGTGGTCAGAACAAGCTCTTATTCCAACTACTATATTTCTGTTTGGGTTTGTTGTTTTGTTGGGCTTTTTTTCCTTTTTAGTATCAGTCTTATTTTGTCCTTTGATTAGCAATAAATCTCATTTCTAGAAAGAAAACACAGAACACTCTACTGTATATGGTTCCTAAAGCTCAAAGTGCAAAGATCTCTCATCTTCAAAACTCACAAACCCATGCGGCAGAGAGAGTTTGATATGTACCAGTAGGAGCAATTATCTGTGTCCCAGAGGATCCTTTTCTTTGTGCTGGCTCTGATGCCTTGTTTTGTACACAGGTCATGAACGCTCTAATGACCACAATTCATGTTGCCATTTAGAGACCAGGGGAGCACGCTGTGCCCCCCCTTGTTTTTACAACACTAACTGACACAAGCAATCAGGGCAAAATCACAGGATATATGAAGGTGCTTTTATCATGTCAGCACAACTAACAATGCAACGATTAGGTGTGTGTAAGCACTTCCATCACAATCGCAGTGCCTGGCATATAAAATCTCAGCTGTTAGAAATCCCAGTAGATAAAACACAGCATTACGTAGCACATAAAAAAATAGGGACATTTAAAAAAAAAAGAAACAGTATCTATAAAATAAAACTCTGTATGTTGGTTAAACTTTCTTTTAAATGGGATAATGACAAAAATTGAAATGTGCGAGGCCACCCGATCACTGATGTTAAATGGTGGCACTGCTTTATCTTGTGTAGTAAGGTTCAATCAAACATAAAAGCAGACCTACAGAACCAGTTCAACTAAAGCCAAGGAAGGAGTGGCAATGCACACTGCATGTTGTTTTGCCTGCAGCGTTGTTCTGCAAGTGTGTCAAGGAAAGGAGTTGCAAGTGGCAGCATGCATCTGCTGTTTCTTTAATGGACCATTCTGCTCCCAGTTTGAGGACAGGCTGGACCACAAATCCTGTGAGGAGCAGCAGAGAGAACCAAAGTTGTTTAGCCTGGTGAAAAAGAGGCTGAGAGACCTTATCCTTCTTTACTATTACCTTACAGGAGGTTGTAGAGAGGTGGGGGATCAGCCTGTTCCACCAAGTGACAAATGATAGGAGAAGAGGAAATGGCCTCAATTTGTGCCAAGGGTGGTTTACATCGAATATTACAAAGAATTTCTGTACTGAAAGGGTTATCAGGCATTGGAATGGGTTTTACATTCATGATGTCCTTTCTCCCAGAGGTATTTAAGAGTCCTGTAGACATAATGCTGAGGGAAGTGGCTTCGTGGAGGATTTGTTGGGTTAATGGTTGGACCCCGTGATCTTTAAATTGTTTTCCAAGCTAAGTGTTAGTGTGATTCTGCAGTTTGTTCACAGGCATGTAACCTCCATGACATGGGTGCTTGGAAATGTTGTTTGGACCAGCAGAGGAATCTCATGTCTGTGTGGGTTTGTCCCATCTCACCCAGGCAGTGGCAGAGCTCTCGCTGGTTGTTTCATCATACAGATTCCCATTAAGGAAGCTCTTAGACTTGTGTCAAACGTGATACATCATAGCAGTTTAATGCATCGATTTCTGCCTTGCTCTCTTCTCTTTTCTATGTATCCTGCAATTACACTGTTATTTATAAAATCAGTGCTGAACTTGATAGTTGTTTTAAATCTTCTCAGTGCTGTTGAGTATTTTATCCCAAACTAGACCATAATTTTACAATTATAGATTCTTCCTTGTCCTGGAGTCAAGCAGAAGCCCATCTCCACTGAGTGTGTAGCTAACATTAATTACTGAATGGTCTGCATGGAATTCTTGTGGACAAGGTAGAGAAGGGCACAGATGGTCACAGAATATGAGCTAGTCATCACAAAGTGTGTTTTCCAGGCAATGACATTCATTTAAATGTACTTGCCCAATCTGAGCTTTGGAAAGCTAATTGGTGAACATAGCAAGAGTAGAACCAAGAAAGACTTCAATGGATAAAGATTCTGATAGTGTTTGGGTTTTCTGAGGTGAGATAGTGACTGAGAGATGTCACTATCTGAAGTTGTTCTTTCCTGCATTTCATTTCTAAGGAGAACAACAGAGCGAGATGCTGAAATTTCTTAATGACATTAAACAGTTGTGAGAAATCAGTTCAAAGGAAATGATAATGTTCCAAATTACACGGCCAGATTAAGGCAATACACAGAGATGTAATCAAGATACGGAAGAAAATTAATTTTGAAAATAAAACAATAGTTAAGCTGTAGCAAGGGTATATAATTATCCTGTAAGTATCTACATTCTGCGGCACTAAATTTGTGAGCTTGAGTGATGAGTTGCCTTTTTTCTTTTTCCCTACACTCCTAACAGTCATAGACTTTTGAAACATGGAGCTGGGGAGGTTTGCTCTAAAAATATTCCTTTGAGGCAAACGTGTTGGCTCCTTTGCTCTTTTGAGCTACTGCTGGGATCAGCTTAAGCTTGAGTATCAACCCCAGCTTAGGTAGGAACCACATGGATGAAAATGGCAGTGTAGGAACCGAGTCATCAATGCTAGGGAAAGTAAATAAAAGTAAAAGCTCTGTGTCAAAGCATGAGCTTGGCACGAACTGAGATCACAGACTTTTTTTGCTTTTTAACTATTTCTTTATCCTTGTGGATGATTGCAGGTCTTCCAGAATAGGATTTTGAAAGTATGAAGGAAAAAGGTAAGGAATCCACAGTTCAAAGTACACAGAGGGTTGGTACTGCTATGTTAGTTTTTGTTCTCTTTTCCTTTTGATCATGAAAGATCATTACCAGGTCCTACATAATTATTACATCAAGGCAGATATTTTTAGTTTTTGTTTAATGGAAATTCAGGTATCGGATTGAAACAAATGGCACTGAAATACTCAGCCTGTTGCTTAGTCTAAGTTGGAATGGAAAAATAGTGACTGGTTTTGCAGTTAACATTTGCTTATATGAGTTGACTCTTTGTTACAGTCACGCAATAGTGGAGTTATAGTCCACTTTATTAAAAGCCCAGCTCTATAGCATATTAATTGTGTACAGTGTATACTTTCCTTAGGCTGCTAGAGAATACAAATATCATTGAGAGAGAGAGAGAGGTTCAAGGACTAAACATAAGTGTCAGATATGCTGTAGGATATCTACTCTTGCGCTTTACCCCACACAGGTGTAAGTTCTCTTCAGATCCTTCGTCAGGTGTGTCTGCCCCTTGTTGCGGCTGCAATTTGTTTTGCATATAGGTTATTATGGAATCATTTACCATAAGGACCGAAAGCGCTTTATCTTTGTTGATCTTATAGCTCATCTCCATGAGATACTAAGGTCATAGTCATTAGGAATTGGAAAGGACCCCAAAAGATCATCTAATCTGTGTTAGGGACACTAATCTGTGTCCCTTCATCACAGATTAGCGTGTTTAGCTCATTTATTTGACAAAATACTTTTGCAGGTTTTTTATTACATGATTTATGTAAGATTAAATATCGAATTATAGAATCATTCAGGTTGGAAAAGACCCTTGGGATCATTGAGTCCAACCATCAACCCTACTCTACAAGTTCACCCCTAAACCATACCCCCAACACTACGTCTGAGCGTCTTTTAAACTCATCCAGGGATTGTGATGAGCAGCCCATCTCCATTTAAATATACATATGCTGTTTCTTGGCCCCACAAGGAATACCGAGTGTTTTTGCGTGACTTGGACATAGGTGACTTGGTTGGCTTCTGATTTTGGCAGATAAAAAAAATGAAGATTTCTTGTATTGTTGGTCCTTCTTGCTCCACCATAAAAAATACAAAACATTTCAAGTTGAGTTCAGTAAGTCACAACATTGGGAAAACTAGGTGGGAGTAAGTTTCTTGTATGTGTTTTTCCCACATGTTAAATTTTTTGGCAAATATTAAAACACGTGAAATATTTTGCTCTGTGGTATCCCTGTAAGATTTAATATAAATATTGTTATGTTGTGACTGTACCTATTAAATTTTATTGTTCCATCAATTTTTGGGTCACAATGCATGAAGCATATGCATCATAGATCCCACAGTTGATATATGCTCCCATCCATCTCATGTGCCACATAAATCCTTTCAGATACTGATATCGTATCTTAAACAGTTGAGAGAACCGGTTCAGCCGGAATTGTTTTTCTTGTCTCCTGCTGAAATGATTCAGTGGAAGTAAAGGGTGGAAAGGTTCTTGGCAGGTCAAAACTTGATGGTTCTTAAAAGAGGAAAAAGATGCAAGTAATCAGTGACCCCACACATAATTGACCTTGACATTAAAATCATTGTACCTAGATAATCTATCAATAGAAGCAATACAGAAAAACATGTTCATAGGGCTGGAACACAGAAACTGTGCTTGACCTAAAACATCTCACGGCCAATGAAATACAACTCAAATATATAGTGTTCTAGAGAGCACAGCAGGACTCAGTTGAACAGATTACCAGCGTGAAGATCTCCGAAATATCCTATGGAATACCCAGCCAAAGCGCTGAACAGACTTTGAATAGGAAGGCTTCAGACAGCTCTTCTCTCTAACTGAAAGCTGAAATTTTCCAGGCTAATGATTTGACCTTTATGTAGTGCAAGGGAAGCACATAATTTTTCAGGAGTGTACAATATAAATGAAATGTGATCTCCTTTACAAAGCTGTCTATAGTCACCAGAACTCTCCTGAGAGCGCTGCTGTATTAAATACATATTATAGACCAGATAGAGCTAAACTTTTGGAGCAGCTGTGTATGTGGTTGAGCATTTTGCTTCCTTTGTGCCAATGGCACTTAGAACACCTGAGCTTAAAGCTTTCAACAGGTAGGACTGTACCTGCTGAATTAAAAGCGTGTTACAAGCGTTCACCGGCTTCCAGTTCTAACAGGGTCTACTGTGTCCACCAAGGGGAAAAAGTGTTGTTCATAGTGAGAAAATCCCATCAGCTGTAGTGCTACTAATTTTTCATTTCTCCACGTATTCTCCTTCCAAACACCTTTGCATATCTAATTCTAAGGTCCCAGCCTTTCTTAAGTGCCCTGTTCGTTGTGTTGAGATTTGTCAGGTGAGATACCGTCTTAAGAATTTGAAAAACCTGCACTACTGTTCTGCTTTGCACCATTGGGAATTGAGATTTTGACAGTTGCTTTGTATGTTTTACAGAACATTTTGTCACAATGCCAACAATTTTCAAAATTAATACAAATTTGAAAATATAAAGTTTCATTTTGTAACTGTAATATATATAATAAGTGATAATTATATACAGAAATTGTATCGTTCCATTGGGATTATATGTATACATATAATTTATATAATTTTATCTTATAAAAAAATTTTTCTCAGTTTATTTTCTTTACGTTGAACTAAGTGTTTAATCTTAATCAAGAAATAACTAAAATGATCAAGTTTTCCTTTTTTGTACGCAAAAAACCAGTGTCAACATACAGTAGCTAAGTGTCTACAGACTGTTCTAGTGTCTGCGTTTTCATTTCTTGAGAGGAAGTTCTCAGTCCCAGCTTATGGTCACAGCGCAGGATAGATTTGTGAGAATCTATTCACACAACTTTCATCCATCTCAGAGGTTTTTGCATGCAACATGTGGCCTAATAGAACAAACCGATTAAGCAGGTCATGCGCTGTCACCACCTTTAGCGTTCTAAACACAACCAGGTTCAAAAGCCGTGACTTTAAATTACAACAGGCCTTGGCTCACTCTGCACCAATATCTCCACTCCTTCCCATCCACTTCCAGTTGCCAATACCTTCCTTTTCTGCAGCGTGGAAAAACGATTGGGCTTTTTCTTGCATCTAGGGTGTTACTGAGAAAGAATCCTTTAAAATGATGTTGACCCTATTGAGATATTTAACTTTGCAGAAATCCAAGCAGAGCAATTTAGATGTTTGAGAGACACAGTTAATTAGAAGTTTTCCTGCCTGACCTAAGCCGATCGAACGATGGGAATGCTGATATAAACAAGTTACTGTGTAACCTGCAAAAGTTCTTTAAATAGTTGGTCAGGAAATAAATGTAGGAGATATTGCAAGTTAGTGTTACAGGAAGGACTGATACTGGGTTGCACACGTAAAATTTAATCACTCATACACCCAACAAGAATTAATCACATGATACATTAGTAGGAGCGGGTAAGTGCTTAGATTATTAAGATTAGCATGACGTATCTGCTGCTATGGAGTGTGTCCTGAGAGATGTTTGGGGGGTTTTCTGGAAACTGGGTGAAAACTTACAAAATGGCCTGAGGCTTGGTTATACCTTAGATAAATGACCAGACTGGGAACTTTCTGTTTTACTAAATACTCAGTTGGAGCATCACAGAAATGTTTCTTTCCGTGTAGAGTCTTGCATCTGGGCAAGAACAACCCCAGGTACCAGTATAGATTGGGGATTGACCTCTTGGAGAGAAGTGTTGGAGAAAGGGACCTGGGGGGTCCTAGTGGACAGCAGGATGACTATGAGCCAGCAGTGTGCTCTTGTGGCCAAGAGAGTCAACAGCATCCCAGGGTGGGTTAGCAGATTGAGAGAGGTTCGCCCCCTCTACGCTGCCCTAGTGAGACCACATCTGGAGTATTGTGTTCAGTTCTGGGCCCCTCAGTTCAAGAGGGCTGCGGAGCTGCTGGAGGGACTCTAATGTAGAGCAACGAGGATGATGAAGGATGTGAAGCACCTCCCTTACAAGGAAAGGCTGAGGGAGCTGGGTCTCTTCAGCTTGGAGGAGACTGAGAGGTGACCTCATTAATGTCTATCAATTTGTGAAGGGTGGGCATCAGGAAGGAGGAGCCAGGCTCTTCTCAGTGTTATCTAGTGATAGGATGAGGGGCAATGGGTGTAAACTGGAACATAGGAGGTTCCACATCAATATGAGAAGGAACTTCT
>JAOXOE010000602.1:25925594-25967038 GCA_028565055.1 Phoeniculus purpureus | reverse complement strand
GGGGGTGCGGTTTATAGGCTCTTTCCTGCTCTTAAAGACTGACCTGTATTAAAAGTAGAAGGACATTACATTTTAGATCTTGTAATCTGCTTACCACAACTGTGTGGTTCACTACATCTGATAGCTTGCAGGAAATACTAAGAAACTCTTGTATAATGTTTAAAAGGCAGAGTATGTTAAGTACCAGAAGTTCTTTCCTCATCACACAGGAATGTCTTCAGTATGGGAATGGTTTTGCATGGTATAAATCCAATTCCTACATCATTCTTACCAAATCTAATAGGATTATGGTTGTAGATCATGTGGAATTATGGTGGTTTACACCATTTATTTGCTGCAGTTGGTTTTCAGCCTTTGGTAACATCTACACTGAGTAAAGGGCTACAGGTGAGCTTATATCACTCCTTTTTGGTCCATGTTTTGGGCTGGGTTTGGGGTGTTTTTGTATGTGGGTTTTCCCATTTGTAAGCAATGTCAGAAATCGTACGTGATGCAAAGTCCATGAGTCATGAACTGCTTCTACCACACTGATGATGACACTCGCTGTGAGTTCTTACAGTTGAGCTCTTTTTAAAACTGACCTTTAAATCGGGAACCAGCTACTATGAGAAAACGTGGCCCTAGGATGACCTGCTACCAAGGCGATGCAACTTTAGCTGTCACAACTGTATTTATAGTTATTTGTAATATAGGAAGTGATTCACATATTAAATATATTAAGTCATTTCTTTGTGAGTTACTGGCTAGCAAGGCTGTTGGCAGTAAAAAGTGTCTGTTCCCTTTCCTTAGTAATGTAAGTAAAAAAGAGTTTGCCAAAACCCAATTTCTTTCTCTGTCCTTTGTCAGCATCTTTCTCTGGAGACCTTTTGCCTTCCCAAAGTAGAGGCTTGTGTAGAATCCTTGCAGTAGGAAGTGTGTCCCAGTCTCAAATCCCAAGAGGGTCAGGTAGCTTAAGACTTGTAAGTGGTGCAGCACAATGCTCCAAAAATGTTCAGGATTTTTGAAAACTTACAGACTTTTTTCATACACCTGGTTTCTTGACTTTGACCAGTGGCTTCAGAAATGGTGTCTATTATCTCAGTTTCCCCCCTCAGTTTCCCACAGATGTTGCCGTTCCTGCTTAGAAGACAGAACTGTTGTTCATGAACAGCCACTTGCCTACCTTTCAGAGCCTTGATTCTGCAGCAACATGAGCTTCCACTGAAGCCCACAGACATCAAAGCTGAACCCCCTTTTGAGGACTGAAATCTCTTTCTCCAAGCAAAGAGTGGTCTACCAGGGCCATTTGCACCTTACATGTTGTTTCCACTGCTGCTGGCTCCTACCTCTTCTGGGACATAATGACTGAAAGGAGCTGCTGAGGAGACTAGATACATCTTTTCATGGAACATGGAGCATGTCCAGAGAAGGGTAATGATGCTTGTAAAGAGAGCACAAGTCCTGTGAGGAGCAGCAGAGTGATCTGGGATTGTTTATTCTGGAAACTGAAAACTAAACTGGGATTGTTTAGTCTGGGGTGACCTTGTCACTCTACAGCTTTGTGAAAGGAGAAAGGAGCTTCAGTGAGCAGGGGCTCAGTTTCTTCTTCCTAGTGCCCAGTAATAAGACCAGAGGAAGTGGCTCTTTAAGTGATCTTAAAAAGGCAGGTTTAGGCTGGATCTTAGGAAGAATTTCTTCACCAAAAGGGTTATCAGGCACTGGCCCAGGCTGCCCAGGGCAGGGGTGGAGTCCACATCACTGGAGGATTTACAAGGCAGATAGTCATAGTACTGGGGGACATGGGATGACCTGGCAGTGCTAGGTCAAAGTTTGTTCTTGATCTTAAGCTTCTCTTCCAACCAAAGATAAGCCATGAATAGTAGCTCTCATCTCTGTTCATTAAAGAGTTTGCAGAAAAGAAGGATCATAAAATAAAATGCTTATGTGTGCTAGTCTTTACTAGTATTCTTCCTGAGACAACTAAGCATCAGCAGAGGAGAGCTTGCAGGAACAGAAATAAAACTACAGTTCTCCTGTATCCCCTTGAGTTCCTACCCTTGTCAATATGACCAGCTCCACTGCTGTGCAGTTCTAGCCCAATATGTGTTAGGCAGAGTGGGTGCTGCTTGTAATCACTTATAGTGGCAATGAGAGTGTGGACAGCCGCTCAAAAGGTGGGAAAACAGTAGAAAACAGGTCTCTGCCCTCCTTACCCTCCCTCCCTCCTCCAGAGTGAAATCCAATTAAAGAACTAGAAATTGTCCCTTCATCACATGGTCTGTGGTGTGTTTGGGGCCTGCCACCAAATAAAAATGCTGCTGTAGTAGCTGCATAACACTTCTTAAAGTAGAACAATTATGAGCAGTAGCAAGGCTTTCTGTACAGCTAAGCTATGTGTTGTGAACTGTTAAGTAACAGATATTGCCAGTAGCTGAGAATTTCGGCTAGGGACACAGATATTGGCTACTAATGGGCTCTGGCAGAAACAAGTGAACCTCCTACTTGAATTTCATTATATAAAATTGAAATGAGGTGAGAGATTATAATTACTGCCCCAAGTCCAGGAGCAGGGAAATGTCTACCTTTGTGCTTGCGTGCCTGTGAGCAGGTTCTTGTCAATATGAACACACATTTAACAAATAACTTTAGTTGCACTGTGTGTCTGTGAGGTGTCTTTCTGACAATGGCTGACAGGTAGTCAAGGGCAGTGCAATGAAGGAGTGATCTGTACTTTTAACTTTGATAAAGGATTCTTTATCATTGAGCTAAGTTCAGACTCAGGCCCCTTGCAGGACTGACCTTGCTTTGCTAAGGCTTGTCCTGCCACAGTCCCATCCCTGAGTGGATGTGCAGAAGGTGTTGTGGTTTGCTACCTCGTTCATGCAGACCTACTGGTGAAAGGGCTCAGGGGGGCTCAAAGATGTTAGAGAGCTGCTGCTTGTTTGCTATTCCTCTCCACATTTTACTCTTGACTAGTGAGTGTATAAGACTCCATAAAACCATTCATATATGCAAAAGAACAAACAAGTGAATTATTGAGAGCTATCAGTTAGGAAGGGGGAAAAAAAAAGTCAAGTGCCTTATCTGTCCTGGAGACATATGCTACAACCAGATAAGCAATTCATCTTCCCAGGTATGTTCCATTAAGTATATTATCCAATTAACTGGGATATATGGGACATATTGCAACTCTAATCTCCTCAGGCAAGTAGTATTCCATTATACTTACCATTTTCAAAAGAGAAATATCCTGAGTGTTTGGAGTGCTTGCATTTTTGGCACTCAGTTTTGCTATGTGAGGGCTAATAAAGGATATTCCAATGAAGAAGGTGTAAGACAAGCAGATGAAATCGTGGGGGGAAAAAAAAGGTTATATAAATGCTGAAGTAGAAACGTTCACTGTTTCCTAAAATGGTTTCCTGACATCTGATCTAATGTTTTGAAATTAGGTCAAGGATGGAGAATGAGAGACCTGCCATCCATTCCCATGCCTACAGTGTGTGCTTTGTCTATATAATTATAATTAAAATAGATGTGCTGCTGAATATTTTGTTTGCAAGTGCCCTTTCTGTTTTAAAAGTGCATTCAATGATGTACTTCAATGATGTACTTTCTTCTGTTATGTAAATTGCTTTTGGGATTGAATATTGTTAAGACAGACCAATTTTTCTGTTACTCTTCTAAGCAAATATTAGAGATGTCAGAAGTCGTATCTCTCACAGCTGAAGAGCTACCTGCTCTACCACAGAAGGTGTAGCAAACGATCAGTTAAGTTCTGTTACGAACAGGTTCACGATTTGATGGGAGAGTGCTACTTCCATTGATTTGAAGAGAATCTAATATATCTTTAAAGAGTTATGGGAAAATCTCTGCTTTGTATCTGTTACTGGGAGAACTTGCAGCATTGGTTATAGTTGAGGCTGTTTACATCCTTCAGGTATTAAACCCTATTTTCAGTTGTTTGCTTGAAAGGAGGTTATAGAGGTGGTGGCTGGTCTCCTCTCTCATGTTTACTAGTGATAGAACAAGAGGAAACAGCCTAAAGTTGTGGCAGAGAGGTTTAGATTAGACATTAAGAAATATTACTTCACTGAAGGAGTGGTCAGGGATTGGAACAGGCTGCTCAGGGAGGAGGTAGAGTCCTTGGAGAGGTTCAGAAAACGTGTCAACATGGCACTAGAGAATAAGGTTTAGTGGGCATGGTGGAGTTGGGCTGACAGTTGGACTGAATGATTTTGGAGGTCTCTTCCAACCTTAATGATTCTATGGTTCCATCTGCTCCTGAGCTTTAAATATACTAACAGAAATTTCAATGTCTGTTTACGAACTAAGCTAAACACGAGGATATTTCAGTCTGCAAAATCTGTCCTGTGTTTAAAAGAGAGATTAAGGGAAGATACATTGGTTGGCTGAGTATCACATATAAATGGTTAAGCTGTTCTCTGAGATTCTCTAAAGTCTCAGTGAAGCAAGGAAGCATTTCCTAAATTCCTTTATGCTTCTATCTCTTTCTCAAGTGACCCAAGACCTTCTTCAAATTTCAATTTTAAATGATGTTGACAGTGTAATGTTCTGATCTTGCTTCTGCCTGAGAAATACACCGGTACCTTTACTCTTCATCCCTATTTGGCTAAGCTGTAAACATCTGAAAATGAGCCAATCCTGCAGTCCTTGTTCCCCTTGCATGTAGGTGTAACACAAAGGGTGAAATAGATTACCTTGTGATCAACAGATTATCTCCTCAAAAGTTCCTTTGAAGCTTTCACTTTGCTTTTTTGTGGTTTTCTGATTTAGCAGCAGAGATAGGAGATATGGTGAGAAATACAAACATGGTCTTTTGGAAAAAGTTCTTTAATTTGAGGCTGGGATGGATCATTGGAACAGGTTGCCTAGAGAGGTGGTGGAGGCCGCATTCCTAGAGACATTCAAGGTCAGGCTTGATGGGGCTCCGGGCAACCTGATTTAGTTAGTGATGTCTGTGCTTCTTTTTGGGGAGTTGAACTGGGTGACATTTAAGAGGTCCGTTCCAACCCAGTGCATTTTATGATTCTATGTCTCATCCTAGGGAATGTAACCTGGTAGAATAGGATTCATCATCAAAACTGATATGGGTTAATCTGCTTAGTAGAGACGTAGATTCTGCCTATAGGTATTTCATCTTCGCAAATAGCTTTCAATGTAACTAGCAGCACTGAAACCTTGCAAAAGGAAAAAGCCTGTAGCTAGCCGTATGTGATCTGCAAGTGGGGAAGGTACAATACACAGAAAGTAAATCCCACAAGCGTTTCCATGTGTGCAGGCATAGAAAGAAACTGAGATCTGTGCATATGCTCCAGAGGATGTGCTCAGCCAAATTTAGTCTTACATACTCTTGAAGCACCTGGTATTTCATCCACTTACAGAAGAACTGTATTTGTTACAGTAAGTAGACAAGTTAGCAAAGATACAAACTTATTAATGGGATAAAGTGCTTCTGCTGAAATTGGAAGGCGACATCCATATTCCCTTCCCTGCACTTTTCCTTTGTTGTTTTCTTCTCCATTTATATTGTTCTCAGAGCAGCTCTAACCTAATCAAGTAAAATATTTTTTCCTTTTTTTTTTTCTGCTCTGGCTAGAGTACTTGTAGAGTACAAGGCTGCTTGTAAAGGAAGGGGTTTGCAGACTCTTTTTTCCTCCCCTCACAGTTTTTGAACACAAAACCTGTATGACAGAAAAACCCTAATGTGCTTAACAAGGTTTATTACTTGGTGATGCTGCCTTCTATTTCCAAACTCATGTTCCCAGTGGGTCCATACGCTTGCCTCGCTAGCTAACTTTGCAATGAACTGCTCGTCTCTCAAAAAGAAATGGCTTTTCAGAAGATAAACACTTAGGACAGCATTAATAAAAACCTCTGTTGCAACACTTACCTTCTGGTGGCCACTTGGGAAATGCTGCCTTCTCTTACACCACTCCAGTCCTATATTATGCAGGAGAGAAAAGTATTTGTCTGTTTTTCCCCATAGCTCTCACAGTCTAAATCGGGCCAGTCACAAATACTTAGGTCATGCTACATGTTTCCTCCTGAATTTCAATTTTTAGAAAAATTCAAGACTCCCAGTGGATCAAATTAATTGGGGAGTGAATTTGGAATCAGTTTCCTGACCTTCCTTCTCCCTTAGTCTTTGTTTCTTTTGTCCTCACTGAATAAATAGTTTGCAGGAATCCAAATGTCAGGAATTTCAAATAGGTGGTTTCCAAATGAGCACCTTACACAACCAAAAATTGCTGTGTGGTAGTAGAAGGTTAAACCAGGAGTAGTGGCATTGATGGTAAAATCTCTAACCTCTCACTGAATGAGATTTAGTGGAACAGTCTGCTCCATCACTTACAATGTTGCTACTCTAATGCAAACATTGAGGGAGCACTGAGATTATTGGAAGCAGAGAGATCTCAACTGGTTCTGTCACAGGACCAAAAATTTTAACTGAACTTTCAGAACTACTTTTCATTCTCTGCTTGCAGAATATAGCTGAAATGATGGATCTCTAAGTTGGAAACACTATGGAAAAATAAAGGAACTTTTCTTTCCATTTACCATCCTACTTTTCCATTGTATTTTTGCCATAACAATACAGTATTTATTCTACTATATTTTACTTTTTGACTTTACTAATCAGAAAATATGACCTTTATATAATATCCTATTTATAGTGTCCTATGACACTATATATAATGTCTCCTGCCTAAGCAGTGGTTCTTATGTTAGATAAGCAATTCCTTGTATTGAACTAAAGTCCAAACGTTCATGAGATATTCCAGTTTATCAGAGTTCACACTTCTCAATAAAAGCCAATTATTCAAGAGTCTGATCCATTATGTGCTCTTGTGGTCAAGAGGGCCAACAGCATCCTGGGGTGGATCAGAAAGGGGGTGGTTAGCAGATCAAGAGAGGTTCTTCTCCCCCTCTACTCTTCCCTAGTGAGACCACATCTGGAGTATTGTGTCCATTTCTGGGCCCCCTCAGTCTACGAAGGACGTGGAGCTGCTGGAGGGAGTCCAGCGTAGAGCAACGAGGATGATGAAGAAAGTGGAACACCTCCTTTATGAGGACAGGCAGAGGGAGCTGGGTCTCTTTAGCTTGGAGAAGAGGAGACTGAGGGGTGACCTCATTGGTGTTTATGTGAAGGATGGGTGTCAGGAGGATGGAGCCAGGCTCTTCTCAATGTCATCTAGTGATAGGATGAGGGGCAGTGAGTGTAAGCTGGAACATAGGAGGTTCCACATAAATATAAGAAGGAACTTCTTCCCAGTGAGGGTGATAAAGCACTGGAACAGGCTGCCCAGGGGAGTTGTGGAGTCTCCCTCTCTGGAGATGTTTAAGACCCACCTGGATGTGTTCCTTTGTGACTTGGTCTAGGTGATGCTACTGTGGCAGGGGGATTTTACTGGATGATCTTTTGAGGTCCCTTCCACAATCCCTAATGATTCTATGATTGCAAAACTATTGTCAGGAAGAGCAAGCCAGAAATAGCTACTAACGGGAGTCCAATAGAAGCTTCCAGCTGAAGGAACCCATATCCTCTGCTGTGAGACTTGGTTACTCTATCAAAGAGCATGTCACTATCTCAGCTAATTACTGCAGCTGAGGAAATGGGTATTTTGCAAATAATAATATCCTTTGATCTCCTGCAGTTGAGGTCTGGGGTTATCTTGAGCTGCCTATGTAAAACCTAAGTATAATTGGTTGTGACTAAATCTCCCATGACAGAATTTTGAAAGGTGTTTTTCATCTTGCTGTTTCAGATGCCTATCTTGTGTGCCGTGTTGTCAAGCATTTGTTCAAAAAGTGTAACAGTAGCTTATAGGGTCACTAATGCAACTGAATGGCATCATTAGACAGTTTATGAAAGATGAAAAAAATGGCTGGGCCTAATGAATATTTAACCATAAGCATGTGAATGCTTTTCATTGTTCATCAAAGTTGATTGTTCATCATCAAACTAGTGTGTAAGGTTAGGTTTTACATAGATTCTAGTATCCTAAACTATAGAGGCTTTTGGGTTTTTTTTTTTTGATCAAACATAGCAGTATTCACAGATGCCTCTGTAGGAAGTTTAGAGTAAAACTCTAGGCAGAGTTTAAGGAAAAGGGAGGATGATCTTCCACACCAAACACTTTTCTTAATTTCCATACTGCCTAAGCTAAATGCCATAGAGGTATGACCTCAGAATTTTAAGGTCATGAAAGAAAATAAAGTATGGTATGATTCTGATTTCACTAGAAGCTGCTTCCTCCAGAATCAAGGTGCTGCTGTTAATAGGTGATACCACACTTCTGTAACACCTTCTTAGGTGTGAAAATGGTGATCAGTTTGAAGTTG
The DNA here is from genome assembly GCA_028565055.1 of Phoeniculus purpureus. Lineage (NCBI taxonomy): Eukaryota > Metazoa > Chordata > Aves > Bucerotiformes > Phoeniculidae > Phoeniculus > Phoeniculus purpureus. The sequence goes on along the minus strand of JAOXOE010000602.1, from coordinate 25,958,695 downwards.
CAGTTCCCTAGAGGTTTCTGCTGTTCAGGATTCAGGTATTTGCCTAATTAAAGATCATGGTAATGAGGATATGTTACTTCTCAATATTTTAAAAACCAAGTTATGGTAGAGGTACTTACTGGATGATGGCTGCTCCCTTAATGAAGTCATCTGTCTGTAAGAGAGTTGCTCATTTTCATATTAATGTGTTAAAGGCTCCTGAGATTAAGGGAATGATATTGTAGTTTCTTCCTTTTATATAAGTTCATACCACCAATCTTCCATTTTTTTATTGTGAGAAAAATCAGGTGAATCTAATCCAGAATAAATACATTTAATAGAAAAGGAAGAAAAAGGCAGACATGTCAAAAGTGTAAAGTATGCAAAGGTATTGATAGAGATTTTTTTATAGGTGCTCAGCAAGTGATTAGATTTCTCAGGTTCATGAAATATATGATAGTTAAGAAATAATGAAGAATATTGAGGAACAAAGTTTGTCCATTTCTCTTTTCCACTTTTCAACAGCAGTTTAAATGATATATAAAATCAGCAAAGCTTCAGAAAAACTCTTTTCCTCTTTAGGTTAAAATTTTCTGTTTCTCTAAAGAATCTTGTGGAAATATTGCCAGGGGATATAAAATTTGTTCTGCATTTTAATGAAATCACAAATGAGTCAATTTAAAACTAGTATACCATAAACTATGCTTCCTTCCTACATCTGTTCATAAACATCGAAGGATGTATACCTAAGGGAAACTAGGTTCCTCGAACATACAAGGAGGGAAAATTCTAACTAGGGATATGTATTTTTCTCTCATTCCCTGTGGGTAAACATCAGAGAAGACAACCTAGTTAAGTTTTATTTCTGAAGCACGGAGCTTCTTGTCAATCATGGTTGTTAATAAGGTTTGGTGGAGGCAGAAGTGTGTCGCTCTGTACATCCCTGTTGTGTCACAATTTGTGTTGAGTCAGTCGAGCATAACTCTTGCCTAACAAACCATAATATCAAAACATAAGACTGAGGAAAGGCTTACTAACAGCTTGTTTTGCAAAGAGCTTTCAGCATTCTATAACCAACAGCAACTCCTAGAGAAAAGAGACAACTTAGACCCAAAACAAAGCAAATATTGAAGACCCCGTTTAGTAATTGCATGTAATTGAAATATATGCATGTAGTCTCTAAATTGTCTTCTAGATGGACACTTTTAGAAGTTGGAACTGACACGGGCAGGGAAATTATAAATGAACTTTTGTGTAATTGTTGTCTGCTTTTGTCACAACGGGATCCCTGAGCTCTGCTGAGTTGCATCAGATATGCAACTATTTCTAAAATAGTCTTTGTGCTAATTGCCGTAATTAGGCATCGATGGTTACGACTGACATCTTGGCTGTCATCTGTTAAGTCACGCAGAGATTTACTGCTTAGACTGACTGTTCATTTGGTTTAAAATCAGCAGAACATGCATAGAGTGATCCTTGTTTGCAACAACTTGGGTCCTAAATTCAAGTCTCTTCTGATAGTTGTGACTGATGAGAGTAATTTTTGGTAAGCATAGGTAGTACTACTCTTAGATCTGTCTTAAACCAACCCCTATATGACTTCAAAGACTTGGAACTGGCAGGAAGAAGTGCAAGTTTTTCATTTGGGTTAAGCAGTTGAACCTTTAACTGTCCATTTAACTGGAACTCTAAGCGTATGGAACAGACCTGTGCTCTAAGTAGAAATACTTCCCATAAATGTGACATTTATTGTCGTTGATTCAGAACTGCTGCTTCATTGTTTTATTAGGGGATTTCCTGGCTCTTTTTGCAGTGCTTCTCAGCATAGCATGTGCAGTATGGACTTCAGGCTGGAGAAGGGTAGGCTCCAGAAAGACCTTCTTGTGGCCCTTCAGTACAGTTTTTTTACCAAGGCTTAATGGAGTGTAATTGTCTATCAGAAAAGGACCTGGGGATTATAATTGGCAAGTGGCTGAATATGAGCCAACAGTGTGCCCAGGTGACCCAGAAGGCCAATGGCATCCCAGCCTGGATTAGAAACTCTGTGTAGCAGGAGTAGAGAAGTGATTGGCCCCCTATGCTGAGTACTGGGTCCAGTTTTGGGTACCTCAGTGCAAGAGAGACATCGACATGCTGGAGTGAGTGCAGAGGAGGGCAAAGAAGCTGGTGAAGGACCTGGAGAATAAGTCCTATGAGGAGAGATTGATGCTTTTTGTCTTTGAGGAAGAGGAGGCTTAGGGGAGACCTCATTGCTCTCTTGAAAGGACATTGTAGCGATGTTGGTGCTGAACTCTTCTCACAGGAAGTGAGAGGAACCAGAGGGAAAAGCTTCAAGCTTCAATAGGGTAGGTTTAGACTAGACATCAGGAAAAAATTTCTCATGGAGAGAGTGGTCAGGCACTGGAATGGGATACCCAGGGTGGTGGTGGTTGAGTCACCATCCATGGATGTGTTTAAAAGACACTTAGATGTGGTGTTGGGGGATGTGGTTTAAGAGTGAACTTACAGAGTGGGGTTAATGGTTGGACTGAATGATCTCGAGTCTTTTCCAACCTGAATGATTCTGTAATTCTAAGTGTAGAAGGAGGATTTAAACTTCACAGCATGAACGTTGCCTTGAGTGCCTACTGCGTTAATTGTTGAAGCATTTTGTTCTTAAAACTCTATATGTAATTAATTGGCCCGTGAAGATAGTGCTACATTTCTTTTTTCTGTAACAAGCACTGGGGGAATAAAGAGATCTACCATCTGAAGTGCTGATCCACTATCATGACAGTACGATCACCAGAATGTATTTTCCAAACACTCTAGTGCGAATGTGATAGTGATACAAACTGTAATTCCTGTAAATTAATATTTTCTTAGCACCTCTTAATTTTTGTACTGGATCAGTTAAGAATGGGCACAATATTTTAACAGCTTTTAGTTTTCTAATGTGACACTGCTGTTGGAGGTGAAAGTTGTGCTCTCCTCCATCTCTAATTAATTGTGCCAGCAGCCATAACATTTTATTATGCAACTCATACAGTTTTTACTTGGCATGAAATATAAGTGAGCTAGCTTTGGGGTATGAGCTGTTCCAAGAACAGATCCTTGTGTATAATTCTTTTTAACATCACCTTAGACGGTACTTAAAGATTCTTTTTAGGCCTGCCTAGGTATTTTTAAGGACCTTGGTTGTTCTTCTCAGAAGTTGTTAGCTGGTGGTTCAGAGTTGAGCCATCCTGGTGTTCTCCCTGTTTTTCTCCAGCCCTACAGTATGGTTTTGCTGCTTGGACTGATTTCTGCTCACCACAGCATGATGACAGGGACTGTCAAGACAGTTAGGATCAATCCAAGCTTAACCCATAAGCCAGCCAGTTGCCATTCAGTTTCTCTTTTCTCAGCTCTAGGTGTATTAGTGTGTGGCAGTGACATCAATCCTGTTTCAAAATGCTTATGACAGCAAATAAATGGTAGAGAATAGCCAAACAAGCTCTGCAAATCACCTCCTTTCTTCCTAGCATTTGTATAGTATGTTGACTCAAATCATGGTGTCACAGTGGAGATACTTCTGCCAGGGCATCAAGGGAAAGGGTATCTTCCGATTACACAGAGGTAAAGAACTTAAGGTTATAAGCTGTTCCTTCTCTGGTGGTAGAAGGGTCATAATTTTTCATCGCATTGTCATACAATGCTTTCTATGTTGGTTTTCATTACAATTCAAATGATTATGTTTTATAATAATCTCATATTGAATTTCCCTCTCAGGAGACATTCAAAATCCACCTGGATGCATTGCTGTATGATCTGCCCTCGAACCTGCTCTAGCAGTGGGGTGAACTAGATGATCTACAGAGGTCTTTTCTAACTCCTACTGTTCTGTGATTCTGTCATAGCTAATATATCTCTATCCAAGATTAGAATGCATTTAGTATGGAAAACATTAAATTTAATTTACTCATCAAGACAACCACCTATATTAGTTAAACAGTGTAAAGACTTACTAATTGTAGTGGCTTATTGGCAAAGACTGGGTTTGTTTGGTTTGAACATAACATGAAACAAGATGAAAGGGAGGAGAAAAAGAGCTTCTGTCTCTGCTTTCTATTTGCTGTCATGTGTTAGTTCAATATTAAAAAAAATAAGGTTCAAAAGATGGATGGTGTTAGGTCATGTGGATAGGAGTAGAATAGCAGCTGTACCATCCTTGTACCACAGATTTTGTTTTTGCATTATGGTAGGATGATACAGTCAGGCAAAGCCTGGATGTTTAAGAAACCTTCTATACTATCCACGTGCTACTGTAGCGACCAAAGGGAAAGATTAATATCTAGCTCCTCTAACGTTGACACCTATATACAAAAAATCATTTCATTGGAGAGTAGTTACTATTCACCCCTGTGGCCATTACATGAATATTTAGCATAAGATCAAAATGCTCTAACTGCGTTCTTGCTTCTGATTCAAAACACACTATCAGGAGTGATTTGCTGTTAATATCAGAGAGCCCCTAGGTGACAAGGGCTTCTCAGAAAGCAGCTTTCACAAAATGGCATTCAAATGCTGTCTGATTTGCAAATGTGTAATTCTCTGGGGCTTTCTATACAATAACCTCAGATACTAAGTACAGCTTTGTCTTCCCAGAAGTGGCTTTGTGAGGTTCTCTGCTTGAAGTTAGTTTTGTTTGTGTTTGAAGTTAGTTCTATTAGTGTGTTTTAACTTACTTATATAATGCTTCAAAGCAAATTCCTTAGACCTTTTTCATTTTTAAGATCTATTGATTTACCCAGAAACAACTTCAGCAAAAAAAAATGATCCAAAGTATTAAAAACCTGATGCAGATGGAAGAACAGATCTGGTAAACAGACCTTGAATTACAGTGAGTCTTGCAAACTTAAAAACTCTGAGCCAAGCATAATCTAATCTATTTTCCAATTCTCTTCTTTTGAGAAAATGATGTAAAGTATCTCAAACCAAAATAGAGACTTCTCAGAAATATATGTCCTTCAGTAGATTCCAAAAGGTCAAAGACATCATTCTGATATTCACAAAGTACCACTAGAAACTGTAAGCTGGATATTGTGCCTGTTTTGTGTATTTTTTCTTAAAGATTGTTATTGATTGGAAGAATTAAGACCAATAGGATAACGTCACGTCAATGTCTGTCTTTGGAGGGCAGCAAATATTTTGCTGTAGTTTAAACTAATTTTCCAACACCTCACACAAACATGCGGAGCATATCTTACCAGTTGCTTCTTTATCTCCCTTTGGGATTTGAACAGTCGAGGTTCAGTGACAAACACATTTAACTGTTAAATGCTTCACCATGTTCCAGTGAGGATTCTGTTATGGAATGGACTGCTGAAATAGAGGAAGCCTTTGCTGTCAGTACAGAATATCTCATACTTGGCTTTCTTCTGTGCATTTCTTTATCTAGATGAACAAAATTCCAAAGGATTTAAATCAGCTGAGACTAAACTAAGAAATCTCTCTGCCAAAGCAGCTCCTTAGCTTTACCATTCTTGCTTGTTACTCATTGACCCTTTTAAGAACATGAGTCAAAAGATTGCTCTCAGGTGCATCCTCATCTAACACTCTCCAGCTATAAGGAGCTGTAGGGACTGAGAGCACCAGTTTCAGTCTTCACGTTGATACCAGGACAGCCGAGCTGTGTATCCTGACCCTAAGATCACACCTCACTTCACATTCTTATTTCTTAGTGAAAGAAGTTCATGGTTGACCTTGATACTTGAAAGCGCAACCTCTCACTGGTTTCTGAGTAGCTGTTAAAATGAAAAAGACCTGGATTTGTTTTGTAATTATCTCGGAATGCGTGTTTTTCAAAAAATGATTTTACAGGCAACTGCATTGATACTTGAGCTCAACCTCATTTGTAATGAAAGGAAGACAGGGGTTAGACAAATTTCTTAGATGTAACAAAAGCTCCATTATCTCTAGTCACGTTTTAGTTCTCTGTTGTCGTGATATATGCATTAAACCAGATGAAAAACATACAAATAAACAGTACTAACCATGCATGCAGAAGAAAAATGAACCCAAGTTTCTGTACTGTTGTCTGTATTGAACCTGCTGTCTCCTTTTGGAATAGAAGGGAAATTCAAACCACAGATGCACAAAGGCAGGATGTCACATCCTCACCCTGAAGAGAAAAGGGTCTAGCAGGGTTAGAGGGCTAAAGGCTGTTAGCAGGGTTAGCTTGCTGAGTTCGTTTAACAACACTTTTATTGACTAATACCTTCATGTCTTTGAAGTCAGCATGGTCTCATCAAAAAGCGCGTACTTTAAGACTGAAACCAAGACTTGGCCTTCCAGTTTTATTTCTGTTCTTTGCGTCAGTATAAAATACCTCTGTTTTCTTTAGATGAGTATTGAGGCCTTTTGTGATTATGTATGTGCCCTTTGGCGTTAAAGTACTGTAACTTACTAGTTTATTGAGAGGAAATATTTCTAATTCTAATTAACAAATTATGTGCAATAAATACTTTAGTAAGAACATATTTCTCACTGACAATTGGAAATAAGATTATTTTCTAATTGTTCCTAGTAAAATAATTTTGCTTTAATATCCTTTCGTTTTCAAACCAGAACTTGTTTACTTCCTCTGGAGCAAACAAAGAGGAAGAAGCATAATCTTGATTTACTTTGATTAAAAAATGCCAACCCATTTTCATTTATGTTCACATACATATAGATCCACCTTAAACAAAATACCTTCAAGTAGTTATCCATCCATAAAATTAAGATATTTTTCAGTACTATTAGTTTTCAAATGTAATTCAAATTTAGCATGTGTTGGACTGCAAACATGAAAATCTCCAAGTAAAAAATGAGAGCAATATCAAGAGGATGACTCATAAGACTCGTACTTCTGTGTGAAGTATGATCAGCTCTAGAACATTCTTGGCGGTCCTTGCATTAAAAGGAAGCCAGCAGAGCACTGGTAGTAGTGTGGTGGGACATTTAGGGCCATGCAAGTCAGGAAAATTAGCTGATACATTTTACCAATGAAACAATAGAGAATTAGAATTCCAGTTAAATGCAAACTTTAGAGACAGGTGGTAAATATTTCAATATAGACAAGCTTTGGCAGTGATTTCTAAAGGAAAACAAACCTTGTTTCTAGCTGGAGCTGAAAGGACACATGAGAGGATGCTGATGTGCAGTTCAGAGGTGGGACCCTTATCACTACAATTGCACTTATGCTGTTGCAGCTCCTTCTCTTAATTTTCAGCAATTTCAGACTAAGCAGCAGTTACCCTCAGTGCAGGACAGCAAGGGGTGTGCAGTTACCCTCAGTGCAGGACAGCAAGGGATGTGCAGGGGAAGAAAGAGCATTTTACAATCCCGATATGTTCTATGGATCTGCACTTTTATTTCACTCAGTGGATACACAGGAGATACAATAGGGAGCGTTAGGTTTGGCTTTGTTGGGTATTTTTACTCTTTTTAAATGTCCTGAGATACTAATAATATTCGGGCTGTGAGATTCAGATTTCAAACACTTTTATTTCAAGTGTCATTGCTTTGCACCATGATAAAAAGACCTTGTAACTGAGAGAAGGAAGATAGTTGTTTGTGTGTGTTTTCAGCCACTCTTTCCAGTAGATATTTTCAAACACAAGATCCTGTTGAATTTGAAGTGCACAGGGGTTGATTGATGCTGTAATTGATTGTAAGCTGATTGCTTTTAGAACTGTCTTTGGAAGACTGGAGGTGATAGCACAGCTTTCATGATGAGCACTGCGTATGGTTTACAGATAAGCAAGTTGGAGGGGAAATACAATATTCAAAAATCTTCAGCACTGAATGAAAAGAGGGTGGAAGGAAGGAAAAAGCTCTGACAGCGTTTAAAGTTTCTGCTGGATCCAAACCAGGACAAAGTCCTGCAGCAGGGCCAGAAGGATTCTTGCAAATTGAGGAACTGGAATCCAGATCAAAGCAAAGCAAAAGAAGTTTTCAAAAGAGCAGCACTTATGTAAGTTAAAAAAAGAAGCAGATAAAAGCTTCCAACACAGCACAAAATTATTATAAGACTTGGATATTCCTCGAAATTCTGTGACAGAGTCCTCTGTTACTGACTGATTTACCTTCTGCAGTCACTGTAGCCCAACTTGTTGAAACTCTGATGTACAGATTTATATATAACTGTATGTGGTTTTCAAAAGGCACGTTGTTGTAGACTTTCCTTTCTTGTTTTGGTAGCCATTCAGATGCCTGAAAATGGCACTGTTCTCTAATTTTTTTTAATTCAAGACAGTTTGGATGTTGCTCAAGTTCATTCACACCTTGAGAACAGCTTGATAAATTCTTAGCATTCTGTTCCTGAAATGCTTCTGATACCCAAAATCTGAAAATGCAGTAAAACTGGTAGGTAGCTTCAGCAATCTTAGCTGATAGAACATATGATGGTTTCGTACAAAATACCATCACGTTAAACAATCCATATGCTGAAACCGGTTAATTTAATTTTATATGGAAGATGAATAACCCTCCCAAGAACTGTGTCTTGATTCACAAATATCTTAAAAATGGGGCTTTTAGTTGTGGCATCTCTCCCTGAAGTGCAGTTCGACATATGTCATACCAGCAGGGGCTATTCTGCCTCCAAGGTTTTGGTTCTTTTATAGGTCTGCCAACACTTTCCACTCTGTATATAGAAATGCATGAGGTAAGCAAGTGTTATTTATAGGATTTAATACATGTGAGGGTTTTTTACGTATTTTTAAAGTGTTTTTAAAGTATTGATATCTCTTGGATCCTCTTTGGTGGGGAAATGAAGGATCAATGATGATTAAGTCTCCTTTATGCAAATGTAGGTAATGATCCATTAACCCATGGTACCAAAGCTATTTTCACATTCGTCATTCAGTGACCTTCTGATATGGGGAAAATAAACACAGTTCCAGCATCTCCTGTTGAACTAATTAATTTTCTAACAATGTAGTAAGACTGTAGTTAAATAATCAAATTTTGTATGTAGGTGAGGATTGGGGAGCTCTGGTGTAGGGCACACAACATCCCCCACCCCCAATTAAAAAACCGAAAGCAACACAACTTTAAAAGTGAAATGTTTTGGTTTTAGCACTTGTATGTTCGAGTGTAAAGAGCAACAGTGAATAACAATTAGCTGTAACAGTGATAAGCGAAAAGCTGTTGTAAGCTTAGTACATGGTATTAACAGACAATGAGATCAGGATCTCTTTTCTTAACATTTTCTTACCATATGCATATCTTGAGAGGACTTGTGACTGGAAAAGGTACCTGCATCTTCTGTTTTATCCATATGGTCCCATAGTAACAGATGCCTGAAATGGCTTAGGAAAGGTGTGACTCATACTATCTGCTGGATATTTCCTGGCATTTTTTCCCTTGATTTGTCAAAATATTGCACAAAAGAATGTTCATTTATAGGATTACAGACTAAAACCTACATTTAGAAATGCTGTCATAAAAGCCTGCGTGCAGTCTGGCTGGCTTTCCTGCCAAGGACTGTTAATGCTTAAATTAGCCACCTGATGGTCTGGTGCCTTGTTGTTCACAAATGTCAACTGCTCATGAAAGAAATAACAGATTTTTTTTTTTTCCCCCATCAATTCACAGAGTAACTTTCTGAGTGAGCTCACAAACCCCACTAATTACCATCAGCTAAAATTTGCACAGAGTTTCTCACTCCCCATTGTAGGTTAAGTGCCGGCACATAGAGCTGCCTCCAAGACTGCAAGTAGGAAGCTGTAAACTTTGTCGCTTTCAAGGAAGAAAACAAGAAAACAGAAGACTTGACCTCGCTCTTGTTTCTTGTTTCTGGTTATAATGGAATGTAATTGCAGGTAAAGAACTCAAATTACAGGGTTTTCCTGTGTGCAGGGCTTATTCAGGTAAAGGCATATGAATGTTCTGTTTTTCTGCTGTTGAAGTGGTTAAGGTGATTAATTCTCCATCTCTTCTTTGCTCTCACCCACCTCTGAACTTCTTGAAGTCCATGAACTGTATCAAAGTCCAAATGAATTTTATCTTTTTTCTTTTTTATACTAAAAGCAACAGTGTCTAATTTGGGAAGCAAAATTTAGTAGAGAGTAGAGCAAAGGGCTATGAAGAGGATGAGGGGACTGGAGCATCTCACAAGGAAAGACTAAGGGCCAGTTTATCCTGAGAAGAGAAGACTGAGGGAGGGGTTTGGCAATGCTTATAGATGTTTAAAAGGAGAGTGTCAAGTAGATGGGGCCAGAATCTTTCCAGTGTCGCCCAGTGACAGGACAAGGAGCAACAAGCACAAAACTTAACCCAACAAGTTCTATCTAACCTTCTTACTGTGGTAGCCCACTCTGGGAGGTGGTGGAGTCTCTGTCTCTAGAGACACTCAAAAGCTGCCTGGAAGTATGTTCCTGAGCAACCTGCTCTGGTTCAACCTGCTCTAGCAGGAGGGTTGGAGTAGTTGATCTCCAGAGGTCCCTGTGATTTAAGTAATTTTTTTCTTGACTTGTGTCAGTTCACAGTTTCTGGACATGCAATGATATTTAAATTCTAAAATCGTGTTACCAAAACAGCTGTTTAATTTGTACTTTTCAGCAATTTTAAACTAGTCCTCTACTGTTTTCCTAGGAACTGATCCTTAGAACACATTTTTAGACATATAACTACCTCTTGATTCTCAAACATCCTGAGTCTGACTGCAAATGTGATTTTTACAGCTGCCTACCAAAGTCTTCTGAGGAGCAGTTAATCAGTCTGGGTAGCTACAAATACATGGAATTCCCACAGCTCGCTAGCAGTTGATTTGACAATAAGCAAATGGAAATATTTTCAAAGGAATAGAAGCTTTAGTGGACATGCTGAGAAAACAGACTGCCCAGATGGAATATTTTCACCATCAATGTGCTTGTATCAAGCATGAAGATAAGCTTTGCCTACACAGATCTCCAACAGCAGAGCCTCCAGAGGTGCTCTTTAATGTTCAGAAACAGCTAGTCAGCATATTTTTAAAAAAGTTTAATGTATCCAAACTTTCCAATAATCTTTAGGTGTAAGGAGTATACCCTGACAGAACAGGCAGCTGACTGAGATGGAAGTGCTGAGGGGCCAGTCACCTTGGGGGTACAAAATGACAGCAAACCTTGGGGACTTGACTTATTTGCAGTGGGATTCTTTTTCACAAAGAACCCTCACAAGAAGGACATGTTTTCCTTTGCTCTTGAAATATCTACCCTCTTGAACATATTTGTGTCCAAAATTGACAGCAGATAAGACAAATCCTGTTTCTGCTTCTTCCTCTTAGGGCACCAGCTCTGTGGTGGGTTTTGTTCTGTTCAATTTACAACAAGGACAGGTCACCAGAAAAAGGGGAAGGACCAAGGATGGCTATTTGTGAGGAACATAATGTATCTGGGACAGGCCATAAGGATCATTCCTGGAATCATGGAATGTTAGGGGTTGGAAGAGATGTCTAGAGATCATTCAGTCCAACCCCCTTGCCAAAGAAAAATCACTTAGGGCAGGTCACACAGGAACACTTCAGGTGGGTTCTGAAACTCTCCAGAGAAGACAACTCCACAGCCTCTCTGGGCAGCCTGTTCTAGTGCTCCACCACTCTCACAGTGAAAAAGTTTCTCCTCAAGTTGACACAAAATTTCCTGTGTTCTATCTTATCCCCATCATTCTTTGTTCTGTTATTGGGCACCACCAAAACCACAGTGGCCCCTTCCTCTTGACACCCACCCCCTGAGAACTTTATAGACATTAATAAGATCCCCTCTCAGCCTTCTCCAGACTTAAATGGGCCCAGTTCTCTCAGCCTTTCATCACAGAAGAGCTGTTCAAGGACACAAATCATTCTTGCAGCTCTCTGTTGGACTCTCTCCAGTAGATCTCTGGACTGTCTTGAATTGGTCAGCCTGTTTGTTGCAAAACAGTACTGTATTGAGAAATTAGATTGTTTTTTTCCTCCCTATCTATCAGTGAAGGAGAGTTTAAATGATTTATTTTAGATACCCAAATTGAGTTTGATCCTGGCAGTCCACACATTTTTAGACAGAATAGGGGATTGGTCAGCCAACGACACTGATTAACTGGTCCCTTGCATTTCCTGCATGTTGTTTGTGTGTGGGATGCTGAAGAATCTTGCTTTTCTGAATGAGAGAGTATATGAGCCAGCATTTGAAAATGTAGGTGAGGGCACAAAGAAATCTGGTATTCACAGCAGGAACCTCAAGACTGGCGTCTGGCACATACTACTTACTTTTAATAAATTGTGCTCTCAAAATCTGTTAAAAACTCATTATGCTAGTGAAAAACAGGCAATAAGGAGCCCACAATTAAGTCTTTGCTCTGGACTATAATGGAAAAAGGCAGTTTTCTCACTGGACTCAGCCTGATGAAAATGTTCAAATATAGATGCTCTGAACTTAGTGGGGTAACAGCTGTGTGCTCTGAACTTAGTGGGGTAACAGCTGTGTGCTGGCAAGATAAACTATTCATCTGCTGCAGACAGGGCACACAATGGCTGTAGCCAAACAGAGCCAGTTTGGGAGTTTTGCAGCATAACTTGATCTGTGATGGAGTTTTTCTTTCTTAAGCCACATCAATTCCTTAAGCTCGATTAAGTGGTAATAGATCCTAATTAGCAGTAAACTTATAGAAACTTCTACTCATAGAAGGATTTTGTTTAAAAGCCGACAGGACTCTGTACGTACAGATAGAGATAGATAGATATATATATAAACTGTATAAATTATTAAAGTAGACTTGGGTAACTTAAGCTACAGCAATGTTTCTAAGAAGTGTTTTATACTTTTTTTCTTTTGTGTGGATATGCTAATAGGTTCACAAGGCTTTCTGGAATAGTTTTCTTCCTTTCTCACCTGGATTTCTTTGTGGCTAAGGATCATTTGATTAGAAGACTGTTGTGTCATTTTTTTTCCTGTCGTTGGAGTGACTTTTGTGGTAACAACCCAAATCTAGTTTCTGTTTCTCTTAAATCATGTAGCCTCATAAAAAAATTTCATGAGACAGTGGTGGGATCTATACATGGCTTCAATTCATATATTTATTTAGAGAAAGAGTGTAGTTAGGTGAAAATTTAGCATTTGGTTGTTGTTTGGCATTACTAAAAATACCTGGCTAACCCCATGTGGGCTTGTGAAAATTGTCCTTCCATGACAGTGGGGCAATGGACATAAATTTGGAACATAGAATGTTTGAACATGAGGAAAAAACTTTTGTGCTATGAGAATAACAGAGTACTGGAACAGGCTGCCCAGAGAGGTTGTGGAGTCTCCAACTCTGGATACATTCAAAACTTGCCTGGGTATTTTCTGTGCAATCTGCCCTAAGAGATTCTGCTCTAGTAGGGGGCATCAGACTATATTATCTTCAGAGGTCTCTTCCAACACCTACTGTTATTTGATTCTATGATGATTCTTCATCGTTTTCACTTTGCTGAAGCATAGGAGCTGATTTAAATAAAGAACTTTGCGAGACACCAGCCATTTTGTTGTGCATTAAGAATTAATAGAGAAAAACTAGTTTACATTTGGTTTCCATGGACAATGTTGATATTTTCATCTTTGGTTCTGCATTATTTATATGTATTTATCATAGCAGTGAGTGAACTGGATAAGTGTTTGGCATTTTAACTCTTCACAGAGAAAAAAAAGGCAGAAAGGTATTCACATACGGAGAAATTTTCTGTGCTCCACATTCACCTAACTCACAGAACATTAGGGACTGGAAGTGACCTCAAAAGATTATCTAATGAAAGAAATGAATGAAAAGGTAGAGACAAGGCAAACATTTATTTTGTTGATAGACTATAGAGCATTTCTTAAAAAAAGAGCAGAGCTTTATTACTTTGAGAGACATATTGAGGAGACTTCCACCTCACTGGATGCTTCTGTAGGGTTTTCTGAAGCAGGGTGGGAAAACAAGTACAAGCATTGGAGATGCTTCATTCCTTGTGTCAGTGCAGAGCATTAATTGCAATGGTTGAGAGCTGCTACACTATTTTGGTGCCAGTTGCAATGAACTCTCAATAAAACAAATCTGATTTAAAAAGTTAGGCACCTATTAGCAGTAACTAAGAATGTGGTTTTAGTGGTAGAAGTAGAGAAGCAGAAACTGCTCCTATGGGTACTGTGTACTTTGTTTCACTAGTACTGCTGCTTCAAAAGACTTTGTAAAGAGAAAAAGGTAATGTGCTGGGCAGTTAGAGTTCCATGTTTTGAAAAATTAGCTGATAAATAAATGATTGTTTTTATGGCTGTGATATTTATACTTTCAGGAAAGAACAGTTAAATGTGTTGCAGTGTCTCTTTGCTTGAGTAAGACAGTTTACATCTCAGAAATGGGTATTTCTGAAATAAAAATATATCAGAAGAGATACAAAATTACAGCAGTTTTCTGGGAAAGCTTTTGACCCGAGTGTAAGCTGCTTTTTAAGATTTAAAACTTTTAGTAGCTCCTGTCAGTGTAACTGCTGTCTCCAGTTGCAGAGTGTTTACATAAGCTACTCATTTCATTTAGGTAGTGTCAAAACTTCCAACTAAAATAACTCACCTGGGGATAGAACAGACACCAGAGAGTAGGATAATATTGTGCTAATATTTAAGTAGAGTCCTGGTGATCGCTGGCCCGTTGGCCTGTTGTTGACCCAGAGCAAAAGAATGAGGTGGTTGATGTAGGGCTTACTTTATGAAAATATAAGGAAGGAAATGTGATTAATTCATAACAGTATTGGCTGAGGGAAAATACATCCTGCCAAGCTACCTTGAGTAGTGGTTTTGAAGAGATGACAAGTTTGATTGGTAAAACAAAGATGTTGGCATGAGTCATATACCTCAGAAAAATTAACTGTAGCATGTGATGCCTTAGGAAAAATGGTAACACAACACAGTATAGTAGTGAAGTGCTGGGAACTGAGGCTGATGATTCCTTTGTCCTGTGAGAGACTGCCAATGCCCAGATTCTCATGGGGGAGTGTGGAGAAAAATACTCTCTGGCTTGCTTTCCCAGAAGCAAACAACCTTGAGAGAGTCTGGATTGTATGGCAATAAGTGTCTGCTTGAGGAGGGGAAGTCGTTGAAGCAGCACCACAATATAGAGGAGAGGCTGCTTGCATAGAACCCTCTAGGGAGATAGAGTTGTGCAGCCTCTCTTGACAGGACTCTCCTTCTCCCTCTCTGCAGACAGGCTGCTGCAGACAGTGGACTTAACTAATGACATGGACTATAAGCTTAATGGATACTTTCTATGACAGATTTGGATAGGTTTTGCTTTTATTATGGGCTCTCCCATTACCTTTGGGTTTTCTGTCAGGATCTTTCTGGTCAGAGGTGTTCTCCTTGGCCTCTGTGGTGGAGATGGGTTATTTAAACTTACCCTTACACTATTCAGGAACCAGCAATAAATTGTGCTTTCTACTCACAGCTGTGCTGCTTGTGCTGTGTTGTAAGTACACCAGTTTTGACATCACTGAGAAGATGCATTTTGAGCATCTGCTCCTCTGTAGTGTTTAACACTTTATCACACATAATAAATGTAAAATGACTAGTCATAAAATTTTCAGAGTACACAAGGTTTGAGAATATGGTTAGTGATAATGGCAACAGATCAGATTCAGAGTGGACAGAATTTCTTGTGTAGAAGTCAGCAGCATGAGACAAAGCCTACACCTTTAATACTTTCAGAAAGGAAGATCCTACCTAGGAAGTCATTACATTTATAGGCTGTTATTTTGATGGAAATGAATTAAATATGAGTTCTTCATGCTAAGTCTGTGTGCACAAGGTGCATCAGGCAGGAATAGAAAAATGATACCTCTGAATTCTATTCATTTATAAACACTGTCAGAAAGTCACCAGTCTCCATCCACAGTTCAAGGAATGCGTTGAAAATTTTAAACAATGTTCTTAGAAGGCTTTAGAGAAAGACAAAATATCTACATGCTTTCCCTGTAATGAACAGTGGAAGAAATGAAAATATCTTAATTTATTAAAATTAGAGAAGTGAAAGTTTGGACCTCGCTTTGGTTTTGGATAGGAAGCAGTAATTTAAAAGGCAATTGGAAGGAGGTGGCACTTCCTTGACAAACAGCTATTAATTGCTGAAGACTAACTCCATGGGTATTTGGCTTGGCTGAATTTCTAAATAATCCAAAGTTCAACTTTTTTTATCCTTAGGTACAGATCTGACTGAGCTGTCTCACTGAAGTTATCCCATGGGGTATGTTTGTGAGGCCAGTTCAGCCAGGGACCAACCAAACTTTCCAAAGTTGGGCAACCTGGAGCTTTGGATGCTGAGGGTGTCCAAGCACTGTTTTATGGGTAAACACGCTACTCTGTCTTAGACCATTTCTGTTTCAGTAGTGATGAAATGGAAATCGCTGATAGCTAAAGACATACTAAAAAAATTTCATGCACAAATTGAAGAGCAGGTACATGTTGGCTCTGCAAGTGCTGTCTGTAAGAGCAGGGAAAACTTCTATCGACCTTAGGAATCAGCAACTGTCAAGAAAAAGCCATATAGATCTTACTGGTATGTATTATTTTGAGAAGCTTTAAGACAGAAATGACAGTAAGTGGATTTCTGGAAGGCAAGTGAGAATAGAAGACAGGACAAGCCCCATGCCAGAGTTGTGTAAGACAAATATCAAATTTTATTTTTAGCGAGATGGAACAGTCATAGAGAATAGAGCAATATGCTATAAATGAGGAGTGCTGACGAAGCACATGTTGGTAAAAACTGAGGAATGATAATGAAATAGGACAGAGGAGGCTGAAATTTTGTCTGCATTCCATAATGCAAATGAAAAGAAACCATTATGGTTGATCCTTCTTGAGGAAGTAGTCTACATATAGTAATTTTTTAAATATAAAGAAAGTAAGAGATTAAATGCTTCAAGAAAAATTCTGAGTTTTCTCCAGTTTATTTAATAGGTGCTGGTGGATTTAGAGTTCTGCAACTGGAAGAGGTGAAATAGATTAAGACTCAAATAAATGTGTTTATTCATTATTACTATTATTTTGTGTTACATTTTGGTGAATAATTTAAAGAGGTCTAAGTCTACTTTTTCAGTACAACTAAAAATTACTTTCCTTCTCTGCTGCTCCTTTTTCTAAGCACATAAAAATGAATAAAGTTCACTCACTGTTCATATGCTTAAATAATACGTGTCATAAATCTGTGCTCAGGTGTGTGCCCCTATGTCTCCTCATGATAGTCAAGCTTTTGAGATATATATATATTTAATTATATTATTGCTTAGTGTGCATTACTCCATCCAGCTAGATAAATCCTGATTGTCTTGAGAGTAGACAGGGTAATAAAACAAGAACATTAGTAAATCCTAGACTATAGTCTCAGATAATCCTGGAGCAAATGTGGTGGAATGTTCTAAAATGCTCATATGCTTAACCTAGTGATAATTGACTTGATGTGTACAGTTGGTGCATGACCCGGTTTTGGGGATGAGGAGGAAATTGCTGAAAATAATCTAAGGAAAGCTTTACCTTGTGCTGAGATTAGAAGTACAAGAAGTGCTATAAATCTTTTATTTGAGGCAACCTTCTGAGTTTCCAAATCTTCTGTCATAGTAGGAGGTTTTGCAGAGCATCTGAAACACCAAGGTCCTCCTGTATCTGAGCCTCAGGCTCAATTAACTTTGTCTCTTACCGTATTGAACAAATATTTTATGAAAGCAAAAGTATTTTTCAATTTTCCTCCATTTGCACTGCAAAAGATTAAAAAAAGGTATAGAAGCTTTTTGGTGATATCATACATTCCCTACATTAATCTGTTTTTATTCTAATTCATCATCAGAATGGCTTAAACAAGGACTTGGATTCATCCTCCTGGGCCTGGGATCCCTGTAATCCCCTGACCCAAGCTGGCTAGCTGAAAAAAAGAAGCTTTAATTACATTATTGCATAAATTCCCTTTGGAAAAGCTGAATAAAATTCACTAGATGTAGGATATTGCAGCTCTGAGCAGATGTGAAAGAAAATCTGCACACCTAGAGAACTTGCAAAGAAATCCCCAATCTAAGCTATTGAGATGTAATACTTGGAGAGATGATTAGTCTTTAAAGAATTCCATCCTCTTTTGAAGTGTTGTTGGGTGGGTTTTTACCTCAAGCAAGCAAGTGGATTTGATGAAACGCTTTGTATTCCAGACTGAGTGTAACTGGTACAAAAGAGGGAGCACCTCAGTTTGCTGCCTCGCTGCTAATCAGTGTACAGACTGCTCAGAAGACAAACAGAGCAATTTATCTGTTTCTCCCATCTAATGGGCATGGAGAGCAGCAAGTCTTGTATGGAGAACCTGTTGGCTTTGTGCAACCAAACTTTTTTGCAGGCATCTGTCATTTTGGCTTTTTTAGGTGGAGAGGGAGGAAAGACTTCCTAAAATACTGTACTGAAATAATTCCAAATGGCTGGTTTTGAGTGTCCTGAATCTTGTGCTGAAAGAGATGGAGGTGAGAACCTTGAACATAGTCTGCAATGGGCTGTGTACTCCTCCCAAATACCATCTTACAGACAGTGAGCACTTCCTGACACCAAAGAGTACAACAGTTTGACAAGACACTTCAACTTGCAGTATTGGGTGACCATTCAGGACAGTATTTGTTTCTCAGTACTAAAACTATTGTCATAGAGTATTGCTGCAGCCTTGCAAGGATTTAATAGCCTGCCTATGTTTGTGGCTTTCTAGCAGTAACTATTCAGTAAAGAGATTTAGCATTTAGCTGTGGCATCCCATTACTTGACTTAACTCTTGGTAGAAGACATATCCTTCTGTTTCAGGGTGGAGTTCTATAGCTCAGACTCAAATTGCTGTTTGAGTCTGAAACCCATCCTATGGAAGCACACCGAAGGTGATGTGCATGAGGACCAAACATGTCATATGATATTTATCTGCTGCTTTATGTTTACCTGCTTGACAAGTGATATCTTCCTCTGTGAAATGTGGTCTGGCAGTAATACAGGACCAAACCTGACACAGTAACATAACAACAGCATGTTCTTTTATTTCTCCTTTACCCTCCTAATTCAACTGCCAAGTAACTCATTGACCAGTTAGACTATTTTTGTGTAGATGGACGTGTCGCTAGTGGTAATTAATTAGCATCTCCTTGTGTTACTTAGAGGACTTTATCTGCGAGACTGAAAGCCTTGTAAATCTCTTTAGAAACACATCCTTCTATGGAGAAGAGAATAGTGCTCTGAAAATGTGAGGAAAACTCTCACTTTTTTCCTCATTTGTAAGGATTAATTTCCATGGACTATCATGTTATAGAAGTACAGACTCTTGTTTTGCACTGATTGATAATGATTACATAGAGTTCATGCACTCTATTTATATTATGATGGTGATGTTAGCACATGGAAGGAAGACAGACCAGCCTGGGTTATAGAGGAAGGGCAGGAGCAGGTATTTTGACCTGCCATGGGACTGCAATCCCAGTGTTTTGTCTGATGGATGCATGTCTTCAATGGGAGGAATTTCACAACTTGTTGAGTAAGTTCTTGTTTTAAACCAAAATACATGATAATGCTGTCCAGTGACTCAAGCAGAATATTTTTTCAGTTGATTTCAGTCATTCACTCTTGCCATTAAGTTGTCATTCACTTTTTGCAGTGCAGAACATGGTCAACAGATTTTCAGCTCTCTGTTATCTGATAGTTCTGCACGAATAGGTTCATGCTGGTTTAAATGTTGTCTCACTGCTGACCTTGCTCTGGGTGCTCTCACACATCCCACCCCCTGTACACAGATACACATTTTTGAGAGTGGGGTGAGGAACACATTTCTTCTGTCACATCATGGAAAATGGAGTTGTCATAAATATTTTGGAAAGCAATGGGAAGGCAAAGCAATACAAATAAATGGGGAAAAAAAAAAGAGTTTAAAAGTTTGGTATTGGGGAATAGCTTATGATGAGCTCTTAACTCTGATCTATTTCAACTAGGTGAGATAATGCCTGTCCAATAATGTAGCTAAATCAAAGTTGTGTTGGATCAGGCGTACACCAATACTAAATAAGCTTAAGGATAAGCTTAGGATTCAGAAGCATAAGAATTGCTAAGCAGGTGATACCAGGTCCAACCAATTCAGTAAGTTCTTTTAAAATGTGGCCACTGGGGAAACATAAATAATTGAGGTCAAATGGAGACTTGCACAACCCTGAGCTACCTCACAGGCTTTAACTGATTACTTAAGTAGAAAATAAAGGCAGTTCTTAGCTGGCATTTGCATCTACGCTATCAGAATTGATGGCAACGGCATACGATGCATCTGCCCTGTTTTTTAAACCCATTGACTTCCATCAAAACTTACGGCAGTGTGTTGCAGCACTGTGGTTTTACGAGGTTCTGTCTCTTTAAATTTATCCTCCTTTTTTCCAACTTTGTTATTTTCCATACTCTGGTTTTGTTTCTATATTTGTTCCTGTTTCTTTATCAGACTGAAAAAAATGTCTCTCCTGTTTATTTATTCCCTTTATACTATATACTTTTTTCTATTTAGAAACTTCAGTGTTCTGTGGTGTTTTTTTCCCTTTTGTATTTTTCCATCATTCTGCTCTAAGTCCTCCCTGAGGTGAGATGCCTAGGATTGCATGGAAAATTCCACGCATGGTACATCATGAATTTATACAATGGTCTAATGATGATTTTGAGATATTCTTAGTAGTTTTCTATTTGACTTTCTGAATGCTACTGAGCATTAAGCTGACACTTTTGGAGAGCTGTCTGATATGACACCAGATGTCTTGTACGTGTGGCAGTGTATTATCTAGGGCCGATTACTGTGCTAGGTAGGGTTATTTTTACATGTGAGCAGCTCATTGCTGTTGAGCCGTATCTACCATTTCATCACCAGACACTCTGTATTGTTTGTGCCTCCTTTTCAATCAAACTTATGTACAAACGTTCCAACTTGCCACATGATTTACTTAAGTGTTGGATATCACGGTTCTGAGCACTGATCCTTGAAATAGCCTACCTCTCCTATTATAAAAAAAAAAGTAAATGGTTCTTGCGTATCCTTTTCATCTTTTAGGGAATCTTTAACTCACAAGATTGCTCTCTCTCTTGTCTCTTAACAATTTAACTCTTTTAAGATATTAAGACACAAGCAATGCAGTTTTTCATATAGACATAGCTTTTATTAATTAGTCTTTTCTGGTAGCTTTTTACATTTTTAATGGGCTTTTATAGACATGAGAGGCACTTGAACACTTTTAATTTCTCTATCCTATTAATTCCTTTGTCTGATATGTTATGGGTGAGGTTTTTTTGTTACAATTTCCACTTTTTTTTTTAATATTAGAAGTCTTGTTTTGTGTCTCTACTAACTTCTATTTTGTGGAGATAGTAATAACATACAAATTGCTGAAATGCTGCATCTGGTAGTCTACGTCAAGGCATGTGAGTATGATTTGCGACATGTAGGTTCTTCATTAGTCCTAAAAAGGAAAAAAAAGGAGTGAAGCACTGTAATTTCTTGTAACACAATGATTTTTCTTTGGGGAATGTAGTTTCTTAGAGGGGTTTATATGTTTTATGTAAAAAACAGAGCTATGAATTCATGCTGTGGAGAGCCAGGGTCAACCAAAGTAATATACTTCAACTGTGTGAGGGACATAGAGGCTCCTCTTACCTTGAAGACCCAACCAGTAATTTATTGCAGAATCACAGAACATTAGGGATTGGAAGGGACCTCGAACAATCATCTAGTCCAATCCCCCTGCCACAGCAGGACCACCTAGACCAAGTTGCACAGGAACATATCCAGGCGGGTTTTAAACATCTCCAGAGAAGGAGACTCCACAACTCCCACATCTGGACTACTGTGTCCAGTTCTGTGCCTCTCAGTTCAAGAAGGGCACAGAGCTGCTGGAGAGAGTCCAGGGTAGAGCAACGAGGATGATGAAGGAAGTGGAACACCTCCCTTGTGAGAAAAGGCTGAGGGAGCTGGGTCTCTTGAGCTTGGAGAAGAGGAGACTGAGGGGAGACCTCATTAATATCTAGAAATATGTGAAGGCTATGTGTCAGGAGGATGGAGCAAGCCTCTTCTCAGTGTCTTCTCAGTGTCATCTAGTGATAGGACAAGGGGCAACAGGTGTGAGCTGGAACACAGAAGTTTCCATATAAACATGAGAAGGAACTACTTCCCAGTGAGGGTCACAAAGCAGTGGAAGGGGCTACCCAGGGGTGTTGTGGAGCCTCCTCTGGAGACATTTAAAACATGCTTGCCTATGTTCCTGCGCTACATGGTCTAGGTGATCCTAAAGTGTCAGGGGGATTGGACTAGATGATCTTCCGAGGTCCCTTCCAATCCCTAATGTTCTGTGAACTGATGTTAATTTGATTAAATATATCCTTTCCTTAACTGTGGGAAAAAATGATCCCTCCCATGACTTGACATCTTTTCCACGTCTGTCACACAGCCACAGGTTCAGTGACAAAGGAGAGATAGGAATGTTCCCTGCCTTTGGTGAAGGGTCCCTGTGGTGATCGCGTTTGTGTTCTTTCGTGACAAACTCCAATCATCGGCAGACAAGTTACAATCAAGTTTTCCTTTCCATCCTCAGCCCTGCTGCTGGTTTGAGTAGTGTATCATTAGAATGCTTAGATCACAGATTCATGCACAATGCTGAAATTAGTCTTGACCCATCTAATCTTAAAGAGCTATTGGTTGGATTAATTTTTTTTCAGCTGTCAACCACAGATCCGATCTGAAAAGTGTTGGCATTGGGAAAACAGTTGTAGTTGGTGAGTGGAGGGAATATTAGTAGCAAATGTGCACAGATCATCAATACACGCAAGTGAGTTGTACCTCAGAGGTGTGCTGGTTTAGGAAAATCCATGGGGAAAGAATTCCAACGTGTTTAGCACCTGGGAGGCTGTATGATAATTTCTATACAAGGATTGCTAGTAGTGACAGGTAAAGATAATGACACCCTTTGAGGGTGTCGTTCTTAATACAGAATGTCTCCCTTTTACCTTGTAAGGCTCAAACTGTCCGTATAATTTCCATACAGCAGAAATAGGAGATATATAAGAGTAGTTTTGGCACTAGGTAGCAGGAGACCTTAGTGATATGACAGTAAAATTAAACCATTTTTCAACTGTCCTGTTATCACACATGTAATAATAGTCCCTGTGCCACGAACTATATATGAACATGTGAAGACGTAGTGTGAAAAGTCTATATAAAACGTATCCATTAAAATAACATTTAAAATTAGCCTTTAAAATAACATTCAGATTTTTAAAATGTGTGCAACATTTGCATTTAGAAATGGAAAACTCTGTGGAAAAGATATTATGTATTTCCCCCAAGAACTGTACCGCCAGCAATTGGTGATAAAAAAAGATCCCACGTAGTTCTTGCCACGTGTGGGTTTTTAAAAGAATGGGTGATGTGCCTGACTTTGACGCTCCCTTCTCAAGCAGCCCTCCAGGTCAGTTGTGGCTGAAAGGTTACTGTTTCTGATTACTGGTTTGTGGCTCATGTGGGATGGTCTATGTCCTGGTGTCACTGGGACAGACACCCAGCCCAACCATGCTGTGCTAGCCGTGAGCAGTTTGGAGCCGGCCAGGGCAGCTGCCCCAAGTTGGCTCTCAGGTGAGTCCCATCCCATCAGTATCACCATCAGCATAAAGGGTACAGGTTGCTGATGATGAGGGCTCCTCCTGATCCTGCTTCTACTCTTCCTTCTCCCCATTCCTAGAGAGTCTTGTTCATGTAAGATCACAGAATGTTAGGGATTGGAAGGGACCCTGAAAGATCATCCAGTCTAATCCCCCTGCCACAGCAGGTTCCCGAGATCCAGTCGCACAGGAACACATCCAGGCAGATTTTAAACATTTCCAAAGAAGGAGACCCCACAACCTCCCTGGGCATTCTGCTCCTGAGGAACTACCTTCCTGTTCATTGTGACCACTGAACGTTCACTCTGCTGAGTATGACTTCATATACTTGGCACTGGTATTAGTTTGGCTGTTTGATTAAATCCACTTTCCTTTTGACCCACTTGGTACCTTTTCTTGGTCTTCCTTCTTTGCTGGGGAGGGGTGATGGAGCAACTGCTAGAGTTTAGCCTTAGATCACAGAATCACAGAACATTAGGGATTGGAAGGGACCTTGAAAGATCATCTAGTCCAATCCCCCTGCCAGAGCAGGATCACTTGATAGATACGGGCTGAATGTCAATAGTCTGGTTGTCCCAACAGTCAGGCTTCCAATTCCATACTTGCAGGTGCACCATGGCAGAAGGCTGAGGGAGAGACATGCCTAGCACAGATTTCAGCTTCTCCTGAGCGGCACCGTCAGGGAGCTCCAAGAAGCCATCAGTGGGTTCCCATTCCTCTGTTTGCTGAGCTTCATAGAGAGTTCTGTAGAACCAAAAGCATTGAAGGCTAGGTTGGCTGGGTCCCTGAGAACCCTACTCTAGTGATGGTTACCCTGCCTCTGCAGGGGGTTGGAACTAGATGATCTTTAAGGTCCCTTCTAGCCCTGGCCATTCTGTGAAAAATCAGACCCTGCCTGTACCCATCATCTTTGTTTGACTCCAAAGACCAGATTGCTGTGGAGGCATCTTTTAAACCTCTCATTGCTTTGAACCGTTGCTACTGCAAATGCTAAGCAGTAGTAATAAAGCCCTAACTGCTACTGTTTTCCCATTTGCTAGAGGCAGATAGTCAAACCTTCTGTTCCCAGAGCACAACACAGAGCAACTGATGAGCCCAGATTTGTTAGGCATGGAATGAAGGAGGGTAACGCGCTGAAGTGGATGAATCTCAATTGCAACCAATAAAACCAATGTGTGTAAGTATTTCAGATCTAGTCAGCCCTGACAAGGTAGGAAATCAAATACATCAGAAGTTAGCTGTTGCAGAATGAAACCTGCCGTGGACAGAGGGGTTGTAATTTTATAAGCAGCGTCACATTTAGTTCCAGGAAAAAAAAAATACAGCAAACAAAGCTGTGTTGACATCCCCCTTCAAGGAGCTACTCAAGGTGAAGCCAGTGTGAATAAAAAGCCTTTGGAAACCATAAAAACAGCTCTCTGACTCCAAGGTACAAAAGCTCTAAATTACTGGGACGTGTCAAAACCTGTCAGTTTATTAGGAGATGCTTCTAAATCGAGGTGAAACACCAAAACCTCCAGACATGACATAATTGAACCGTTCTGAAAAGGGAGAGAAAACATGCACCAGGGTTTCTAGGACTTCTGCTAGGGATCCTGAGAAGGATGCAGGTAATAAAGCAGCTTGCAAGCAGCTCACGTCGGTTTTTCAAAACTAATTGATTTTAGTTCTGTGGGACCAGAAAACCTATAGGGTTGGCTTTCTGAGGAGACTTTTTAGTCAGGTGTGACAGCTAAGGAAAAGAACAAGGAGCTTTTTGTTTAGAAATTGTACAATACTCTCATCGAATCAGAATTTCCTTTTCCCATGGGGACGTGTTAATATTTTACTCCTAGGGACAGGCATGACTATGGCTACTGACAACAGCCAGCCTGTGCAGCCTGACCTGACATTAAGGGGTCACAGAAGGCTTTTGGCCTGTGGGTTAAGCAAGGTGTAGCTTTAGCTGAGTGTTGAGCTCTGGTCCATTGCAAAAAGCTGCTCATGATGTCTGAATTAGCAGAGTGGCAAGAACTAAACTGGGAATAGGTCACCAAATAAAAACCTGGGACTGGATTGCTCCTAATCAAGCCCAGGGTGGGATTGCTTGAATGGGATGATGGAAGTACTGGGGCAAGTCCCAGGTTGGTTTATTGAGAAAAAGGATGATTAGCTGCTGCTAGAGTTTCAAATTAATCCTGACAGCCTGTTCGCTGATGGCACAAAGGAGATCCTGACCTGGTACATGGATCCTGTCAATCAAGTGCCCCATGGTTAGGTTAAGATTGGGAGAAACAGCCTGCCAGGGTCCATGGCAGCTGTAAGCCAGGTGCCATAAACAAAGCAGAACAGTAATGGAGGAAGAACATAGGCAGGAGGGTGCAGTGAGATGTGCAGGACTGGAATCTCTCTGAGGTTGCTGCACAAGCCTAGAGCGACAGAGTTCTTACAGCTGGCGTGGCAAAAGAGCTGGAGACCCATGCAGTGGCTGGGTAGGAAGGGACAGGATGAGTTAGAACCTATTTCTCACATGGGTAGTGGTCCCAAGTAGAGCAATAGGATGGGGGTGTCTGTTACCCCAAATGCCACATCTATCCTCCTCAGATGCTGTGTGATTTCACCTAAGCAGTGAGTGAGGGGCTAGAGGTGTTTGTCGCTCCTGCTGCTGCTGTTCCACTTTGCTGAAGCACTTCATTGCAAGCTGAAACCTGTGTGTTTCGCCTCTCCAGCAAGTGCCCTGAGCCCTTCACTAAAGGGTTATTCTCTGACTCAGGGAATGTAGAAGCATTACAAGCAAAATGGAACAGATCCAAAAGGAGAGACTGAGGCCTCATAAGGCAATCTCCTTGCACTCAAGGCATGCTTCTGAGGCTGCGGTTCAGTGATGCAGCAAGTCCAGTTCCCGTGCCGTCGAATACTTCCCAGCCAGCCTTGTACTGCAAGTGCTGACACTGGGTGTTCACTGGTTCCAAAAACGTTGATGAGTTATCTCTAACACCTAGCTTTACGCTGACTGAGACTGGCCGTTGTCTTGCAGGCAGCAAAAGGTCGGTGTAAGGATAAAGGCAGCAAAAAGACCAATCACATGGCAGATTCAAGAGAAAGAAATTTGGATGCTCCCCTCTGGACTGGATCGTACTGGTACTGCTGGTGTGTGTACCGACTTGTGCAAATCCAGTGATTCAGGACTGGGAGTTGTGTTCTCAGATCGCTGCTCTGAGAGTGATTGGGACAGAGAACTATTATTGTGGAGTAGGTTATCGAAGGTTCTTGCTCGAGGGGGGACATGTCTCATTCAGACTCTGATCAAGTGACTGTCAGCTGTTTGAAAGTGGAAGACATTAAGAACACCTGTTGTCCCTTCTGTGGCCACCTTACTAGAGCTTGTTGAACGGTTTCCTTCAAAGTTTTAAAAGGAAAATGTTTTTCCCCTCCAAACCATTTTCCCCTCGTTCAGAATACTTGTGGTTTCAGCAAAAATAGAACAAATTGGCAACCCCAGACTCCCATCTTCTGCTGAGGACTCGGGGGAATCAGGCACTTGAGTTTGCCATGTGCCCAGAACTGGATGCTCCACGCAAACGGCTGCTTATTCTCTCCAGTGCTTGGAGAAAACTCTCCCTCTTTCTCAAAAGCTGCTCCAAATTTATACTGTTCATTATATATTAATTAAGAAATGCTGGTCTTGGCAAAGGGCATTTCCTGGGGATTAGTGACTGGCTGGGTGAGCGAATGGCTTGAGATTAATGGTGCACACCTCTGTTCTGGCACGTGCACTTCCCTTTATATTAGGTTCTGTTGACTTCAGATGCTTTTTGAGGCCTGAATTTCACCAGTGCTGATGGGTCTGTGCCCCTGGACTCCAGAAAAACAGCTTTAACTGTCTCATCAGTGACAAAATACTGCTGCTGTGAGTGTGGCCACAGGCCATGACAGGACCCTCAGAAAACTTGAACTGGCGGGGGAGATTAGGTTGGACATCAGGAAAAACTTCTTTATGGAACAGGCTGCCCAGGGGAGGGAGTTGAATCATCATCCCTGGACAACTTTAGAAGTCATGGAGATCTGGAGCTTAGGGACAGGGTTTAGCGGTGGCCTTGGGACAGTTTGGTTAATGGTTGGACTTGATGATCTGAAAGTCTTTTCCAACTGAAATGATTCTGTGATTCACTGGAGACGTTTAAAACCCTCCTGGCTATGTTCCTGTGCAACTTGGTCTAGGTGATCTTTCGAGGTCCCTTCCAGTTCCTAATGATTCTATGATTCTGCCTGCAGTGGTGAAGGAGGTCAGTGTTGGAGGTATGTGAGGTCACACCAGAGGATCTTTTCAGTCAGAGTCCACACTGAACCCTGTCACAGCCCATCACCAACAGAAAGATGGAGGTGGGGAGTGGTAGAACATTATAAGGAAGGAAGGATAAAAATAAAGCTGTGGAAAGCAGAGATGTGTTTTGCCTGAGGAGAACAAGAAGCAGCTTCCTTCTGTGTTGAGTGGGCCATGTCAATAGCTGTGGCATAAACTACTTGAGTTTCTTTCCTTAAAAGCAAAAGAAAAGGCAACTGGTAAGAGTTGTTCTGCCCTGCTTGAGCAGAGATTACACTGTTTGCAACCTCTGTTCCCATCAAAGAGGAAAGCCCCATGAGCCAGCAGCAGAACTGCTGCCAAAAGCAGCATCTCCACAGCTTAGTCAGGCCTGAATAGGAGGCCTGTTGGTGACAGCAGAGATGGGTTGAACCCCGAGCAGGAGCACTGGAGTTACCTCTGTTGGGCATGAAAATGTCCCACCAGCCCTGTCAGACACCTGCCTTTTGTTGCTGAGCTGGGACATTGTTTCTGTTGCTAGTTTGTCTGAAGCTCATTCCTTATCTCCCTCTAGTACTCATTAGCAAAACAAAAGCAGGATCAGGCCCTAAATTTATGGAAATTAAATGCTGTCAAATCTGTTTAACTCCTCCTGGACCTTTTCACAACTTTATTGTAGTTGCATCAGAGGTTGCTTTGTTAGGAAATAGTAACGTGTTTTCTGCACCTCCTAGCGTGAGCGGTGTGCAGACACTGATCTGGCAAGGAGCAAAAACACACGAGTGGAAATAAATCAATGTGGTGTTATGCTGAAAGTCAGCAAGGAATCGCAGGACGTTAGGGATTGGAAGAGACATCGAAAGATCATCCAGTCCAACCCCCTGCCACAGCAGGATCACCTAGATCCAGTCACACAGGAACATGTCCAGGTGGGTTTTAAACGTCTCCAAAGAAGGAGACTCCACAACGCCCCCTGCACAGCCTGTTCCAGTGCTCTGTCACCCTCACCATGAAGAAGTTCCTTCTAGTATTTAGATGGAACCTCCTGTGTTCCAGCTCACACCCATTGCCCTTTGCCCTATCACTAGATGACACTGAGAACAGCCTGGCTCCATCCCCCAGACACCCACCCTTCACATATTTATAGACATTAATGAGGTCACCCCTCAGTCTCCTCTTCTCCAAGCTAAAGAGACCCAGCTCCGTCAGCCTTTCAAGCACCTCCTGTCTGCACAGATCCTGTGAAGAAGTTCCTTCTCACACTGATGTGGAACCTGCACAGTGTACACTCTGAGACCATTTCTTCTGAGGTGCAAAACACTGCAACCTTCTGCTGCTCAACAAAACAGAACCATATGGAACACTCCCTGTTTCAGGGGTTTATTAACAAAACGTCTAACCACTGAAAAAACCTCAGGTATGTTACAGCTGGTGCGGTAACCTCTAAGGCTCTGACTTCCAAGGGGCACCTTGAACCAGCGAGTGAACATTTGCTTCCTTCAGCAGGATAGCTGGTGGGGGAAGAGGTGAAAAATGAACTGAAAAAACCAGCAGGAATCATAGAATCATTAGGGTTTGGAAGGGACCTCGAAGGATCATCTAGTCCAATCCCTTTTGATAATTTTCTAGCTGTTAAAGTACTAGAGATCAAGCACTGTATTAATACTCCACCTCCCCTAGCTTCTTGCATTTCCTCCTTTATTTCAAAGTTAACCAGAGTTCACCAACTCAACACTTTCACCTGTGACACTAAGGGGCAAAAGAGTCAGTTATGCTATTTCTAGTTTCTTAATGACCCTCCAGTCAGGGGTGTGCTTCCTCTGCAAGAAAGGATGCGCTCTGCTTCTGCACCTCCACGTATTAACACACACGACAGAGTTTCTCAAACCACCCACGGCAGGAAAAGCTCTTTCAAACGAGTCAGAGATCTCTCTGCAGCTCAAAGGTGCTGAGCCTGGTCATATGTCCTTGCTGCTCCTTCCTTCTACACAATAAGCAAGTAAAAACCTTTTATATTCCAACTTCAAACTCATCTAATAATCCTTGTTAGATGGTTGCTAGTTTTCAAGTGGACAGCAAACAACTTCTCACATTGGAACCCCGTGGGACCTGCAAAGTCTCACTGAAAACAGCAGGGCTTCAAGTGGGCAGAGAGGCAGAACCGGTGCAGAACACCTGCCTCTTCTCACAGGCATGTTCCAAAGTGCAGATGCACAAACATGCACGCACCAGACACGAAGAAAGGATGAACTTGGAGAAACCATCTTGGATTGTCTCAAAATGTAGACAGGAGCTTTTGGCAGGAGCATGGCAAAAGCACAGAGGGAATAAGGAAGTGTGAGGTGCAGCCCCAAACCATGACAAGCAGTAACACATGAATTTGCAGCTAGCACAAGGTCTTGTTTTCGACACCTCATCTTACGTCTCCACAACATGGAAAATTCCAGTGGACAAAGGGCAAATAAAGAAGGTGCTAGTGGCCAAGCCAAGTGCCGCTGTTACCAGTGCAATCACAACTCTGCATCCTATCCTCCAATCTAAGCATCATAGAATCATTAGGGACTGGAAGGGACCTTGAAAGATCATCTAGTCCAATCCCCCTGCCAGAGCGGGACCATCTAGACCAAGCTGCACAGAACATGTCCAGGCAGGTTTTAAACATGACAAAGCCACAACAGATATGGAGCAGCCTGCAGTCCTGCAAGTCCCAAACGAGCTTCCTCAGTTTGGGAACAAAAGTGAAGGTTCTCATCTTAAAATCTGGAAGCATAATACTCTTTAGGGCTGGACGCTACCCTCCCCTCCCCTCCCTGCACAGCAAACATTTTGGTATTTACAGACTCACAGAACATTAGGGATTGGAAGGGACCTTGAAAGATCATC
Source organism: Phoeniculus purpureus (assembly GCA_028565055.1). Classification (NCBI taxonomy): domain Eukaryota; kingdom Metazoa; phylum Chordata; class Aves; order Bucerotiformes; family Phoeniculidae; genus Phoeniculus; species Phoeniculus purpureus. The sequence goes on along the minus strand of JAOXOE010000602.1, from coordinate 25,927,903 downwards.
TACTCCAATCTCCCTGCCACAACAGGATCACCTAGACCAAGTCGCACAGGAACATAGGCAGGCGGGTTTTAAACATCTCCAGACAAGGAGACTCCACAACCCCCCTGGGCAGCCTGTTCCAGCGCTCCATCATTCCAAGAACAAACCGTTCTCCAAAACGCAGTCCATTACTTCAACGGCCAGAAAGAATTAATGCTTGGGTTTATTCACTGGGAGAAAAGAAACACATCTAAGCAAGACTGAAAGCACGGGGAGCAGGGGCAGGGGAGTGTGTTTGTTTTAAAGAAACTATCACATCTGCAGGATCAGCCGCATTATCCCAGCAGCTCTGGGAATGCTCACAAAGGCCAAAAATGCCCCCTTTTCAAGAGGGCAGTTTAAATGTTGCAGAAACTGGGTCAGCAGCAGGCCACAGAAATACCTAAGCAGGCAGCAGGCACCTCGTGGGCTGCGGGCAGCAGACTTGCTGCAAAGGACTGGAATAAAGGAACACACCACCAAGACAGAAATCAGACAATAGCTATTGAGGAAAGGCAGTTAATAGCGACAAAGCGCGTAAAGTACGGGTCAAGGAGTCGGTCAAGTACAGGCTCTTCACCTCCCAACCCTCTCTCCAGTTGCCAGGACTCAAGATTTAGACACAAAGCAGCCATGTGCACGGCACACACTCACTAGGCGACCGGCACAAACTCTAGGCTGGCACAGTAAATCTGCAAACTGATAAGGAATTGCTAAACTACAGTACTACAGAGCTGCTCGCTCTCCAGAGTCATAGGGGTGCTCGTTATTTCAGACTCATTAAAAACCCCCCAAACAAACAGGAATTGCATGATTTACATACACTTAACACATCACCCCTCTGTGGTCAGGGCTTCAAGTGTTTGTAGGGTTACCGATGTGTTTACAGCACAGATCTTAACTTAAAAAGAGCCAACCAGTCCATGGGACAACGTAACTCAGCAACGATGGAAAAATAAATGTACACAGGCAAAAGGTAAGCTCTGACCTACAATGCTACCAGTGAGGTCCGAATTCTTTGTACCCTATGCCACAGCTGACATTGCACGAGCGTGCGGCAGCACTGATGTCTGCTTCTGCCAGCCAGAACTTAGAGATTTGATTCCGTTTTGCACAGACTCTTAAAACCACTTTATATAAACAGAGGTCACGGTTACACAAGGTGCAAGCAGTTACGAATCAGTTGCTCCCTCCTTTCTCTCATTTCACTTCCTCTTGCTGTTGTGTACTTTTCCTTTCATTGTTAGGCTGCAGGCAGATGTTGCCCTTTATCAGTTTTGCCTATCACTCGAGACAGGTTGCTTTCATTTTTCCTTTCCTACCAGTACCTTCAGTCATTTTTTCCTCTTACTACCATTTTTGTCCCCCTCTCAGCTACACCCCATCCCTCCCCAGCTGCCAAATTCTAGCCCAGACAGGTTCAACATTGCATTGAGTGGTTTCCGGGGCCACATTAGGCAAGATGTCAGACCAAAGTCACAGGCAGCTTGCCTGCTGCCTGGCCGCTCTCCCCAGCTGGGCAACCATGTGAGGACGGTGGCATCCTGTTCTAGTGAGGTTTTCTCTTAACCAACACTCTGTGGTATGAGGCCACAGGCTGAAGAGGAGCACCCCATGCACTGAAGCAGATGGGAACCATGAGCAGCAGCTCCAGAAGAAGGGTCTGGTGGATGCAGGTGTACCCTGTGCTTCCTGCAGTACTTGAAGTGCTGAGTGCCAGCCACAGTCTCTGGCCCACAGCAACACAGGCTGAGCTCGTATAAAAAGCTGAGCAGAAAGGGTGGGCCAGGCTCAAGGTGCAAGTCAGAAATGCTGAGAGTCTGAAAAATTTATCACAGCTTCACCTGCTGCCTTGCCCTCTGCAGAAAGGAGAAGCTGCACACAACAGGGGAAGCAGTAGAGATGGGAGAGCTTGAGGGGATGTGAGCACTCCGTCAGCCTGGCGTCCAAAGTTCGGAAAAACGTCATTCCCTCTCCCTCTGAAGGTCTGCAAAAAATGGGCTGCTCCTGAGGGTGATTCAAAGCAGCTAAATTAAACTCTTGACCACAAGCACTTTAAAGTGGACTGCTGATAAGATCCTCTGATGAAACTTCTTTCCCACCATGGAAAAAGCTGGAGATAACCAGCTAAAGCTCTGTCCTGAAATTATCCCTCCACACTGTCCAGTTAGAGAGCTTCCCCACAGTCAAGACCACATACCACAGAACCACAGACCATTAGGGATTGGAAGGGACCTCAAAAGATCATCTAGTCCAATCCCCCTGCCACAGCAGGATCCCCTAGATCCAGT
>JAOXOE010000602.1:25895121-25918026 GCA_028565055.1 Phoeniculus purpureus | reverse complement strand
CCTGCTGTGGCAGGGGGATTGGACTAGATGATCTTTTGGGGTCCCTTCCAATCCCTAATGATTCTATGATTCTATGTTGCATTCCCTTGAGGGATAAGGTGGCTTGGGCTGCAGGGACTGCCTTAGGTGAGGCAGAAGAGACGAGCAAGAGCATTAAAGTGATTCGGCAGAAGTGATTTAAGTTGAATCAGATTTAAAATGGATATCTATTTGTGTGCTTGTTTGTTAGGAGAGACGGAATCTGTTCTCAAAGGCACCCTTGGGGGCTGCGCCGGCCGCCTACACCGTGTTGATATGCAGTGCCAGCAGCAGGCTGCTGCATCCCAGAGTGCTGGCGAGTGAATGTCAGCTCATTTAATCTTTGTCAGCGTGGCCCTCCCTCACTTCATCCTCTGAAAAAAAAGTTTAAAGGGATGCATTTAAAGAAATGTTTTCGAGGTTTGTGCGGGGAAGTGTGCTGTTCACTGTCTCCTGGATTGTTTTTAACCTGCTCCTCTCTAGGTGACTGCTTTCAGAGTCACTTGCAATGGTGCAGCTGGAGTACTTAGTTCTTATTGAGGTTCATAATACAGTGATTGCTCTGTAACTCAGGAGGGAAATAGCTGTGTGTATGCTGGGCACTATTTAAAAAGTCATTGCCTACCAGCAGGTAGGAAATCCTAGGGTTTGCTGGTAGTTCGAGCCAGGCTCATCCTCCTCTCTCTCAAATTTTGTGTATATTGTATGCCAGTGTATCTATTGATCTATGTACCTATCGTCTGTCTGTCTCTCTGTCTATCTATTTATCTCGATCTATAATCTATCATTTATTATCTGTCTATTGTCTACTGATCTATAATCCATCGATCTATCTACATATCTTTCTATGCACCTGTTATCTATGTATTTATCATCTGTGTGTCTCTATCTGTAGATCAAGGTTTGTAAGGAACGAAATGGATATGGTCTTCTACAAACCACTTTAAATACGTATTTTCACATCCGAGGTTAACATGCGACAAGTGATTTTTCAGCACTTTAGTGCTCAAACAATTTTTTGAAGATCTGACTGGTTGTTTGGAATGTATCAGCCAGTTTGCAATGTCAAATCCTTTGGATGCTCTTTGTTGCTGCGGGACGACAGGAGATGTTTACAGCCGAGAAAGAGCAGCTCGTATAGTCTTTCCTGCAGAAGCCTCCTCTCCCATACCAGAGATTTGTACTTCCCAGGGAGCGGAAGACAGCACACACTGCTTGGCTTTATTGCAAGGCACTGCACCAGCTGAAGAAATGGATCCACTGATTCAGGACAAGTAAGCAAATTCAGCTGGCTGATGAAAGGAAGCCTAGACAACGGTGTTCAAACACTGGCTCCCATTTCCTCCTCCCCCCCCAGCCCAGATGTCTGGTTTCTGTTTTAAAACATAATAACATTTCATTAAGGAGCCATAGCAACCCTTCACTAATTTGTGAAGAGTACATCGTGAGCTACATTCTGTACTTATCAACATTTGAGCACTTTAGATATTGTTTCATCTCATTAATGGATGTTTATGGGACCTGAGGATTTCAGCGCTCTCTGACTCATTAGTAAGCTCACAGTGGCTGGTGCAGGTTACACTGGAAGCAGCAATTTCCCTAGCCTTTAAGTGCTCGCACAACCTTCAGCAGAAGTTCTGTTGGAAATGTTTTCTCACATTAAACAGTCAGAAATGAATGTGCAAAGGTGTGTTGTTTCCCTTTAGAAGACATCGCTTAGACTAACACTGTGGATGTCAAAGCTGTGTAGCGGTAGCTGCACCACCCAAGAGATGGAATTTCAAAGGACTGGATGCTTAAATTGCTGGCGCTGGAAAACGTGGCCACGGGATGGCATTTATACAGAAACAGCAAACCAGGAGAGTGTGCTGTGTTGGAAGTGTCTTGGTGTCAACATCAGAAAGAGCCACTGCAGTTAATATAGGGTACATTCATGATCTAATTTGTACGTAAATAAACATTCTTTTTCCTCTACTAACTTTATGAAGCAGTGCACCCTTTAGTAAACTGTTAGTAGCATCTGTTGGAGAAAGGCAAATAAAATCCTGATGCAGGAGGAGGTAATTTGTCCCGATTACCGCCATGTAGTTTCACGTCCCGTGAAAAAAATTCCCCAGGTGCCTAATTTAATAGGAAGTAATTCACCAATCTGCTTTTCTTGTGAATTTGATTCCAATATTGCTTTCCCTCCCTGTCATGATGTACAGTTTCTGCTGAAATCCACTAACACATAGGAAAAACAAATACAAGTGTGAATTAACAGTGTGGTGTAAATGACGGAGCGGGAAATGGCATCTTAAATTTGTTTACAATATGCTGCAAGTCAAAGCATAGGGAACCACTTTATTAATAAGCAGTTGATAGTCATGTTAATTAGGAAATCACAGAAAAAAATGTGCTGCTTGCGTGATAATTGCCTTATTAACACTGCATAGACTCTATCCGTTTTCCCAAGGATTAATGTGGAAGCCAGATTCATGTGTGCTTTTGCAGAGATCACAGGGATTTGCTTCGTTATAGGTGGAGCTCTGGTACTGCAATTGGGAGAAGATAACTGGTAACATCCCTAAAAATCTCTGCCAAAACACAATTGCGAGGAAGATCAGTATCAGATCTTATCTGAATAAATACTTCTCAGTTTTACAGTTGCTACATGACAAACTGTGCTTATGGAATTATGACTTCACAAATTGGAACTCTCTAGCCTCCCTCATCAGGTGTGCCGACACAGGCAGCTTGCTCCTAATCTTTTATGCATTAGCCACTGTGCACATTGGGGTTTTGATGGGAAATGGAAAACTGAGACTTGGATTTGAAAGAAAAAAATGTATTATTTCCAAATATTCTAAGGATGTAGTACAGATAGAGCACCCGAGCTTGTCTTTTCATGCCAACATCGCCAGCTGGTATGTAAAACAAGAAGTTATTAAGTTCTAGCACATTGTCCTCTGTGAGCCTTATGCTGCTGAGATTGTCAGAGGACAGCCTGACCACAGGACCCCACTGGTGTGAGGCAGAGGCTCTTGAGGATGCTGCTGGACAATGTGTGGCACATCTGGCATTGGGGCAGGGCATTGGGGCAGGACCAGCTCTCCTGCATCTGCGGCTTTCCCCAGGCTCGTGTAAATCTGAAGTGATTGCAAAGAGTGTGACCTCTGCACTTAGTCCACATTAGGCCATTTCCAGCAATTAGTTCGAGGTGACGCTGGTAGGTGTGATGTGAGGACCCTGCTAATTGAAAATAGCCCAAGTCAGTACCTGCGTGCCCGCTGGAGTGGCTCTACTTAAGAACCAAACCGCACTTGAGAACATCTTCAAGCTCTAGTGCTTGCTCCATTGTATCCATATTTCTTGATTCAGTTTTTTAAGCTGCAGAGGTTCCTGTCCTTACATGACAGGTGCAAGCTGTGTTTCCTGGCAGCACAACTCTCCAAGCTTGTTTTTCTTTTATTGTTATGTGAAACAAAGTGCTTGCTTCTCTGCTGAGCACAGATGCCTCCATAGCAGGAGAGCAGCATCTGCACCCACCTAGGGTCATCACTCTATTGTATCATCCTTGTAGAGATATCCAAGCAGAGGACTTCAGAAAGTTAGAGAGATATGTGAGGAACCTTCTCAAATGGAAGCTGAAGTCTGGAGTCCTCTGGCAGGATTTGGGATGAGTGTTACTTTTTCATGGTTGAGATGTTGGCTTGATCGGAACCACTGTAGTTCTGGCAGGATGCAAAGTGAGCTTCTCTGGGTGAGCTTGCAGCTCAGTGGAGGGTCCGGAGGTGGGTGACATGAGGAAATAATGTGGTCAAGGGCTGTCAGGCTAGGGAATGTTTTGGGCACTGCTTTAGGCTTGTACCCTAGGTTGCCACGGACCATCCTGTAACATTTCTTCTAGAACATGACTGCTTTGTCACTCTTAGTTGCATGGAATAAATATTGATCAGGTGATCAGCCTTGAGGAATCAAGTTGTGTCTGAATGCCCTGACGTGTTTATGGGTAGGAAAGTTTGCTACAAGAGCATAGAGGCCTGAAATCAAGTAACCATTAAATGCTGTCTTAAGCTGGTGCATCTCTTGCTAAGCTGCTTTTCCTGGGTGCCTAAGTCCTCTTTGCCTGGTGTTTCCAGTAGTGCAGGACAAGTTAATGGAGTTACTTCAGTGATTTGCTTTTTGTAACTTCTGGAGTTCAAGAGGGCGTCTAGGCCCTGAAATTGATGCTTTTAAAAGCTGTTTTGAGAACTCTGCTTTGTCCAATACCTTGTATGAACAGAGTGTTTAGTCCTGGGCAGCAGCCACTGATTTTTAGTCCTCGAGTTGCTAAGTTGTACCACCTGATGACTCTACAGGAATCTTTTCATCTGTGCTGGTTTCCTCATCTCTTCACAATCATATCTCTCTTCTCCACCATTCTTTTCCTGGGTTGCTCTTCTGGCTCTGTCCCTGGAGGGTACCCTCTGGAGCTCAGGATGCGTCTTCAGTGCTCTCCAGGGCCCAAGGAGATATTGTCAACAGATGCCTGGAGGATTGGAGCAGGATTGTGCAGGTTGTCTCCCAATCTGTCATGCTGGTGGCTGGGGGGAGGACAGGGGCAATCCTGCCACATTAAGGTGTCCAGGTAGGAGAAGACAGTAGACTGTACTGGGGCATGCTGTCCATGTCCCCTCACTACTGCTGGGCAAGATTCATAATTCCTTCAAAAATAATAATACAAACTATGTTGTAGGTAAATTTGCCACAGATTTACACAGTGAAAGCGTGACGTGTATCTCAAATCACATCTACATGTGCTTTTTCAAACTCTACCTTCTTATTGAAGCCTTTGTCGTTGGCCTTGGCCAATGTAGCACCCTGGCTGTAGTCTCGGGTTTGATTAATGGATTACTTACTTCATCTTTACTATGCAGTGGTACATCTGGACCATAGCTCAGCATTTTGTTAGACACAAAATCACAGAATGGTTTAGGTTGGAAAAGACCTTTAAGACCATCAAGTGCAACCATTAACCCCACTATCACAAGCCCACTGCTAAACCATGCCCTTGAGCACCGTACCTACGTGATTTTTAAACATGCCTATGCAAAAATGCATAGACAAAGGTCTTTGGTGAACTGGAACATAAAGGAGACGCTGCAGGTGTCTGATTCACCTGCCCATTATGATTCAGCTGCAATGACTGGAGTCACAGAGGTGTCAAAATGAGGTGACATGGTGTTAAAACTGGTCCCTTGCCTTGCCCTTAGTTACACAGGCTCTGCATTTTCCAGTTGTTTTATGACTCTACCACATCAATGCTGAGCAAGGAGAACAGGCTCAGATCTCATTTCCTGTTGTTATCAATAACAGTGACAGTTCATAACTCCCTGGTGAGTTAAAGAATACTTTTGTTCATTTTTTACTTTTACATAAATGAACCAAAAAGAACTAGCAGTAAGCACATGGTAGTCAAGAGCATCCTGATGCTCACCATGTGCCAAACAGATACAGTGCTCACACTAGTGAAAGCAGGTGAATATCCCATTTTAAATCCATGCTTTACCTTGGTCAGGCTCACCTACATGGCAACAAGTACTTGTCCTGGCTGTGAGCTAGATGACACTTTTTATAAAGATAGAGGGAAAATCAGTCATTGCACCAGTCACCGATGACATCTGCCATATCCCATCTAGCGAACTCAATCTCTGTACTGGTTCACAGTGTTGTGCGAGAAGCCTTTGATGTCTGGCACATTGATTTGTCTGTGTAAAAAGCAGAAATATTTAATATTTACCGAAGAACACTGTTTCCCAGCAGGTGGCCAAGCTGGAGTTTATTTAGCTGCAACAGAGCACTGGAACAGGCTGCCCAGGGGGGTTGTGGAGTCTCCTTCACTGGAGACATTTAAAACCCACTTGGATATGTTCCTGTGCAACTTGTCTAGGTGATCATCCTCTGGCAGGGGGAATTGGACTAGATGAACTTTCGAGGTGCCTTCCAGTCTCTAACTCTCTTTGATTCTGTGATTCTGTGAACCCAGAGGACACATGGAGGGATATTGGGGAGGAGGCTGCATTTTGGCCTCATCCTGCCATATCCATGTCACTGCTGTCAGGTTTTCCTGTCTAAGCAAAGCCTTAGAGATTACATCTGGTTCTTTCAGGGGAAAAAAAAAAAAAAGCTAATATAAAAGTGTTGGGATTTTGAGTTAATAACATAACTGACACATTTGATGTTTAATATCCTATTCCACACTGAACAAAGTCCCTGGACTCATCATGTGTTATTTATCTAAAGTAATAGCAAAATACATTACTATCTGTTTTAAAGGTCCATAGAGTAGATATTAGCTGATTTTAAAATACATGTACTTTATTTTATTGTGTAGAGAAATCATCGTCTTCCCAGTTCTGTTCAGTTGCAATTCCACAGAACAATTTTTCTTTGGCTCAGATAATTCTTTCTCCTGTGAATGTTTAATCTGGGGATGTGATTTGACTTCTGCCAGGGCTCTAGTGCAAGTCGTACTGTGCAATGTACATTTTACATAGTATTCTGCTCTCACAAAAAGCTAATGAACATGGGCATTTGAGATTCTTTGGAAATTGTCTACTTAATGTGGTGCTTCTGCAGCAGACACAGAACTTTCCCAAAGCTACTGCTTCTCCAGTCCTTGCAGCTAGTCCCATCAGATGCTTGGGGGAGCACTGGCAAGGACATGGGGTACACTAGATTTTCTAGGGCCAAAATGACTGTAATCAATCTTCTTATTTATTCTTTGCACTTGCATTCAACAGCAAGACAAGCTCCAAACTGTGACTTGTCTTAGCACTTGCATTAAGACATCAATGAAAAAAACAGAGAAATTGAGTGCTTGGGATAGACATTTCTGAGTATTTCCATGTAAACAGGAGTCTAAGCCTGATCTTAGTGTTTCCGAAGGCCATGACAACTTTCCTATTAAATGCGCTGGCTCAGCACTGGCTGGTAATAAAGGAAGAGGGCAACTGTCCTTAATACTAAACCTTTCAGCCTAGAACATTGTAAAAGTCGTGTTAGTGTGATTAAGAAGATCCAGGCCAAGAACATTTAACTGCTTTGTCTTAGAAATGAGATAGCAGAGAATGCAGTGCAAATGCCTGGGCTGCAAGATCAGCACAAGGTGTGCTTTTTAAAAATAGGTATAGCTGAAATAGTCTTGTCTGTCCATAAAAAACACTGGGTGAATGCATTTGTCCCACCTTTGCCGTGAAGGTAGAAAGAATGAGGGAAGCCCTGCTATCATGCTGTGTGGAGAGAGACCTAAACATCCTCTGCTGGGCTCCTCTCCAAGGGGCTTTGGGGGACAAAGGCATAACTCAGCAGTTACATAACTGCTGTGCTTTAAGGGAGCAGACCCCAGCCGTCCCTGTGCCCTCTGGAACCAATCATTTGTAAGACCAGTTCATCTTTAGGTCGAAGGCTTTGTTCATCCAGTCCCCATTTCCATCCGCTTTAGATACCAGAGCAGTCTGCTGCCAGCTCCCTAATGAATCCCCCATTCTTTAATGCATCAATCTTGGTAATTCCTCTGTGAAGTTAGGAAAAGCACAGAAATTTTAATTGTGGCATTAAAAGACACCTAGATCCTTGTACTGCAACCCAAAGGTACCTCTGAGGTTTCTGACAAAATCTCCTATCAGGAAATCTGTCAGGGAACTGAATCTGCATCCTTTTCATGACAGACTAGTGCTGTAATGATTGGAGCATCTTCTCCTCATCAGGGACAGTGTATTTACCATGGGGGAGGCCATTGCTCCTGCAAGAGAAGCCAAAATACCACTTCTTTGATGTGTGAACATTCGCAGTAACCTGTATAAACAGCAATGGGCTGCTGGAGAAAACAGTATAGGTGCCTTGCCTGTGCTTCTGGGATTTGGTTTATTTGCCTTTCATGATCAGTGAGAATTTGTAAATCTGCTTCCCCACAATGGTTCCTGTAAGGAGCAGGGGGCAGCAGATGAGCACAGTGATCTGGAGTGGTCAGGCTGTTGGACAGAGCTAATACTTGTCTGAGAGTGTGAGCTTGATGCCAAAAATATTCCATGTCTGCAGCGGGTTTCATTCCTAGACCTATACTTTGAGAGGGAAGAAGAGCTGGGATCTGGGGAGATTTATGTGTTATTGTTGCCCTGAATGCTGCTGCACCAAGGCAGCAATAGATGCCAGTAGATTTCCGGTAGATAATTCAATGGTGACTTTCTTCTGAGTGCTGCAGCATGGGAGCCTTTGAAAGAAGGAGGTTAAGTGACAAGTAAGTAGGACTAGAGTGCTATTATTGCAGCTATTTTTCTTTACTTCTAACACATGTCATCCTCTTGTATTAGGAGCTGACTCTTGAACCAGCAAAACCGATGCCTGTGTATAGAAATGATACATGGGCAAGGAAGTCTCATTGATAAGTGATCTGAATGGTACTAACCTTTCAGAAAAATGGAATACAAATACACGTGCTGTGAGAGTTTGGAAAGTGAGAGATCACCTAGTCTTCTTTTTGTGCTTAGACAGCACGAGTACTTCAAGCAGTGGCACGGGAAACAAAGCTGCCTCGATTCCCATCTTCACCTCCCAGCCGTGGGAACTAGTATGTCAGGCAATGGCTATGGCTTCAATCACAGCTCATGCCACACCAGGGAGCTGAAAAGAGAGCCGACAGCACCAGGAATGTCAAATTTAAGTGACTCCTAGAGTCGCACTTGGACCACCATTACATTCTTAGTAAGCTATTCAAATAGCAATTAATTACTGTTTGCTATTTTCTGATTTAACCATATATTCAGGGCTGTTCTGTTCACTTAGCAGCAATAAGATGTCACTGCAAGATCTTACTGAGCAATCAAGGAGGAAAGTCGGTTTTTAAGAGCAGCTTTGTGAGCTTTCAGTCATTTCCTGTAAATTTATACTGATGTTCTCCCCAGTTCCCCTTCTCATCTTTCCTGCTTCTCCATCCCCACAGGCACCCAACCTTCCTGTTTCACACAGGAGGTCACGATGTTTGTCTTAACATTAATTTTTCATATGCTAGATTCTGTAAACAAGTTGCTTTATCTACCAGTCTGTTTATAGGCATTTGATGTGAAACTCACCTCCTTCCCTTTTCATCTTCATAAGCAATGTTTGCACATCCTGCTCTACAGCCTTCCAGGACTCTGAACAGGGAGTTTGTGGCCAGCATGTCTTTTTATGAGCTTCTGCTTGTCTGCAGGAAAAAGTCTGAGGAAAAGACATTAGCCAGCTAATAATTCTGTTTAGACTAGAAGTTACAGCAGTGGAGTCGTCCTACACCAGCTGAATATAGCTTGAATAGAGAGGTTTTAGTCATACAGATCCTATTATCTACTACACCCTTGAAGCAGGTTGCCTAGAGACCCCATACTTGGAGACATTCAGGGTCAGGCTGGATGGGATTCAGGGCAGTCTGGTCTAGTAAGTGATTGTTGTAGAGGAGGTTGGACTAGATGACCCTTGAAGATCCCTTCCAACGCTATGATTTTATGTATCTGTGGAAGGCCAATGTAGGAGATGAGGCGTGGCGATGAGTGGAAAATGGCTTCTTAAAGTTCTGTGTGTGAACATTGTGTGAGTAGAGTATGCTTTCTATTAATATGTTTCCATATAACTATATGGAATATAGTTAGGGACATTAGGGAGGTTTAAAGACCCAGGTCTTCTTTAAACCAAACATGGATTTTCACCTTTTAATACTCAGTACCACTGGAGAATTTAAGAAGAGCTGATTTCCAGAGAGTATGCAACGTAGCCTGCTGCCAGGTAACCTGGAGTTGCCTAATTTTCCCTTGTTGTTTCCTTAGCTTGATGTTTCACGTCACAGAACTCTCCATCTTTCTTCTGTGAACCTGGAAGCTGTTGGTCATATGGAAAGGAAGGCCATAAGTATGTAAAGGTGTTAGAAATTTTTCCTTTTGACCATTGGCAGTTGTCCTCTGCATAGAGTCATTGAATCATTAAGGTTGGAAGAGACTTCCAAGATCATGGAATGTAGTAAAAGGTCATGGTAAGTAGTAAAACTTTGGAGTTGTTGAAGGTGGTCAAGGTCTTTGTCTCTGCTGGAATCTCTAATACAGGGACAAGACCTGTATTTTAGGGACCTTTCTCTAAACAGGGGAAAAAGCTGGCAAGAAGAGAGGAAGGTAAAGGGGAGTAGATAAGAGTTAGGGAAGGAGAGGCAAGAGGACCGCAATCGTCTGAGTCTTAACTCATCATAGATCACAGAATCACAGAATCATGGAATGTTAGGGATTGAAAGGAACCTTAAAAGATCATCTAGTCCAATCACCCTGTCAAAGGACGATCACCTAGACCAAGTTGCACAGGAACATGTCCAGGTGGGTTTTAAATGTCTCCAGAGAAGGAGGCTCCACAACCCCCCTGGGCAGCCCCTTCCAGTGAAGAAGTTCCTTCTCATATTTTTGTGGAACCTCCTGTGTTCCAAGTATATGGGTCTTGGCTGAAGAACAGCTGGAGATCCCACTGGGAACCTAATTTTACATTTTGACTTGCTGGATTCCAGCAGTTCTGCCATGTTCTTGGAAAAAAAATACCTTCCAGAATGACAGTGAAATAAAAAATACATTCTTCTACACAAACCCTTCCTCTTCAGCTGTTGGGTTGGTGAGAATTACCTGGCAGCAGAAGTGTGGTGAGATGACATTTCATAAGGCACTGGCTCTTTAACATAGTGGAATTAAAAGTTGATTTAAGGAATCATCACCTAAAGAAGGAGCAGCAGAAGGTATTGACACCTAAATGTGTGAAACTTTCCCAAGCTCCTTGTATGGAGAAGATCTGAGAAACCTTAGCAATTGCCTTACTGCAGGTGTGAACAGAAGTGTTTCAACAGCATGGTAGAAAATAGAGAGGAATGGGGGAAAAAACCGTGATGTTGCTGGACACAGGTGGTATTCTTGGGAATACAAAGTGAGTCAAAATATGTCCATTCTGCTGCTATAGAGGAGACTATGTGGCAGTGGTGACTGTTGCTCCAAGGCAGGGTCTTACCATGGAGATTCTCGCTTCTCCTCCCTAGTAAAACCGTGGAAAAATGGAGCCTGGTAATTTACTTTAGGGCTTGTAGTTTAAAATGAAGAAATCTGAGCTGCCAAGTTTTTAAATCTTCAGGTTCAACTTAAATTGTTGCTTAAAGTATGCACTGAAATAGTCTAACCTAATTAGCAAATTAATAGCTCACCGTGTTGTGCAGAAATGTCAGCCCCTAGAAATGTCATTGCTATTTCTTGATTAGCTTAACTTCTCTTTTTTAGACCAGTGATTTTGTCTCCAGTGAGAGTGTGCTGGCTTGCTGCTGAATAATGGAACAACATTTGTAAGAAGGCTGGAATTTCTGCATTTTGAAGACAGCTTAATTGACATTAATTGACACTTGAACACCCTGTGTGCATCAACGTATTTATTTTTGTGAGGGTTTGGCTCTTCAGCCTGCTAGAGGCAGGGGGAGGTTTGTATCCCAGAAGACCATGAAGGCTATGCTGTGCTTCCTCAGGATCTAAAGCACCCAGAGACATGATTGCCACCTTGTTGGCCATCAGCGATGTTTGGGGCTGCATCCATGGTAGGCAGCTTGCAGACATAGCCCTTATTCTGAGCCCTCACCACGCGGCATGTTCCCGGAGGTGACAAAGGGCCACCCATTTGTTACATGCTGGCAATATTTTTTTTCCTTTAACTGTTGTCAGACATCCCCTTTAAAGGTAGTGATCGGGATGTGGGAGCAGAGACCTGGTGGCATCCATGAGTAATGTGGCACTTAATGCTTTAAGTGTCCTGTGCTGTCCGTCAAGTACAGCCCGTGGTCACTTGTGTGATCTATGTGCAGCCATTTCCACTGCTCTGTTGAATTAATTAGCTCACTCAAAAGGCATGTTGCTGGGTGTGCTGGTTGTTGCTCAGTGTGTTGACTGCACCCCCAAGAGTTGACTGGACATCTTATTCTCCTTGAGCCACAGTAATGGCTCAAAGCCTATAGAGACCTTCCAGTCCCCAAGAAAGGCCTGTAAGAAGGCTGGGGAAGACTGTTCACAAGAGCAGGGAGTTACAGGGGTTATGGTTTTAAGCTGGAAAAGAGTAGAATTAAGCTGGACATCAGGAGAAAGTTCTTTATTCTGAGGTGGTGGATCATTGGAACAGGTTGCCTAGAGAGGTGGTAGTGGCCCCATCCCTGGAGCCATTCCAGGTCAGGCTGGATGGGGGACTGGGTAATCTGGCTTAGCAAGTGATGTCCCTGCTTATTCTAGAGGAGTTGGACTAGACAGCCTTTGGAGGTCCTTTCCAACCCTATGATCCTGTGATGTTCATGCTTCTCTGGCATGGAAAATTCACCTGTGTGTTTGCTGTCACAACTTAATTACAGAGCTGGGACAAACTAGTGAGAGGTAAGAGTGTGGGTCACATCTTCAGGTTTATCAGAAGCGTGCTTTAGCTCTGCTGCAAAAGCCATACTGGAACATGGCAGCAGAGCGAGGGATTTGACTCTGTTGCAATGGGCACAGCATTCAGAAAGCAAATGGGAAATGAAAATAGGGTCTTGCTTTGCGTTACACCTTACAGGAAAAAAAACCCCAAACGAAAAAGCAGTGTGAGGCATGATTTTCCATGCTGGTACCTGCCATTTAGAATTAGTTACCCCCCAGTTAGCAGTCATTTTTGTTTGGCTGGGTAATTAGGTGGCTATACTGTCTTGTTAGAGCAAGTACAACAAATTGATCACATTATTTTCAAAATGGTTTGCTTTCTTAGCACTAATTGTAAAGCTGGGACCACAAAACCACCATCAATACCCATATTTATCTAATTTAAAGTTTTATAGGAACTTTTCAGGAGGTGAAATGCATATTAAGATGACTTTTTGACGCTGATGAAAGTAAAACTGAGGTTTCTTTTGTGTGTTTCTTTTTAAAGCAAAACCTCTTTGTTACAAGTGCTCTTGTAAGAAGGATTTGAAGGTTACTCTGAGATAAAAAACAAATGCTTGGTAACTCCTTTTTCACTTGTTTTATCCTAATTAAAATCCAGGGTGTTGTTTACTACATAATATTTCTCTAATTGGGGTTTGCAAACCCCAAGTAACAATTTACTTCTATTGTTTTGGCAGTTCAGCTCTATTTGAGCTTGATCACAGAAGAGCCACCAAGTGAACAGTTCACCCGCATCCGATAGATTTGGTATTTTATTTTATTATCTTACTTTATTTTATTATCTTACTTTATTTTATCTTACTTTATTTTATCTTATTTTATTTTATTATTGTCCTGGTGGGGATTTCCCTCAGCCAATTAACTCTTTCAATGGCCACTTTGCTGTTACTGTAATTACATCCCCTGTATAAGCTATCGCATCAGCAGGAGGAAAAAATTAAGAGAAACAGCCATTAATTTTGTTCATTCAGATTGTGTTTGCTCGTGAGAAGACAGGCTATTATTTCTTCTTACAAAAGCCATAATGAGAAATTTTCTGAGCGGATTGCTCAGATCAAGCAAAGGGCAATGTGCATTTGATTAAAGTCCACCTGAAGCCTTAAGCATATCAAATGGGAAAGCAAACTCAGTTTCTAAAACCTCCAATGGTGTGGTAGCCCCTGGGCCACTGTCAGCTGGGATTTTTTATCAAAAAAAATTTTTTCTAGGGTGTAATTGGCTGCAAAGGTTAAAGCTAAGTAAGAAAAAAAGAACCCCAAACCCAAGAAGATCTATTGTAAGAGTTTCTTACCATGGAAAGCCCTGTTGATAAGACCCAGATCAAATCTTTTCCTACCTAGGGTAAATGCCGCCTAGTTTCTCTAAGTTCATTTCATATTCACTTTTTAGAGATTATTGCCCTCCTGCAGTATTTGTACCTCTGTTTCCCCACATGCAGCACCAGGAAAATAGCAAGCAACATGAATTTTGTAAAACTAACAGTGAGTCTGATGCCCTGTACTTGATTATATCCATAATCTCACTGGGTAGACGTGCCATTGCAGAGGATCTGATCAATAAGGCAGCAGCAGCAGCCCATGAGCTGTGATAGCGTGTTAATAAATCCCACTTTTCCAGCAAGCTATGAATGAACTTGTGGTGAAGTCACTTGGAGTTTGGTGACCTGATCAATGGCAGGATCAGACTCACAAGGCTGATGAAGAGGGAGAAATAACATTCTGCTTCTCCCAGCATCATTGCCGCTAGGAATATGAGGAACTATATTCTTGTGTTGTAGGACTTGGTGCGTGAAGCCAAGTGTTTAAGGATCAACATGTGAGCTTTGGCAATGCTGAATTCTTCATTAAAGTTTCAGAGATTAAATCAGGCTGGCACACATCAGTCCCAAATATTTACTGCCATTGGGAAAGAAAAGGAGAAAAAACTGCTGCATCTCAGTCACTCAGGGGAACTGCCCATCAGCAGTCCCCTCAGCCCTGTTAAGACATTTTGGCTGCACAATCAGTTTAAATGAGTTGGCAGCAATTTTAGATGTTCTCAAGTAGATTTTTCCATGAAGAAGGAATGTGCTGATGTTGAGGGGAAGGACTAATAAAAATCCTTCAATCCTAGCTGCAGTTGTACCATTGCATGGTGTTACCCTTACTGCTCATCAACTAAGACTTAGGATAAAATCTCAAGAGGTAAATTGGTACAACTCTGACAGTAGGATCCTGGGTACCAACAGCCAGCTCAAACCCCCTCTATTTAATTTAATTTGCTGTCTTTGCTTTATCCTGTCTACCACAATGAGGTTTAAAAAGATTAACCAATCTTTGGTTAAAAAACAGGTGTTTTGGTAAAAAACCACTGTTAGAGCTCACAGTAAGTGCTGTATGTGTTTTATTAAGGGAAAAAGCCAACAGCTTTCCAAGCAGGCTAAAATATCACAGGGAGAATCAATAAGACCTCTCTCTCCCTTGACTTAGAAGTTTTTCCATCTATGAAAAGGCTGAGAGATTGGTGCACAATTTAGGCTTTTTGGGTTGAAAGGTCTGGACGTTACCTTTCAGTACAGAAAAGACGGTTCAGTAGAAAAAGAAGCTACTGTGGCATCTACTTGAACTAGGGGAGTTTTTGCCCTGGGTCTGGCAGGTGCAGCCTATGCGGTAGATCTGCGCTGGAGCTCTAATGGTGGGGTACATTCTTCTCTCTGACTTTTTCCTTGAATATTGTTCTATAGTCTTTTCTTAGCAATTTTTTTTAAAGGACAAAGCACCAAGTGGTTTTGCAGATTGGTGTTTGGAACACAAGTTTTAAATGATGTACCAGACCATGCAGGATATTTTACTCTCTGATTAGGTGTCTGCTCCCATGTTCATCGAAGTCAAAAAACTTGTATAGATCTAACACAGTTTATTATTAGGAAAAGACCAGGAGGTAGATGACAGAAAAAAAATTAATAATTATTTTTGCATAAACATAATAAATTTTAAATTCATGTCCTAATTACATTCTATTAATATTCTGGGATATTAATTTTAAAGATACTTCTGCAATGATTAGTTTTACCTTAAACTAATTCATGAGGGTATCGAAACCCAAGGAACACAAAGGCACAAGAATAGAATCAAAAGAAATTATTTTAACAATCTAGATATTTATGTAGCAGCAGGAGTAGAGAAGTGATTGTCCCCCTGTCCCACTGCACTTGGCACTGGTGAGGCCACAACACGAGTGCTGGGTTTAGTTTTGGGCACCTCAATACAAGAAAGACATTGAGGTACTGGAGTGCGTGCAAAGAAGGGAAACAAGATTGGAGAAGTGACTAGAGAACAAACCTTGTAAGGAATGGCTGATGGAGCTGGGGCTATTTAGTCTGAAGAAAAGGCTGCAGGGAGACCTTAATTGCTGTCTACTACTACTTGAATGGTGGATGCAGAGAGGTTGGGTTAGGACAAGAGGAAATGGCCTCAAGTTGCACCACGGGAAGTTTAGGTTGGACATTAGGAAAGTCTTTACTAAAACGGTCATCAGACCTTGGAACATGGTCCTCAGCTTGGGGGTTGAATCACCATCCCTGGATGTGTTTAAAAGTCCTGTAGATCTGGAGCTTAGGAACAGAATTTAATGGTGGCTTTGGGACAGTTGGGTTAATGGCTGGTCTCAATGATCATGAAGGTCTTTTCCAACCTAAATGGCTCTGTAATTCTGTGAAAATGGGGAACATTCTGGCAGTAGGTTTGGTTTTTTCCTATGTTTGTGTTTTGCCTTGTTCTTTAACTTGCGGGTTGATTCGTACGCTAAGGCAATGGGAGTTTTTCCATTACCTTCATTGAACTATGAAACACGCACCATATGTCACTGCATACATCTACCCTTCATTTTAGTCTTAGTATCTTGTATTTTTGAATGAAACAAAATAATAACTCTGCAGGGCAGCTGATCACCTTATTATTTTCCATAAATCTACATTACTGTCACACACAAGAACTGCCTCTCTGCCAGAGAAGAGATTCGATTAAAAGGCTGCCAGAACAAATGTACCTGCCCTGCATCCCAGTCAGACACGTTTGGTTCCAGCAAAGTGCAGCTTTCTCTGATGAAATCCCTGTGCTTGAGATGTCTTGTCACCATTGTTGCAGAGTTCACTTAAGGAATCAACAGCTGAAGGGTCTTTTTACTGCCCTGATGCATCATAGCTCACTTTTTCTCTATCTAGACAGGGATCATGTCATCAGAGGATAGAGCTTTTCCCTACAGATGATAATGGGGCTTTTACTTTGCCAACTTTTAACAAATCAGTATCTCAGTGGGTTACCTGTTTTTTAGTACTGAAGCTTTGTAATCCCTCACTACAAGATGTCTCAGTGTTAGATGGGGTCATGCTAGAAGTTCGCAATAATCCCTAAAAATATAAAAAGTAAGTTACATTTTTCAGGAGCCACCTCTAAAGAGCGGGGATTTGGTTGGGTGCTTGGTGTTTTCAGCAAGGTTCCATTTCTCATGTATTTCATAGAATCATAGAATCATAAGGGATCGGAAGGGACCTCGAAAGATCATCTAGCCCAATCCTCCTGCCACAGCAGGACCAGCCAGACAAGTCACACAGGAACACATCCATATTGTTTCCTAGAAGTTCTAAGCACCTACAACACAGGCTTTATAGAATCATGGAATCAGTCAGGGCTGAAAGGGACCACAGGATCATCCAGTTCCAACCCCCCTGCCATGGGCAGGGACACCCCACCCTAGATCAGGCTGGCCAGAGCCTCATCTCTGTGGCCTAACTTGGAAATAAAAACTTACAGAACATATAAATCAAAAATTCTCCTCCCCCATTCTAGTGATGTAAGGATTTATGTTTAGACAGTCTTGCACACACTTGCTAACATTTTAGTGATGTTCTTAGTGACCCCTTTACTCAGGTGTAGGGTTATTATTCTTTTTTTATTTCTTATTTCTTCCTCTTATTATTTCTTATTACTTATTAGTTTAGTATTGATTTAAGTTTGCCCATTTTTAACATTGTTGACAACACTGCAAAGGTAGTTCAGGTTCTTTCTGATGCAATTGCTTTTATTTTTTGTACTTCCGTGGCTCGTAGTGAATTTTCTAGGAGGTCTGCCATCAACTTTTTTCAGTGTGCTGGAAGGTGTAGGTAGGGATATCAGTCTCTAGGTCACAGTATAAATCTGGTCCTTAATATAAAGCTGGTGTTTAATAAGAAAATCTTCCTTTGCAGATTCATAGCAGATCTACATGAGTGCAGAGCTCATTCTGCACCTGTTTCTGAGTGCAAAGATGGAAGGGGTTGGGAATTGAAATGTTAAGATAAACTGTAGGGAGGTGGGCTTTTTAAAAAATTATTGTTCGTATTTGCATCCAACGCATCAAGATTCAGGGTTTTTAAAGATAAAGTGTGGTGTTCTGCCTAAAGGCAATCCTTCTGCAGCAAAGCACATCAGGATATAACAGAGTTTATCATGCAGATATCCTAGTGTTTGCACCATTACCTTGGCGGTGTGACCAGCAATTTAAGGCTAAGCCCACGTACTGATGGACTTTGCATGTGATCTTCCCTGGGTACCCTGTGTAATGATGAAGATGTGAGAAATGTCCCAGGCTGTTCCCTGAAACTCTCTCCCTCTTAGCATTAATTAAGCACAGGGAGGTGGGGGAGTTGCAGAGCTTTCTGTCTCCCATCCTCCCTTAGGCACCTCCTGCACCAGCAGTTTGGAGTGTGGATGCTCAGGGTAGGAAGGATTTTGCACTAATCAGACTGTAATAGCTAAGGAAGCCTTTGAGAGGTGGCATTTCTAGCAGTGAAGTCAGCTTTAAGCATTCCACAAAGCCAGTGGACACAGCAGGTATTTTATAATGTTTGCTAGCTTGCTCGTCTCCAAAGCCACAGCAGAACTGGAGACTCAGTGTGGGGAAAATCAGCTTGGTCCCAACAAGCCAATTTAAAATAATGTTAAGGGTAAAAAGGAGCAAAGAGCCTGCGTTGATCTGTTTTAAAAAGTGTCACAGCTCCACTAGCTCCATTAAGTTCTCATTTCTCTGAACTTTTGGAAGTAATTGTTTTCATAGCAATGGGAAAAGAGCAGAAAAGCTCCCCTCAAGCAATATGTAGATATCTTTTGTCCCAGATAATGACTAAAAATACGAGGATTTCTTTGATGACATGAAAGATTTATTTAAAACTGCTTTGTAGCGGTTGGTAGATGGTAACCCATCGAAAGAAATTCCTACTGGAAGAGGTGAACTGCATTTGAAGTCTTTATTTTTTTGCCTCCTAAAGTCCCATTGCACAGCCTGGGCATGAAGCAGCATGGTCTATGTGCTGGACATTGCCTACATACAAAGCAGAGGAGATGGCAGCAACCAGGGTATAAACCCAGGAATAGGTACTCCACATTCTCGGCTGTTATTTACACCTTCCTAAAATAATACAGAAAGCTGGAAGATGTAACAACTTACGGCAAACCTGCAGGATTGAGAACACTCAGGTCTCTTTGGAGGACAATCCCCCTCAATCCTCTCTCTCTGAGAAGACTGTGGAAAACAAGACTTCTGCATAAGCTTTGCCTCCATCCAAAATCTCATCTCCTGCTCTGGGGTTTCTCTGCCAGCGAGCTGCAACTCTGCCAACTGTTAGAGAAACAAAAGCCTTTTCCAGTTCACTTCCCCCCGAAATAGCCTGCTGTCTAAATTCCTTCCGAGCCTGGCTCTCTACTCTCTATTTTAACATCCCTGTGCCAGTTCTGTGAGGAGCATCCTAAACCTGCGAGATATTTTTTTCCTGCAGGTTTGGCCTCGAGCACCCCACGGTCTGGGCGGCAGGATGCTGTGCCACGGCCTCCTTTCAAGGCAGAGGGCACAGAGGCTGCTGCAGAGAGGGGTCAGAGCACTCCATGGCAAGAGATCCAAGGGAAATGCAGCTTCAGACACCCTCAAAGACAGTCTTGCAAAGGCTATCAAGGAAACGGATATGTGATATCTCAATTCTATTTTAAAGCTGATAGACAATAAAATAACACAGAATCCCTGGCCTGATAATCGCATTGCAACCAGAAAGAGACAGAGGAAAAGTGCTTTGTATTTCTCAGGGAAAAAAAAGTCTGATTATGCTGGTTGCACGTTGACATTCAGAAATCCTTAAAGAGCAACCAGTAGACACTAGAGGGCAAAACTGCGAGAGCGCCCGGTCAGTTTACAGGTAGCTGGGTTTAAAACAAACACTTCTACGGAATTCTACACACTGCTCTGTCTGTGTGCACTACAATGTGCTGACAAGAGTTGTATTCCCAAAGTGTTCTCTGCACCGAATCGCACGTGTGCATTATGTTTGCGCTGTAAGGTGTCCAGATCCTGTGTTGCTCCTAGATCTGGCTCAGGGAAACGGATACAACAATTTTATTTGATCAGTCCCAGCCAAATTCTTGGTGTAATCTCTATTGTCTGAATAATGAGAGTTTCCATAGCAGCCAAGGTAATGTTATTAATAGGAAAAAGAGGTTAATCACTGAACATTACTCGAATGTTTGAAGCATTGTTTTATTTTCAGCCTCCTCTAATGAGAAACAGCTTCTAGGGGATTTTTAAAATGCATTTTTAGAAACATCCTGAAATCTTCTCTGTTTCATTTTAGCAACTAAATACATTAGTTCCACCAGAACAGAGTATAACTACCAGGTATGATGAACCCGTCAGCTCCCCTCCCGCATACATCACTGGGAAACGTCGTGTCAGGAACTCGGTGATGACGTTTGACACTATTCCAGCGACCTACACCAGAATTTCTGGATTGCTTGAGAGACTTGGCTTACTTTGCAAATCCTGCCAGTACGTTTCAATCAAGCTTGAATTTGGCTTTAAAATAAAAATATTTCATCCAAGAAATTGGATTTTTCAATTTATTATAACTTTGTAAAAAAAGAAGCAAGGTAGTGTGAATGGCCCAATACAGTGCAACCAGGATGTTTTAAAAATCATTAAAGCAGGTCTTTCTTATCGTGTGAATTTGCTTGCAAGTTTGACCTTACCTGCTACATTTTCTACTGATGCAGTGCTTTAACCACAGCATTTCCAGTCATCTTTCAGGGCTATAGCTCTGCTTCAGAATTCAGGTGGTTAAATTAATTTCAGTCATGTAATTCTTCTTTATGTCAACTTAATACGGAAATTAAATACATTGAAATTATGGGGAAATTGAGGATGAAGTAGAATGTCTTTTTTCTTATGGAAATTACTTAAGATTTTTATATACATCTCATGAGCCTGTTAAAAGCTGCAGTAGACAGGATGCTGTTTCTGACTTCATCTCTGAAATCCAGGGAAATGTAAATGATGATTCTTATTTGTGTAACCTTGGTGGTGTTGTAAGGAAACAATTGCTGTATGTGCTGTACTTGTTACCAGTCTGGCATTTCGCAGGCTGATACATCAAAGTCAGGCTTTTGTCCACATTCGAATGAGGCTTGGATGAATAGATGAACTTATTAAGACTGAATCAAGTTAGGAAGGGGCTGTGATTCCACCAACCTGCAGAGGAGCAGTTTCTGTGGGTTCTAGAAAAGATTACCATTTATTGATCAAACTGCATAAACAAATGCAACAAATAATCTTTCTGCAAGTGCTGTGTCTGTGTCCTAAAATTATTCTTCTTATGCTCAAAACATTGCATAGAACCCCAACACTGGTGGTGAAAGTCCTTTGCTAATCACAGGTCTTGCTTTGCAAAGTCGTAAGACAGACAAGTAATGGATGTGACATCAGAAATTCAGCCTAGCACATCCTCTCAGATACTCTTCTCTCCCGTACAATATTTTATAGTTGCTGCTTTTACTTAATGCAGAGGTTTGGTCTTCTAAAGAGTTTTAAGTGTTATAACTCTGCTGAGTGCATCTTGCTTAAGGCCACAGCCCTTGAGCCACAGCACCTATGAACCTGATGTCTGCAGAGGTTTTGACCCCATTAGCTGTGCAAACCTGAGCAGATTTGAGTCACAGATGTGCTTTGGGGAAATCTTTATCTTATTCCAATATAATTAAAGAAATCCAGGCCACGGTGGTTGAGTGTAGAGTGTTTCCTGCTCACTCAAGGAGCGTTACAGGGGACTGCTGAAGAGGCATATTAAAATCTCCAGGATTGTCATCTGTGATTTCGATTGCCAATCAAAACACTGAGCGAGACAGTTAGTTGTGAACACAGCATTTTTTACTTGCAAAAATTATGTTGTCAAACAGGATCACTTGCAACTCTGCAAAACCAAGTTCTGTAAATGTAGTTTGTATATAACATCTATTTAATCTGTGAGGTCTTCCTATTCTGCATTTTCTTGGCTGTGCTGCAGGGACAGCCCAGCCATGACTCTGGTGTGAGGGGGCAGCTTGTGCATTGTGACCAGGACCACACATTGGATGCTGGTCACACAAGCTGGTAGCAGGGGGACAGTCCACATCATGAGCTGGAGTTTTTCTTTTTAGATCTTTGTGCAGCAAGAGAACAGTGAAATTTCGCATCATTTGCATGTCCCAAAGGACAGAATTGAAATTCCCACTAGAACAAGGTCAGAATGATAAAAGTGACATGAAAGAGAGCCTTTTTAGAGGGATGGCATTGAATAGCTTGGGCTTTAGAAGAATAAAAAGTCTCAGGAAGCTGGTAATGGGGTACAGACTATATTTCTTATGGGTCACGTCTCTGTTCCCATATAGATCAGTAGCAGTGGCTGAACATCATAACTAGCTAATAGCTGGGCTAGGCAGGCCAAGTGAATGTACTGACTGTTTCAGTCTATTTTCTTGTGTGATTATTCACATCTCAAAAATGTCATCTCGACTCTGAGTAGCTGCTGTCCCCATTAGCACTGTAAACAAGGAGGTCAAGGACCCAACTGGAACAAAGGCTGAGCTATTGCCTCCTTTCAGGCTACAGTGAGCCTGGAAGTTCACAGGGAAGATACAGTCACTCTGTAGTGTGATTTCCATCTGCAAAAGACCCTTCTTAAAGGGCTAAAATGTCCATTTATATTTATGCCCTGGCATAAAGACGGTTTAGAAATTAAAATAATGTGATGAATAGTTGGAAAAAGAGTAGGTCAGGCTCAAACAGAGAGAGCAAGCAAAAGGCAACTTTCTACCCAAGACAGAAAGACTGCAGCATTATTTTGAGGGTGGTTGTCTGCCTCAGCCTTGTGAGTAACCTTTAAAAATTGTCATTATATTTACATGTCTAATTTTATACATTTCTAATCCTAAACACGTCTAATCCCATGCATTTCAGTGGACATTATGCACTGAAATACATTCCCAGAATCATAGAACATCAGGGATTGGAAGGGACCTCGAAAGATCATCTAGTCCAATCCCATGCCACAGCAGGATCACCTAGACCAAGTCACACAGGAACATATCCAGGTGGGTTTTAAATGTCTCCAGAGAAG
>JAOXOE010000602.1:25875899-25895021 GCA_028565055.1 Phoeniculus purpureus | reverse complement strand
TAGCAGTTAGATAATAGGATAAAGGTTGGACTCGATGACCCTGGAGGTCCTTTCCAGCCATGATGATTCTGTGATTCATACATATACGACTTGGTCTGGGTGATCCTACTGTGGCAGGGGGATTGGACTGGATGATCTTTCAAGGTCCCTTCCAATCCCTAATGATTCTATGAGTCTATGATTTAGTAGCAAGTAAACTCAGACACCCAAGCAAACACACATCAGTCAATGCCAGAGCAAAACCACAGTCCTAAACAAATTCTGTGGAAGAAATTATAACCTAGTGTGTAGAACAGGAAACAACCGGTAATAAAAAGGTCTTTAAACATTCAGGAGACAGCGCGCTCTGCCTGCCTGTTTATTTCCAAAGGAGACGGTTCTCGCGAGCTTGTCGTGACCATAAAACAGGAAGGTGGGATGGTTTCATTTATGTGCTGCAGTATTACAGAGATGTCACTTCCAGAGCCGGGCATGACAGAAGCCGGCATTGAAATTCCGCAGCGAGCTACAAGCGGCGCACTTGGGGCATAGAGAAGCCAAAGCCCTTGTCATTAGATATGGGGAGTAAATGTCTAATTTGTAATTTAAAACGAAATCCATCATTCTTGTCTTCACGCTGTTGATCAAATGAACCCGTGAATCATATGTTTGACACATGCCAGGCACCTGCCAGGGCTGGAGTTGGCACCAGCGGTGACGAATAAGGCACCACGCACGGGTAGGAGGTTTACAGGCTGTCACCGCTATGACAAGTGATGACAAAGGGAAGCATTCCATCTCTTCTAGCAACAGCCTGTAAACAAATTCTCCGTTGTGATTGTTTTCTGTGGGTCCTCCCTGTCTTCATTTAAAGTCTGCTGAAGTCTGTCTCGAAGAACAGCAGGGGCACAATTGCCTGGTCACAACAATTAAAGATCTACCCGAGATGAGCACCTGGTGACTTCATTTGGTGCCCAGAAAAAACCTGGAAATAAAGGTTCTGCCTGGGCCAGGAAAAAATGAAAACAAATCACAGCAGGAAAAAGCAGAACGTCAGTTTTTCCACTGGGATGCACACAGGGAAGGGTTCATGATCACACTGGTATCTGTGGCAACATGTGACATGGAATGTTCCTCCAAGGTTACTGATAACGTGTTAATCATACAGTCATAAGGGATTGGAAGGGACCTCATGTAGTGGTTGCTCTGGAGGACAAAATACCATAAACAAATGCCTCCTCCATTTCTTCTTTCCCCTAGCTTCTATATCTGGGCTGACACCACATCACCTGGAAAATCCTTTGGTCAGTCTGGGTAAGCTGCTCTGGCCCATCCCTCAGCCCTCCTCGTCTGAACATTAGGAAAGAAAAACACCCAACCCACAGCCTCAGTGCTGTGTGAGCCCAGCTCAGCAGCCACCGAAACACTGGGGTGTTACCAGCACCCCTGCAGCTACCACCACATGCACAGCACTGGGACAGGTGTCATGGGGAGGGATCAACTCCATCCCAGCCAAACCCAATACACCGACCCACGGCTGTGCCAGACAAAAACAAGTACCAGAAGCAGATGAGTAGTGCGAACACTGTTGGATGTGGTGTTTGACACCGACTGACATGTAAGTGCAAAACTTGTGACTGCTTAATATAACAGCAATTTGCTACTGCTTGAGCACAAGATGACCTGTTCTTCCAAGCAGGTCCACACACCTAAGAATAAGACCACTTGAGAAAAGAGATGTAGTTAACTGCTGATCTGGAGGCAGTGCTATTCATGGCAGTATTTGGGAACTTGTTCATCTGGATGAGATGTTTGGGTTGGCTGCCTTGGGACAAGCAGAAACTCGGTCTCTTTTTCTCATATTAATAATGACCCAAAGACCTTGAATGACACACAAGGCTCTGCAAAGCATCCTGAACATACAAGTTCCGTTCATCACTTGCACATCAGTGACTGTAAAATTCAAGACAACACCTTCACCTTGACAATGAATTTCAAGCACAACCTACTGAAGCAGCCAGTTTTATATCTGGCTACTATATCTTTTATGTATTCAGGATTTTCACATCGGTTTAATGTCCACGTTCAGAAAGGGTTTTGGACTGCCTGCAGAAAGTCACAGAACATTAGGGATTGGAAGGGACCTCGAAAGATCATCTAGTCCAATCCCCCTGCCACAGCAGCATCACCTAGACCAAGCTGCACAGGAACACATCCAGGTGGGTTTTAAACATCCTAAAGGACTTTACAGGCTGCAAGGTGCAGTTGCTACTTTACCTTTGAATTAAAGACCACACACAACCTAAGGGCTTTATTTGAGTCTGGCGAAGGGAAGACTGCAAAACTATTGAGTACCTCAAGGCTGCCCCAGGTCTAAGGTAACTCCCACCATTCACCTGCAAACTCCAAGGGAAACTCCCTTTTGCTCCTCAGTTGTCCTGCTGTGGCAGGGGGATTGGACTAGATGATCTTTCAAGGTCCCTTCCAATCCCTAATGCTCTGTGAACTCTGCTGGGGCTAAGTGGCACAGAAAACTCATCTGCTCTGTGAAATCCAGCAGTCTTGTTGCACAGAGCACTCTTGAGCGCCAGATCAGAGCAAACCACTTTAAACTGTTAATTTGTTAAAAAATAGACAGTAGGAAAAAGGACTGGTTAAACCTTTTTTCTTTGCCAAGATGCACAAGAAAACTCAGAGAAGGTGGGAGGGAGAGACATCAAGGAAGTAATTTCATACTCAAATCTTATGGACCTTTTATGTACTTAGACTCTTTGAACATACCCCCGAAGCTGAAAGGCAAGAATGAAGGACCAAGACCATGCTGTAGAGACCAGACACAATTTAAAAATCTACAATTTTGAAAAATTTACACATTTGAGAGGTCCCCCAGCTCTGCGACACCGTTGATTAGCCTGGTATCCGTGAGCATTTGCACACAGGGCACAAGGTTTCCCACTGTTCTGTGGGAACCTGTGTTCTGCAGAACGCTGGTGAGTTCAGCTCTGACAGGAATTAGTCTCATTACCTTGCCACACACTACAAAAAGCCAAGCCACACCAAGCAGAGGAGTAAAGGGTGGATTTTCTGAGGTTCCTAATGCCTGTGCAGGCATCTGTGTAGATCTTCCAAATATGCATTAATGAGGCTTCACAGAACACTGAAGTTACCGCAGAACACACGAGTCCCTGATCTGCAGGGTATGATCCTGCGGGGAGTGGGTTTGTTTGTGTGAAAATAGGCAGCTTGAGCAAACTCTGCCAGCTCCTAAGCTAGAAGACAGCGTGCGCGCTGGTTACAAGCATCCATGAGAAAAACTAGGAACCTCAGGAACTGTGAACTACCGTAATGAAACTTGAATCCCCTTTAGGGAGAAAAATAACCAGTGACCTTCTGAACACCTCATGCTATAAATATGTGAAAGGTGGCAAGCTGTCTGCATACACAGGCGAACTGTGACTAATAACAGGGACTCTGTGTCAGACTGCAAACTCCATTCTGGATGAGGATTTCTCCTGCTGTCTTTTACCTCTGCATAGTGAGAATACCCACAGAGGTGTCAGGAGACAATCTTGCCCGTGGCACAGAGCTAACAAGGATCATTAAACTCTGTTGAACATCCATTTAAATTGATCTTTCTTAGTAAAAATGTTGGCTCCTGTACAAGGCGACCATTTCTGCACGCTGACCTGCTGCAC
Source organism: Phoeniculus purpureus (assembly GCA_028565055.1). Classification (NCBI taxonomy): domain Eukaryota; kingdom Metazoa; phylum Chordata; class Aves; order Bucerotiformes; family Phoeniculidae; genus Phoeniculus; species Phoeniculus purpureus. The sequence continues at coordinate 25,891,347 of JAOXOE010000602.1, read as the reverse complement.
TGGTCAGAGGAGGGTGGGCAGACAGGGCTAAACAAGTTGAAAACAGACAGGAGACAACACTAGAGAGGGAACCTGAGTCCAACAGATAGTCCAGGTAAAAGGCAGCGCCACGATCCCTGCAACGAGCACAAGCACAGGGGTCCTCAGACACAGCAGCACCAAAGCTCAACCATCTGAATATTCCTTTCCAAGGCAAATCCTGCTGCTCTGCGACATTCATGAGGGATGAACTGTTGCATTGGAGACAGAGGAATTGGCAGATGTCCATAGCTTTGACCTCAGACTAATGCAGGATCGTAGATAGTGTGATTCATTCTGTCCATGGAGTGTAGGACCACATTTTGCTCAACCCTTGCTCTGACTTTTGCGTGCCTGCTCGGTAGCAGCCCTGTGGTCCCTGAACGTGAGCAGTCAACTAGACTCAAGGAAAGGCAACAAAGCAGCTCTGTTGAGATGCAGAAAACAGGAAATACTACATAAAAGTCCAGTAAGTCAGTTGGCATTCCCCTGCATATTTAGTGTCTATAAAAGTACTTGCATGTGTTTAGCAAAGTGTTTAATTAAGTGGAGCTGGGTGGTAATATTTACCCAGCTAATGCCTCCTTATTGGCAACTGCTTTCGCTTGTGCAGTGCTCCTGTCTTTTGTTTTGAAAGGCCTGTTCTTTTACCACCACACCACACCTCTTAGGAAGGATGCAAAATCATCTGAAAATGACTGGTACTAGGGGAAGAAACCACCTGCTCTCTAGGTAATCAAGTGCTATATTCCTGGTTGCAAAGACCAGACAGCAACAGAATCCCAGCCAGTCTCTAATCTGCTGTACTTGTATTTAGTTCTTCTATTTAATTGCTGCATTTTCAGTTCAACAGATGTATCATCAGTCTCATCTGGTCATTCACAGAGGATAACTTCAACATTCATTGCCTGCCAGCATGAATTACAATTTCAAGTGGTGCATTATCCAAGTATTGTTTCAGGGGGAATGAACCAGTAAAAAAACCCACTTGAAATCCCAAAGCAGTTCTTCAAGTTTCCTTGTTATTGATGCTTACCTATACTGGCCTCTGAAAAACAATCTTACATCATATACAAAGAGCACAGAAAGACCTGACTCAAATGTCACTGAAAAAGATTATATTGGGGTTGAGTGGGAACTAGATCAAGCTCAACACTAAATTAATTTCTGGGTTGTTATAGTCTTTATCCTTGACACTCCTTCATGTTGCACCATATGGTTATCAAAATGTATTGCATTTCCATCTGGGTATATTCATGAGTGGTGCATTAAATCTCAAGATTGAACCTTATGAGGAGAAATAGGGTGTTTTAAATGGCTGAGAGGGTCTGAAGGTACAGATGCACCACGCAGTACTGCTACGAGCCTGTGTTGGCCCTGGTGTGTTTTATAAATGGGTGTGTTTATTTTCTTCTTGCTTTATTTCTCATCTAGTCCTACTGGATAATATTTACATTGTGCCACTTCATAGCCTGTGAAATGGAAGGGTAGTTCACCCGACAGAAAAAGAAAACAAAAACCCGAACCACAGAAAAATCTCCATCAACCCAAACCACCCATGTGTCTGCAGCGCACACACTTAGAGTTTGGCTGGAGGCTGCCGAGCTAAAGGAGAGGATTAGCATTTCTCTCTCGACAGGTACTAATTTGGGAGACACTTATTTTCCTTTTGCAGTTTCCTGAGCAAATGACACGCTCTTTTGAGAGGGAGGATCTCAGCTACAAGAAAGATCTTGTTATGCTCTGGCTTCATAAACAGGAGCTTCGAAAATCAACAGAGCCTTATTATATATGGAATAAACAGAAGTGCTGTGAAGGAACTCAGTGTTTGCTGTAGATTCATGAAGTGAGAATGGGCATGATTTTCCAGCAGATGGGAAGTTATTCAGTGCCTTCAAAGTGTCTGGCTCCACAGAGATCAGAGTTCCAGATGCCCAGCACCATTGCCTGCAAATACAAACTGGGAATTGTGGAAGTGCAAGAAATCTTTTCATTCAGGAGTCAAGAGTCCTCCTCTGACAAACTCTGGAGCGCACAATCCTCAGCTTATTATTTTTTTACTAGGGTTGGAATGGAAGAGCGAAAGTGTCAGATATGCAATAAATTACATTTATTTATAAATCTGCTTTAGTTTAGAACCCACTCAATTTATACCGAAAGCCCTTGGCTCAGAAACACTGTGTGTTTTGCATAATACACAAGTCTCAAAGAAAAATGCAGTATGCGAGAAGTAGCCAAGGTTTTTTAAAGTGACTAATGATTTTTGAGTGTTTAAATATAAATAACTTTAAAGGGAACATAATTTTCATAACCCTTAAATAAACCTTTTCAGTTCTTCTTAAAGTAGATGCTAGCCTGCAGTGTGGAGGTACCCTTAGAAAGCTGGGCCAGCTTCTCATCTGTAAATTACATAGTCTAAAATTAAGAAGTGTTTTTTCTCCTCCGTGAGGACTAAGCTACTGTTCTATACAATGCCAGTACCTTTGAGATTTCTCTAAATATCCTTTCAAGGGCATGATATTTTCTTAGCATAATGTCCCAACCATTCTGTTAAACAGCCACGACATTTAAAAGTGCTTTTTTCCCCCACCCTGCTTTCTTGCTTCTCTTAACAAATAGGAGCAGATAGATATGTAAAAAGTGTTCTGCAGTGGGTTCCTTGTATCCTTTGCCAAGTGCATCCTCTTTTGATAAAATCTGCTCCTACCATAACCTTCAAGAATCGCCTCCAATTTTCTACCTTCCGTGTTTCCATGCCAATTCGTGTGGCTACCGTGTTTCCTTCTTCCATCTTCAGTTATTCAACCCATTGTTGGTTTTCCTGCCAAATACTCTTTTTATGTGGGTTATCTGTTTTGCTCCCATATCTCTGACATCTTCTTATCTACCTCCTTCCAACCCTTCCTCCTTCCCTACTCAATTTAATTTCTTCTGCTTCTTCAGGTGGGATTCTGGCACTCAACACCTTCCACCCCAATCCCTCCTCTTCTCCAGCCCCTCTAATCAATTTTCTTCCCCTAGTCTACCATCTTCTTGTGCAAGCTTCCAAGATAATACATGAAGTGATAAATATTTCCATGCTGTATCCATCTTGTGTTTGTGACAACCCCAAAATGAGCTGCTCTGCTCAGTCATTAATCCAGTGTCTTAGTGGTCTTCTATTACCAACTCATCCCGTGCCATCCTCTTTGCTGTCAATCAGCTTTTCTAGCTGAGAACAGTCTGCATTTCCTTTTTGGTTTCGTTGCATCACCATCTTCACTCCCAGTTACTTTGACATCACCTTGCTTCTCATATTTTCCCCCCCTGCAGCCAACCCACCTTCCAGCATACATTCCCAACATGCATTCCAGCTCACGCCTATCACTGCTTCAATACTGGTATCGGGATATGAAGCAACCAGCCCAAAATAAAAAGAGACTAGCAAGTCAGAGAATAGCTTGTGAAGCATTTTAGCAGTCACAGGCAATGACATTTTGAGACTGCTCTACTCAACCGAAAAGCTGGAGACATCTGCACTGGGATGGTAATTGAGGAACTAATGCCGTCTTGCCAACAGACTCTCTTTTCTGGTCTCTGACCAGCAGACATGACATGTTCAGGTTTTAATTCAACCTTCCTGACCACAACAGGTGGTGATGTTGGAACCGTGTACTGGGGAGGTGCATGTTGCTGTTCTCACAGGACACTGTACTTGTAGTGCAGCAGCAGCTGTTTAGTCACATTTATATTTTTCCCCACTCATTTTCAGTGCATCATTAGCGTGAGGCTTTGATCCCCTTCCGGTCTCTGTCTTCTGCGTTTGCTCGTTTTTTGCTCAATTTCCATTCCTCCATGTCCTACCCAACTCATTTCCAAATTGCATACGCTTGTGCCCCGTTCACCCTCCAGCCACTGGCGCTTGCACAGAGCAGTGCTGATGGGAGAGGAGCACGTGGAAGGGAAAGGGAGAAGGAAAATGTTTCCATGTCTCATTACTTTTTTGCTTCTAAGCAAACAGGTGGTGATGGTCACAGGCTCAGCTGCGGTGCTGAAGTTGCTGGCTACATTCATGAAGAGTGAAAGAGCAGAGGAACAAAAGAACTGAGAATGGTGCCTGATGACAAGTCTGTGTAACGGGAAATCTTCCCAAACCAGTGTTCATTCCAGTACTTAGACACTGCAGGCATAATCAGCTTACTTCTCTGTTAAAAGGTTGCAGCCCTGCCCATGTTCCTCTTCACGGCATCTTCTCTGGGCTGAAAAACTAAACCCTTTTCCTGAGCATTGGAAGAGTTCCCTGTGCGCAGTAAGAATCATGTGAAGGGCTGGATTTGAACGCCTCCACAGGTTAGAAGAGTCGATAGAGCTGACAGAGAGAACATTCAAACCTGTTCTGTAAGCTGGATATCCATCTCACACTGCCAGCTGAGAGACAGGCACCCCTCAAAGAAAACAGCAAATAGAATTAGCACCAGCCTCCTCTGATGTGCAGTGGTACTCCCTCGCTTTGTAGAACTATTCCTTGAGTGTCTTTTGGATGTTGGCTTATCTATTCAAACATAAAGAACGGAGCATTTTTGTGTGGTTGCTTTGTCCCCTGTGTTTTCGATGTATATTTATATACAATAAAGATGCCAGGCTGGTTTTGCAGGGAGCCAAGAAACAATGTGAGTCAATTCAATAAATTGTTCCAGAGTAAGTAACCTGCTATGCCATGGAAAATTGGATTTGTTCTTTCTTTAGCGATGTGGAAGTCTCAAGTCTTGAGCATATATATACGCATGCTGCGCACTTTCAGAATATAAAACTGGAACAGAATTATCTGATCCTTCTGGCAGGAGGAAGGTTTTATGCCTTTTACCTCTGCCAAGTCAACCCAGCAGAAAGAGAGAGGAATTTTGCAGTGCCTTTCGCAGCCATGAGGACCAATGTCAGGTCCATTAGCTTGATTTTAATACTTCCCAATTCGATTAGAAGTGCTGGCAGTTGGGGAAAAAAATGTCCTTGGACTAATAAACACAGCAAATTTGATAAGGGAACAACAAAACGACACTTACTGCACAGCCTCACAAGCGCTGCTCTCGGAGATGATTTTATAGCTTGTTTCAGTCTCTATAACAGTGTGTGGAATAGGATTAATAGTTAGTGATGACCCTGAGAACGTGGACTGCTGTCTGCAATTGCTGAGTCTCTGAAACACACACAAGAATTTGTTTTGGGTTGTTGAGGTTTGGGGTTTTTTGGGAGTGGGAGTGTTTTCATTTCCTTTTTGAAAGAAAACAACAAATAACCCCAAACCTCAACAACCCCCAAACCAACAAAACCAAACCAGGCTGATACAAACATAGCCTTGGGAACAGCAATCTTGGCTCAGTAACTCATGTGCCAGAAGAGAGACAGTGAAATCAGCAGGAGACCTAAGTGTGGTCTGAGGGCTTTACATAGCCCGTGGATATTTTGTTTTGACCTCGGCTTTACTCCTCTCTGCCTAAAAGGATGCTGTTGAAATGCAAAGTGAAACCAGCCCAATATACAAACCTTACATTTACAATTTTTGAAAATGTTCCAGCTCTTGCTTCCATCTGTGCAAATCAAAACCCATGGTTGGATAATACTCAAAACCTTATTAAAAAATACTAAGCTGAATTATATGCAAATTATGGTCTCATTGTCTTTTATCTCATAAGGGCTAATAACATTACAGATGACAACCTTCTTATCAAAAATAGTTCCTAATACAAATTGCCTTTGACTGTATTTACAATGTCACTTTTAATCAAGCAAATTGTCAGGCTGCTGCACTTCTGCGATCTGCATTACACAAAGAATGTAATGAGGAGGGAAGCAGATACAAGTGCTTTCAGCTTTAACTGGCTGCCCATTCCATACCAATTACTACCTATTTAGTAAGCTTACCCTTCTGTTCTTAGAAAAACGCTAGATATAAATGTACAGGTTCCTCTGAAGGAGACACCATGCAGAAAAAGCTTATTCCACTTACCGAGAACATTTGTCACTGTAATTGCACTTACTTTTCTTACTCCTATGCAATTAGTAAATACAAGCTAAAAATAGTCAGCTGAATGCTGATACGGTCCCTAGCTGTTTCTCTGTTATGTCAGGTTTAGGTTAGTGCAGTGTTCCATTTGTTTGTGAGTTAACGGCTCCATTCAGATGGTTTTATCCCCACAGGTGTATTTTCACACAGTGCACATGCTCTTGTCCACAAGTGCATCTCCTGCTAGGTGACAGGTAATACCAGCTGTGCTATGCCCTCAGCTACCGTCCTCCAGCTGAGCCACATGCTGGCATATTCACCAGGATTCCTCCCTGCAGATTACAGAATCTAGCAAGGGCAGTCAGTGCCCACCTACCTCAGCTGCTTGCCCTGCCTCACAATGCCTGTAGAGATTACAACGTCCAAATCCTCCACCTGCAGATCCTTGCACATCATGGACACCAGCTCTCTGCAAAGCCAAAATGGAAAGAGTTACACTTCCAGCCAAAAGGGAAAAGCACTGGTGAAAGGTGCAGGGCAAGGTGAATCACTGTATAGCCTAGGAGACCCCGAATGGGGAGAGACTCTTGGGGTTTTCCCTCAACAATGACTGTGGGGAAGCAGAGGAGGATCACTATAGTATTTGCTGACCACCACCATAGTATGGCTGGGTCCTAAGCTGGTAAACACACATGTAGTTTCACTTGAAGCAAGAGTGTGGAAGCTCTGGAAGACTAAACTCAGGAATAATGAGTCCAGACTCATTCAATAGTATTGGTAAGGAGATTAAACCGTCCTGAGAGCAACAGAGCTAAAGTTTCCATTTGTGTATCTGCTGATATCTAGAAAAAGTCAATTTATTCACTGTTTCTTTTCTTGGGAATTAATAGTTTCTCCCCTCATGCCAACGGTCTATTTTTATAAAAGGTGTAGAAGCTTCATGCAGTTCCATTGCCAAATGTAGATGAGATCAATTTAAAAGGGTTGTTGAAGGACTGACAGACACAAAGACTGTGGATGCGTACCTCTTAGAAGATGGTCTAAAGTCATAGAATCATTAGGGATTGGAAGGGACCTCAAAAGATCATCTAGTCCAATCCCCCTGCCGCAGCAGGATCACCTAGATCAAGTCACACAGGAACACATCCAGGCAGGTTTTAAATGCCTCCAGGGAAGGAGGCTTCTCAACCCCAATGGGCAGCCCATTCCAGTGCTCTGTCACCTTCACTGTGAAGAAGTTCCTTCCCACATTCATATGGAACCTCCTGTGTTCCAGCTTACACCCATTGCCCCTTGTCCTATCACTAGATGACATTGAGAAGAGCCTGAATCCATCCTTCTGACACCCATCCCTCACATATTTATAAACATTAATGAGGTCACCCCTCAGTCCCCGTTTCTCCAAGCTAAAGAGACTCAGCTCTCTCAGTCTTTCCTCATCAGGGAGCTGTTCTACTTCCTTCATCATTCTCATTGCTCTGCGCTGGAGCCTCCAGCAGTTCTGTGTCCTTCTTGAGCTGAGGGCCCCAGAACTGGACACAGGACTCCAGATGTGGTCACTGAGTCCTTCTCTCTCCCCCCCATGCAGAGTCTTGGTTTCAGGACCCTGATAGAGAATTGATGGATACTTAGTCAAGTGAGAACATAAAAAACCTCACTATGAACCTTCCAGTCTCTAAAGCTATATTTTGTTAGAACACGAGCACAATAATAAAGTAAACTGTGATTTGCTACATGACACATATGACTTTAAAATAGGAAAAAAAAAAAAAAAGATTAAAAATTTGAGAGAATGAATTCCCTTTTATTTCCAGTCCAGTTACATTTGTAACCCTCTGGGTTGCCGCAACAGCACAGAGTGAGTAAGAAGAATAAGTAAGGAGTTACAAGCACCTCCCCAGTTGCCCCCTATTACTGAAGCAGAGAACAAATGCTGCTTATCCACTCAACTCTTAACAATCAACTTGAATGCTTCTACCACCCACCCTCTCTGGTAATGTTATTTATCACACTGGGATGCCTGTGAAGACATTGAACACTGCTAAGGACCAGCTATTAGGTCTTTTGGAAGGAGCTGAGCGCTGTGCAGCTCAGCGTGGTGGTAGCAGAGAACCCACCATCATTTAGTGTCCACAGTACCAGGGAAATTCTTGTTATCCTCATCGATTGCCCAAGGAGAGTTAAGTGCTGGAGTGGTGTCGGCAGCACTGCAAGGGGCTGCGCTTGTCGTTGGCATGAGGAATAAATTGGTACATGAAGGCAGAGTTGTAGATGTTGTGCAGTTAAACAGGGCTCAGAGATCCCCACCTTCCTCAAGAATAAACTCCGCCATCACAATTAGCAGTTTGTCTTCCTTTACTGCAGATAGCACTGCTTTTCTCAGCTGTCTTCTTGGTTGGTTCCATGATGTGCTCTGAAAAGGCACCTCTGGAGACAGAAATATCCATTTTTGAAGTGCATGTAGCGATCTCTGATCGTTTCTGTACCTGCACAGGTGTAGATATTTTGAGCACTTTTATAAGAAAAATAAAACAGGGTTTCAGAAGTTATTTGGACACATGTACGTGTCTTGTTCACAGATGATGAGATGAATAAAGCTGAAGGGGATGAGGGACAGGGGAGGTCTTCCTGGCTCATGCCATGACCACATAAACCCTTTTATTAATTAATCAAACACCATTTTAAGCTGATTAATTTCATAGTGTACTTTTGTCTCTGTTGTCCTTCCTGGGAGGCTGTCCAAGAAGACAGTGTCTCCAAAGGAGCTGTCAGCTTCTTAACCTTTGCTATTCCTAGACAAAATATATAGGAACTTACTCCTTGCCAATGTCATCCTTAACCTTGAATACTTCTTTCCTCCTGATGTCTGCTCTTTTCCCCTGCCATCGCATCCAGCCTTAACTTGGTATTTAAAAATATACGACATAAATCTGCTCTTTTGGTTTGAGGGTAATTAGTAATATATTGGAACTATTTATTTTAAAAAGGGAACCTCAGGTAAGAAAGGTAATATCAACATCAAGTCTAAATTTTATGTCACTGTTATTGTGGAGTGATTCAGTGTGTGTGTCTGCAATGTGACTGGAAGGTTGATAAAGTAATTACCGTTTTTATGAATCTTGGAGTTATTATTCCCTTAGTACAAGCCCTTGTAACTTGTCAGCTTCAGGGGGAACATTCATCACTATTTTTTTAATGGTGACATGATACGAAAATGGCTTATGCAAGAAAATTCAGCTTATATGTTCTAATAACTGCTTTCAATTTGTTCTTCCCATCAGCACCATTAATATGCAAATACAATATAAAATTATGATGTCACATTATACACCTATATTCACATTATAGACCTATTCACTATATTCTGTTTTGTTTATGATAGTTGCTATTCTTCTGGGAAAATGCTAAGAGAAAAATTATTATGACCCTAAACATGACAAAAGAAAGGTAGGAAAGCAAAAAGGAGTATTGGAAAAAAATTTTAGACCTCTGGGTCAGCCGCTGGCAGAGGTCTATTTTAGACAACTGAAATGTGTCAGTGATGTCCCTGGAAAACATTAATTTATGATATATATAGGCTTTCTAGTAAGTGAGTGACTTGGGTTGGCATTTATCGATGTTTATGTATTTCCCTCCTATTTCCCCTCTTGTTCCACCCAGAGTGGTTTAGCAGTGGCAATAGTGGGTGAGTGGAGAGGTTGCTGGGATGAAGGTTTTGAGGGAAAATAGATGCTTGTGCAGGAGATGGGAGTGCGAAGGGGGTTCTTGGAAGAAGAAGGGGTGGAGAAAGGAAGGCAAGACACCCAGACGCCATTGTGATGCAGTCTGCACATTTTCATTCCAGTTCTGCATTTTGCCCTTGCAGCCTTGGCTGCCTGAATGTCCTGACTCCTTTTGCCTTTTGTCTCCCCTCTGAGCTTCGCTTCGGGACTGCAATCTATCCGCTGACCCCAGCCACTCTAGGGCTGCTCTCCTTCATGCCCGCCACGCCAGTGTCCATCCTTGCCAAGCTCCTGCACTTCGCCGCTGACGCTAGCCTGGCAGCCATCCAGACTGCAGCTCCAGTTGTACTGTTTCTTTGTACATTATTTCTTTCTCCTCTTGTACCATATTTCATCTCATTATCCCTCTTATTTCCCCCCATTAAAGTGATGACATTTTATTCCAATTGCCTGATCGCTCTTTTTTTAAAATTCTCCTATTGAAAAGAATCTGCCCTGCAACGGTTCTGCCTTTGGCCCTAAAATCAGGACAAGGAGTCAGAAGATCATATGACACTCAGAACTGTGATTTTACAAAATTAAAAGTATAACCGAAATATAAAGAATTATATAAATATAATAATATCCAAGTTACAATTATAACTTAAAGTTATGGCTAAAAATTATATTCCTGGTAGGCTGCAGCAAGTAACAGACGAATAGGCTGTTATGATGTCTGTATTTAGTTGTGAGCTTTAACTTAACTAATTTAGTATCCATTTCTAATCAGTTAAATTTCAATTAAACTGTGTGGCCAGCTCCAAGTTAGTGTGTGCATAAAACCAGAAAAATAGCAGACAAAGAAAAGAAGAAACTGTATCCAACTTCTCGTTTGAAGTGTCCATCCCGGTCTCTATGAATCCACAGGCTGCGGTGTGAAAATAATTTGTTGTTAATATCAATAGGCAGTAAAAAAGGTGTTGCTAAAAGCAACACTGGAAAATCAGACTTTAACTAGCAATTCTAGGAACCTGCTGGTTTTTACATTTTCAGACGCACCATACCCCATCCTGGTGATGTGTAACTTTGACACGTTACTTACAAATGTTTTCCTTGTGGTAAGGGAAACAATGTGGGAAGGGCAATGTGTTAGGTGATGCTACAGGAAAGTTGTGAAATTAGAATCGATTTTGTTTTAAACCCATATATTAATCTAATTTCCAGCTCTGTTTGGTTTGTTCTTTAATAGCCCCACTGGCAAGTGAGCGTGAACATATCTATCATTTTCTTCCTATCTTCATCTGATGGCAGTGATTATAACTTTATAAACTCCCATCACTGGATTCTCCCTGCAAGACCTGGACACTAATGTGAGATTTATGAAGTATTTAAGCACTCAGTCTAGCACTGAGATCCAGCAGCCACCCCTCATCTGCTGATTTTTTTGGCCAAAGGCTACCCAGACTATAATATAAAGACTGCAGGAGGTCCTTGTTCTTCTAGAAAGAGGTGCCTGGCTCAAAGAGGATGGAAGATTATGAAAAATGTGGCTAGTGGGATCACAGCGTTATAAAACATACAGGTACTGGGATCATTCCAGCAACTGGTTTGTGTGCCCTATCTTCCTGCCAGGAAGCCCCGAGGGCTGCTCTTGCTTGGGGTGTTTGGGTGAGAGACAAGGTGGCACTGGGTATTCTGAGCAAAACACTGCAGAAAAGGAGTGATTTCCTCTAACAGCCCCATAATTTAGAAACAGTGACAACTGCAATAGAACAAGCGAGTTCAGTAGTATTATTTTTATTTTAGTTTAACGTGTATTTTTGCCCTTACACAGTTTTTTAAAGACCGTAGCTGAAGTTATCCTGCAGAGTTTCACCTTTTTCTGAGTCTGGGGAAAGTTCAGGCCAGATGTGATTAAAGGGGAGGAGAGTTGAGGTCAGCTGCAATCAATCAGCTGCCTCCTTGTGGGACTTTATTGAAGACACCTGGGCCCTCTAAAGCTTCAGGAGGGAAGGACAGAAAGAGAAGAGCAACGGCTTTTGTGGGGCTGCAAGATAAAGCAGATTCTGGGGTTCACTATGGGGAGAATAAATAAGAAACAGAGAGCTGTGCAGAGTGAAAAAGGTGAGTGGTAAAATTGTAATGATTTTTAGGTAAAAGTAATGGTTTTGGGAGGGAAAGGAGGGAGTGATCTTTGCTAAGGGTGGTTTAGGGCCTGGAGCGAGTGTTGGTCTTTATGCTTAGTGTGGGTAGGCCGGAGGGGGTCTGGGACATAAAATGAGAAAAGAAAGCGTTGGTACAGGAGCCTTGAAGCTGTGGTTATCTTCTAGGAACAGTAAATTTTATGGAGATAAGACAGGTAAGACAGAGGATCTTGTCTGTGAGGAAGTTCTGAAGCATTTGTGCTCTAGGAGTGAAACCAAAGGGGCCTCTCTTGGATGTGAGAGCCGTTTGCCTGACAACTCAGTGCACTGCTGCTGCCTACAGTACACATTTTTCACTAAAAAGTAGGTTTTAAGTTGAGCTTGGAGAAGAGTAAAGATGTCTTTCTGAAACACTAGAAGTATCTTTTTGCCCTGGTCTCTTTAGAACAGAAATTTGCTATTTGCTTGGGCCTCAGGAAAGAGAAAATGCAAGTGTGTGATAGGGTAGGGACAAGAGGGGATTGTTTATTTTTATGGCAGACTTGTGCAAAAAGGACCCAAGGAACAAATGGAGGCAACTAAGTGTGCAAAAGGAAACAGAAGTCTGTCTGGGTGCTATTGGGGGAACTTAGAGTAGAGCTGGTCTTGTCCCTGCTCTATGTAAGGGTCTTGATAAGCCCTGCAGGTGTGATGAAGTTTGCAGTCTGGAGAGATGGGCATGGAGACTCTAAAAGGACAAGTGTAGAGTCTGGCATTTGGGCAAGAATAACCCCAGGTACCAGTATAGGTTGGGGACTGACCTTTTAGAGAGCAGTGCAGGAGAAAGGGACCTGGGGGTCCTGGTAGCCAGCAGGATGATCATGAGTCAGCAATGTGCTCTTGTGGCCAAGAGGGCCAACAGCATCCTGGGGTGGTTAGCAGATCAAGAGAGGTTCTTCTCCCCCTCTACTCTGCCCTGTTGAGACCACATTTGGAATATTGTGGGCCCTTCAGTTCACTCGAGGTTGAAGGAGACTGAGGGGTGACCTCATTAATATTTATAAGTATGTGAAGGGTGGGTGTCAGGAGGGAGGAGCCAGGCTCTTCTCAATGTCATCTAATGGTAGGACGAAGGGCAATGGGTGTAAGTTGGAACATAGGAGGTTCCATATGAATGTGAGAAGGAACTTCCTCTCTGTGATGGTGACAAAGCCCCCTAAGCAGCCCGTTCCTGTGTTGTGGAGTTCTGTCTGGACATGTTCCTGTGTGACTTGATCTAGGTGATCCTGCTGTGGCAGGAGACTTGGACTAGATGTTAGTTCAAAGTCCCTTCCAATCCCTGATGTTCTGTGATGTGTGTCTGGATCATTTCTTTGAAGTTTGCTGTTAGATCAGGGTGGATTGTTTGTGACATGGATCCAGCTCAGCAGTTTGCCTGTGTGCTAATAAGGCTTCTTCCAAGAGTAAACACTGTGTTCTATCCTTTGGAACAAACTACATTCAACATAAGTAACTCCTCTTGCAACTTGAATTGAGGAACACCTGTGTGCATTGCTCTGCTGTTTCAGAGTGATTTTGCCAAACCAGGCTCTATCTCTGGTTAAAGCAGAGGAGAATCACAAAGGATCTTGGATATAAACAGCTGGAGAAATGGGATTGACTATCTATTTGAAGGTGATTTGTGCATCTGGGTTGTATCAATTCTGTTTCCCAAGGTTTGATGCAGGTGCTCTGAAAAGTGAAGATGGAGTATTTCTTACCTTCAGGCAGTGTGCTCTGTCCGTGCACCTAAGTAGTGACTATACAAATCTCCAGCAAAGATCTTGCTCCTGTTTCCTTTTATTTTGGAAATGAGGGAAAGGCAGAAGGCAAAAAAGATACTGAAATAGCATCATTTTGTCCATATGGAACATGGTACCTTACCCAGAATTCAGTCAGATTGAGGTAAATCATGTTTTGTTCAATGGCTGAATATTCTGGTTGACAGATGAACTGCTTTCTCCTGTGTATGTACAGCTCTGAATGCCAAGTACATCTGTTGGGTAATTTTTTTTTTTCAAGGTCAAACTTAAATTTGCTTCAGCTATTTACTCAATTATATTAAAATAAATGTTTCTGGCAGTGTCAGCAAAACAAATCAGTCTAATCAGTGTCACGCAGTGGATCCCTCTGCAATATGAATTGAGCAGCACTATCTGGTATTTGGGGCTGACTGGCAGCCACGGAGCTACTGCACAATTTAAAATCCCAGGGTTACATCGTGGGATGTTGTAGTGTTCCCTTGAGACCTAGAACAATCTAAATTGCTCTGCCCGCTTTGTACCCATGCTATTCAGCACAGAGCTTTGCAGGCCCCGGCTCATAAAAAATGTTTGCCCCAGGGGAGAAGGTGAGATTTATATCAAGCACTTGCTTCCTTGTAAGGAAGGTGGATTGTTTGAGCTAATATATTTGTATGTACTTATATTTATTATCTTTAAAATAAAATATTTAAGATATATGTAAAGGGATGAATGTCCACATGAAAGTACCTGAAAACTTACTAATGATGGAGAAACATCCTTCCAATGCAGTCTTATCTATATTTGTTTGAAAAATGGAAGTATGTTCAAGTTTTCAAACCTGCTTTTCAATAATGGAAGCGTACGTATAATTTAAAATTTAGGGGAAAATACTGTGTATTTGGAGTACCCTGTGTTTTTAGGCTCCTTCTATGTTGCAAGCAGTGTGAGTAATGAATCCAAGAAAGCCAAGGTGGGGCACTAAAAGTGAAAAAGGGTCACTCTAACTGCACAAGAATTGTAGTAAAGGATGAGATAACCACCTTAGAGATATCTAGAGTTTACTGTGAGTACCCAAGAAAAAGCCAGTGCCTCTAATTAGCTGTTAATTAAAATCCTGGTTATCTGGCCTGCATCCAGTGGCATTTACAAGCAGGATGATAACATGATGCATGTGTAAATCTGTTAGAAAACTTTAACTAGCTTTGCTACCAGCTGGCCTCACGTAGCTAAACTGCTAAAACCATTTTTAACCTTTCTTTTCTAAAGGACAGTTTCTGAGAAGGCCAGGTAAAATGTGTTTCTAAAAAAGCCAAACTGAAGAGACAAGAGTCCCAAGATCATTGTAGCAATATAATACTTTCACCTTTGTCTCTACATCTACTGGAATTGTTTCTTCCTTACAAGTGGCTCACATGGAGCCTGGGAAGAGCCAAGTGTGAAATAACAGTGTTTTCAATGTGCAACACAGATGTTCTAGGTGTGGACTTGGTCTAACAAGGGGAGTAATCCTGACCTACCTGGACACTGAACTGTGTGGTAATACTCTGATTTAAGATTGGTTTCCACCTCAAAACCTCTCCCTAGGTTGCAGAGCTAATGTGAAACCGGCTTTAACGTGATCTGTCTGATTCATTGAGCTCTGAGCATTTCAGCGGCTGCCAGCTTCTTTCTTTATCTAGTCTTTGGGGAATACAATGTAGTGCAAGGGGCTGCTTTGTGTTTGATTACAGCAGTCCTGATGTTGCTGTGTGATCTGGACGTTGCTTGAAGGTGTTAGGTGCTGCACGTGGCTCACCATGATCATGAGCTGCAGGAGTTAGGTCAGCAATGAGCAGCTATAAT
>JAOXOE010000602.1:25853005-25875889 GCA_028565055.1 Phoeniculus purpureus | reverse complement strand
TAATGCTGTAAAGGAGATAATTTGCTTACAGAATCTGTTTCCTGAGGGCTTATTTGCAAAGGAAAGTGACTATTTGTAGGAAGCAGAATAATTTCCATAGAGTTGTAGACTCAGTGGTGGCTTAACTAGGCTTAAAAATAGCTGGTGGTAACTTGTTGGTGTTTTCAACTCAGTTTTTGACTAATTTTCTTACATAAGAAGATGGTGCTGTATAAGAACCTGGGCAGTGCTTTAAACAAGAGTCAAGCTACTTCACCTGGCTGAACCTGAGTGCATGTGCCCTGCTCAAGTCCTTGGTTTCCTGAAGCTTAGCTGAGTGGCCCGATCTCTTTACCCCCACTTCTTCTGGTGAATGATTTTTTTTCTAGTACTCAAATATGGTTAAACCTGTGTCCCAGATTAGAAAGCATAAAGCTTTTGTAAACACACTTTTCTAAACCTACTAAAACAAAATAAGAAAGTAGGTTTGCTTGTCCACCCGTCTGTGATGCTGAAGTACCTTTTGGTTAATGAAGATGGTGCTGACGTGAGGGGCTCGGCAAGTGCGTGTGGTAAGGGACAGATCCATTTGGTCTCTTTGCTGTGACTCTTTATGGACATGTTCTAGAGCATCTTCACAGATAAACCCACTGCAAACAGGTCACTGCTCTTGTGCTAGAAAATGTTAATGTCATCTCAAGTGAAGCTCTTCCCTTGCTTTATGCTAATCTTATGTAAGTTTTATAGAAAGTAATAATTCTGTGGCTCTTTTCTCTGAGGCTTTTGCTAAGGGGAAGATCTCAACCCTTTTGAAGTCAGTGGCAAAATGCCAGTCACTCGTTCAGCCTTTAAATGTTCCCTGTATCAATGAGAGTGTACAAGTAAATAAACTTTTTCCGTGCCTTTGACTAAACCCCAGTACACACAAGTTTTGCAGAATGCTAAAACCAGGCAAAATGCAGCACATTTAGATGCTGAAGAATACAATTTTCCTTCAAAGCCAGATGCTCTGTAGTGTCATGCAGCTGTTTTCACATGTATATGTGCTTTTAGTCCCAAGACTTACCTTAAATGTGTTTGAAAAGGTGGAAAGGAGTTTCTACCAGGAGGTAAGAAAAACATTTGCTCTTTCATGCTGCATTCATTTTCTTTATCATCTCAGAAGGCTTAGAGACAGCAGCAGGTAATTTGGGGTCTTCATTTTTGAAGAACTTCAGCCCCTAACTGTTCTCATTACCAATCCAGGCCTTCAGAAAAATGTGGTTGCTTTATAGTTGGCTTCATTTGAAAAAAGTCCAACCCAATGCTGTCTGTCCTCAGCTTCTGGTCAAATAAAAACTTCAGTAACCCAAAAAGAGCAAAATGAAAAAGGGAATGAAATTCAGCAAACATGGAATGCAGATGATAAGGGAAGTAGCTCCTCCTGTAGAGGGAAAACATGATTTTGCCTGGCTGTGTGCTTGAGTAATTGGTGGTGGGGGTGTAGGTGGTCAAGCTTGGGTTCGGCAAAGGAGAGCACTCTGTGCTGGCAGCACTAAGCGGGAGTTAATCCTATTTTAAGAGGTCATTAAGGACCTTTCTTGAATTTAGTTTGAGAACACGACACAATCCCTTTGGCTCATGATGAAGAGCTGCAGTCACAAACAGATCATCAAGTCTTTAATAACAAGAGATGGAGTTTGTGTGGGGCAAAAATACTGTCTGTTGGATTGTGAGGTGAATTTGGAGGTAAGTGAGGTTTTTCAATCAAAATGTTTTCACACTAAATTTATCACACACCATATTGCTTCTCTTCATCCTCCCCTTGATCTCTCTAATGATACTAAACAAACCACCATCAAATTTCCCTGAACTAAGCATATTTGCTACTGCTCTTGTGTTTTATTTAAACAAGACATGTGGTGTAGCTTCCTTAGATGGAGAGTTGTTTCCTTGCATATGGCCCCTTAAATATTCTTGTATTATCAGAAATGTATTAAAAAATAAGGAGGCCTTCTAAAAAGGCAGTCTAGCTTTTCATAGCTCTGTTCTCTGAATTCCCAGTTCTGCCTTGACAGAATCCATCTCTGCATGGTGCTGCTGACCCCAACTACTTGGCTGCCTTCACAGCCAAGGGACTGGTCAAATGGTTCTGTGAATCCCAGGCTGCGCACATTGGGAGAAGCGGGATAATGACTGGATTTAATTCTGTTTGTTTGCTTGAGCTTTGTTTCTCTTTGTTATAGTCCCTCATTGCTTTGCGTGGTTTCTGCCCTGTGATGTGCAGTCCTATGAGACCATTTCGTTCACTAACAGTCACTGTGGGTATTAAATGTGTGAGTTTGAAGCTGGTGGGAAGGAGAGTGAGTGAATTTTTCTCCTTTCTGAAAGGGCACTGCTCAAAACTTCCAGAAGGCTTAAAAAAGAGGCTAATGTTGTAATTGCCTTATATTTCTCCAGCTGAGATTAACAGTGCTCTCAGTGCATGAGATGACACCAAGCTGAAGTACATGCAGAGGAAGGCATGGCAAGAAAGACAAAGCTTCACTGATCCCTTCTGAAGGGCCAAATCCCACTGCTTTGAATCCATTGCAGGCTGTGCATTATGAAGATTTAAGGCCAGCTGGTCATTGGTTATGTTCCACTGCAGCTGGATTAGATGATAGTTGTAGTCCTTTCCAACAGAACTGTTTTCAGCTGTAATGTAAGTGTGGGTATATGTGTAAATATAAGATCTTGTTCAGTAATTCCTAGTGGAAACTCCATGATTTGTGTAGCAGGAGTACAGATTTATAACTGGGTCCCTATGCCCAAGTTTTGCAAGGGCAATAAGAAGCAAGGAACAACCTTCAGAGCTGGGTAACTTAATTTGCTGAGTGGGGCTTGAAGTGGTGGCTGCACTTGCTAAATTTGGTGCCACAATGTCTTACAGTGAATGGTTCTGCCTTTTCAGGTTTTTTTTAAGGTTGTCAGCTGGTGGGGGTTGTTCAGCCCCAACAGATGTCCCTTTGCTCAACTGGAAACCAAAAGCAGAGGGATGAACTGGCTTTTTTTCATTGCTTATATTTCTCGTGAGAGCGCAAGTAATGTGAAACTTGGTTTCTACATTACCAGAGAGAAAACAGCTGTTTCAGCAAAGTTCAGCTACAGATTTCCAGTCATCTGCTTCACACTGCATCGAAGCTCCTTACTGCCAGCCTATGCTGCCTGTTTGCAGGGTGCATGGTTCATGCAAAATGTGGAGAGAGTCAGTGTTTGTGGGTGTCTTATAGCCTCAGTACAGGGTATTAGTTTTGAGTAGTGCATATGTGAACTTAAGCTTGAGGTAGCACTTAAAGTCTTTAGCAAATTATGTGTGAGAGAAGAGGGTTGGAGGTTTCAGTAATGCTTGCAATTAATTTGCATCCCTTATTAAGGGGACTAAGTAGACCTGGGGTATAATATAAACATTTCCTGTGCTTGCTCTTGGTGTGTGGAAGCTGTCAAAAGATCTCTCAGGGTAAAGAAGGAAAAAAGAGACTACATAGAAATAATAAAATACAGCTATATTTGAACTTCACTTATACTTTTAAGAGTAAAAAGATGACTCTGCGGAGTAGTATGTTATTGTGTAAAAGGTTTATTACATTCTCCTGTAGTAGGAGAGATGGATATGAGTTTAGTCTCCTGGTTGTGTTTACCATGGTGAATTCCAATTGTGATTAATTCTCACTAATGAAATCAAAGCACAGAGCTCCCCTTGCACTAACACACTACCTCAGACATGAATTTTCTCTCCAAAATATGTGTGTTGGCAGCCCTCCCACAACTTGTTCCTGTTTTTGCAGGTGCTTAACCAACCTTTTGAGCTTGAAAAAACCACATTTATTTTATTGCGCTTTATGCCAAATGAATTGATGGGAGATTACTCTCTAGCTTAACTGACATGAAAGCAAACCTTGTCAGGTAGCAGCTCCTCACCAGCGTAGCCAAAAGTAGGTCTCAGGCTGGGTGTGAGAGCTAATGTAGGGCATGCTGATAGACATAAGGTAGTTGAACTTCTATTTTGTAGCTTAGGAAATTGATAAGGCAGTAGAACTGACAGGATAGTGGTGTAATGACTTTCTAAGTGGGCTGAAATAGGATTGGCACTGAGAAGGTGTTGGCAAATTATGTTGGATTTGCTTTTTTTGCCTTTGTGAAATGCATTTCAGTTCAGCTACATTGGTTTTAGTGTTACTGTGAATCTGAGGACTTGACCTGTAGGGCAATTATTGTCTTTCACATACAGACTTGAGATTGTGGGTGATATTGTGCTTAAAATATGTAAAAGAAATACTAAAAGGTAGGCTGGTCTGGTTGTTTCTTAATGTAAGCTAAATTCCAGCAGATGTGTGGTGCAGGTGTAGATGATCAGCACCTTATGACAATCCTGTTTCTAATTTTCCTCTAATTTCCTTGATTGCTTATGAGTTAATCTTGTGTGCAGTGATGGAAATGCTTCGGCATGCTGCTTCATCAGTTAAGTAAATCAACACATTGTGCAAAGTGGTAGAATACTTCTAGATTTAGTTTTTGTTTAGTGGTAACTTCTAAGAATTTCTTCTCTTGAACTCTTGCTCTACGATCTTGATGTGTGATTTGCTATTGAATTGGAAGTTAACTGATTAAACAACTGCTCACATGTTCGGTAAGAGAGACTTTAGTACTTTTAGATCTCTGAACCACCTCTGCACTGTTTGTACAAAGAACGCTGTGATTGAGTGATGCTTTGGTTGTAGTTCACTAAGGCGTTTACACGAATATAAACATAATTGCACTTCTTTTTGTCAATTGATTTTATTATGGTGCCTAATGGTTTGTTGAATAGTTTACAGGATAATGAATGTCATTTCCTAGTATTATACTATAAATAACTTGGCAAATTTGTAATTGGGATAATCATGGTATCTCTTCCTACTGCTGTAATCATGCTTTGCTTTTGGCATCCAAGAACCTAATGTACATCTATATCAAGTTAGGCCAATTATGTCTCTTCTAGGGAGTACAAGATCTTGCTGATTGTATGTTTGGCTTTTTTTTCCTGAATAGCACAAACCCTTCTTCAATTCTGGCTCTTTCTGTGGAAATGGTAATTGGCTCCATTGGATGAGTTTTAATTACTTTAATAGTCTGATTAGAAAATGCAGAGGATATAGAGGTTCCATGAATGATATTGAAGTTTGACTTTCTGTAGCGTTTGAGGAAAATCAGACATATCCTAATTGAGTCCTATAAAATACTGAAAAATACTAGTACAGTTAAATGTCTGTTTTGCTTTCACTTGTGATCTTAAAGGGATTGTGTTCAAGTTAATACTACAACTGTATGATATTATTTTGGTGTGGAACTGAGCCTTATTTGGTTCAGTGGGATACTTCTTTCAGGCCAAAATGTCTCTGGGTAAGTGGATGAAACCTTGAAGTCAGTGGAAAGCAACAATAGAAGGGTTCAGTTATTTCTGCTTTTCTAGTTTGGAGATCAGCATGAAGCATTCAGCCTTCCTCAGTGCCTTAAATACACCCTCAGCTAAGGTTAAGAACAGGAAGCCTTAAAAAGCACTGTTTTTCATTCACAGTGTTTTCTTGTACCTGATGACTTGTCTTCTGTAGGTGATCTGAAGGGATGATCTAGTAAGCTTCACATAAGTCATCAGGAAAGATATTCATATTTATGGTCAAATCAACTCCTGACCCAGTCCCAGCTGTTCTATTTGCATATATGGAGCATATTCTATTGTTTCAGAAGTTGCTGTTTGGAAATGTTTTCAGTTAATTAAAGCAACCTAGTCTAGTGGGAGGTGTCCCTGCCCATGGCAGTGAGGTTCAAACTAAAGAATTTCTCAGGTCTCTTCCAACCCAAATAGTTCTATGATTGTGACTTGGTAAGAAAGGAAGCCTGTTTGTCAAAAACTGAAACCTCTTGGTCAAAAAGCAAAGCATGTTGTGTGTCTGTGGGAAGCACACCACCTGGAATGAATCTTCTAATGAAGAACAGGGTCCTTAGGGATGTAAAGGAATTCTTGATGAGAGAGTCCAACTGTAATTTTGCTCTTTTGAGCAAGAAGCAGTTTTCTACCACCTACAGCTTCATAAAACATTCAAGAAGTTTCTGTCTTAACCAAATTGCTCTGCTATAAACAGTGATGGATCTACAGAAAGGCCAACTCTGCAGATAACTGATATTTAGAAAGATGTAAATTAATCATTTCCTCTATTAGTTTTGTCGAGTAGCAGAGGGACCTAGTTTATGTTGAGTGCTGCTTGGTTTCATGTCTGCTGCAGCTGACAATATAAATCCTCCTTTCATTGGTAAGGTCTGGAAGTTGTTGATGTGGCTTTCACAGCGTTGTAGAAGGTTTCTTCAGCTCTGTGGTCACAACACAGCTAATGTGCAGAGCTCTAGCAGCTTCATTGCTTCAGTTTTGCAGCTGTAATCAAATACAGGTCTAAACACATGGTCATCTCTATGACATACAGACCCTGAGAAAACTGTGGAGAGCACTGCTGAGCTGGAGAGACAAAATCCAGTAGAAAGAACAGAGTTAAATGTCAATGTCTGCATTGTGCCTAGTTAATATTTCACAGGAATGCCATCAACTTGTTATAGAACCCAAAGGATTTATGCATTTTCCTGGCAGATGATCGTGATTCCCATCAGTACACTTAATGCCAACATCTGTAGGGTTCTACCTAATTTGGGAAACAAATATATTCTGTCCTCGTCCAAGAAAGAATACTTTGTGTGTTGCAGGAAATGCTTATTGCTTTAGGGTCATTGCAATTAAGTGGAGGACAGAGATTTTTAAAGGGGTACAGTACAGTAACTTATTTTTCTTTTGGCCACTGTTATTTAAATGCAAGTTGGCAAATGCCAACTTTTGGTCTTAGTAAAAAATGTCATTGATAATAGCTCTGAGTAAGTACAAAATTAAATACAAAAATGTTCATTAGAATGGACCATGGAAAGTTTTGGTCCTCCTGTCTGTGCTATAGGGGTGGAGAAAGTTTGGAATGTGTTTTATATGGCCTCTTACCATAAGAAATCAGTAATAGGCCAAGAGAAAATGGCCTCAAGATGTGCCAATGAAGTTCAGGTTAGACATTAGGAGAAACTACTTTATTGTAAGACCTGGTGACCCTTGCAACAGGCTGCCTAGGTAGAAGGTTGACTCTCATCCTTGGACATGTTTCAGAGTTGTGGAAATTGGGAGCTTAGGGGCAGGATTTAACAGTGGTCCTGGGATAGTTCAGTTAATGTTTGGACTCTATCTTGAAGGTCTTTTCCAACCTAAATGATTGATAACAGCTTTATATTGCATTTCTAACTTTCTTTAAGCTCCACTAGAATTACTCCTTTTTATTATTTTATGCCTTTACTGGTCATTAGGAAAAGTCTCTTCCAATATAATTTTTTGGCTGTTCTTTATATTAAATCATGGCTGGTCTAGACACTAATGCACACGGACACCTGTACAAGCATTCCTTTTTCCTGTGTCTCTTAGAACATCTTCACGGATGGTCAAGATATTCCCTTCAGCCTTGTTCATTCTACTAAATACATTTCGTTTGATCTCTTCTTTTGGTGATCTTTATTTTGCAGACTGTATCTCAGCAAGCTAGAAGTCTTAATTATTTATGTGGTTGCCCTAATACTTGAGGAAAAAGTTATGATTTGAGTTGTGCACAAATGAGTTTAATGTGGTTGTATAATACCAGTGTAGCACTGCTGCAGGTAGACATAGAGCTTGGCGCTCTTAGTGCATCAGTGGAAAGTCCACCAGAAAACTCACGGAAGGTATGTCTGCCCAGGCTTGCCTAGAGGAGGAAAAGCATGATGCAGAATGAACTAATTGAAAAACAATAGAAAATGCAGAAAGTGGGACATGTTGGCTTGTAACTGATAAGGCAAAAAAGGAAGGCAGCTTGAATTTATGCAGAGGCTGAAATTACTTTTCTCTAACTTATGTAGTTCTGCAGGTTTCTGTTATCCATCACTTCTAAGTTATGTAAAGTAACTATCTAGGTTAAGTTCAGTACTGATGAATTTTAATTTATGCAATGCTTCAAGCAGTTACCTCCAGGGTTGGGGGGGAAAAAATGGGAATTTTTCATGAGGTGGTTGCTTTCATGTTGGTGATAGTTGAGCAAACCATGATTAGAAGAAACTTCGAAGGGTTTTTACCTGCCACAGGATTCTAGCTGGGATGTTTTTAAAATAAAATGTTTGCTTTTGAATGACAGATGTACTATTGTGTACTGAGATGTCAGCCTTGAGATTGTCTTCATCTTGTCAAAAGAGCACAGGACCAGGAAGCTCAGCGATGTTGACCAGTGAATCTGATCAGAATTAAAATGAACCTGCAAGCCAATAGAGTGAGTCTAAACCACTGTATTAGAAGCAACATTAAGTTAAACAGCAGTGATACTGCATTTGGTTTTGAATGATGAATAGTACTTCAGTTTCAAAGGTTTTCTCTGTCTACTTGATGCAAACTTAGTGTAGTACTGATAAAAGGTTTCTTCTGACTCACCTGGTTCCTCTATGGATTTTGGATGTGCAGAGGTCCAATGTTTAAGTGTATAAAAGACATTTCACACAAGCTAGTAACTCCTTGGGCTGCTCTTTGATTTGCCTTCATTCTGGTAAGTCTTAATATAATTTTTTTTTTAGTTGTCTCCGCTTTCATCTCTTTCTTGTCTGTCTTATCTCAAACATCATTTCATGTCTTTTTGTTCTTCCTTGACAACAGTCTCATGATACTGCTGGCCTTTTCCCTCTTCAAAGGAGGGAGACTTCTTTCTTTCCAGGAGCTTTTCCGGGGTGTCATTAAGTAATGTCACTTGGTAGAAATGAGAAAGGAGATGATGTCTGGTGATGCGTTTGGGCCAATGCAGAAAACCATGAGGGCCAAATGGTGCCTTTTATTGTCGTTGCTGAGTAGAGGACTGAAACCATGAAAGCAGTTCTCACACAAGTGTCCAGTAAAAGCCTTAAGAGAACTTAATTTTCTGGGGTAAAATGGGCAGAATTTGGAAGAATTCTGTGCAAATGTGGACTTGTAACTCACTTTCATAAGCACGAGAGACTTTACTTTTCCTCCCTGATGCTCAAAAATACATGAGTCTCTGCTTCAGAAGGTAACGCTTTTTTTTGGAAGGACAGATTAATCTCCATGGGATGTCACAGGCCCCAACAAAAGTGGGAACCAGTGGACCCAGCTCTACTTCCTTGCTCTTCAGAGTTCCTTGTATTGTCCTCTCTTTAGCCAAAATGGATCCACAGCATGGTATTTCTGATTGAACAATGTCAAGGGGAGGTGCTTCCCAAGGTCCGAGCTGGGGAAAAAAGGCTATTCTGATGCAGATCTCCATCAGCATGGCAGGAGATTGAAAGAGGGGAAAAGTGATCAGTCTGGCAAATGGAAGTCAATGGCCAAGACAGTTTATAAACTATTTCTTTGGTGAAGCATAACACTGAGCATTTGTTTATGCCCCAGCCCATGAGGTTGATGGGCACAGTGTGCCAAGACTTCAACAGAGCCTTGAATCTTCAGCTACTTGGGGCTTGAGGTTACCTGAGGTAGAGCTGACCTGCTGTGTTCTCAGGGGGCCTTGCTCTACCCCCTCCAGTGACTTCTTAAAACACATCAGTGTTCCCAGTTGGAGGCTTTGAGGATGGTGATGATCACCTATATTGGACTTAAATTTTCTCTGTCAAATTCTAATAATAATGTCCTTGGTTCATTTGGCAAAGCAATGAGACAAATATTGCTTGACTCAAGTATTTTATCCTATTTTTATTCTGATATTTGTCTTGGGCTTCAAGACTGTGGAAGTTTTTTGATCAACTGTTTTCAGTGTTAAAAAGTCATCATCTCTGTTTCTTCAGAAGGCAGATTTCCACAATATTTTCAAATATTCAGTCATTTTCATGCATGTCTCAAGGGATGATTGAAATATAAAGATACAGACAGAGACATATTTTTGTTTGTAAAAGAAGCTAGTCCCTTGTGTGTTCCCCTTAGGTCATCTTCAATATTAATGTCTTCTACTTAGAATAATATTTTTGCCCTCAGTGATTTTTTTTTTTCTTCCAAATAAAAGTAGAGCTGTATTTTTGTTGTTAAATTGCACTTCTTGCTGCAAGAAAACTTTGTATTTATCATAGTAATCATTACTAGGTAGCAAATCACAGGAAAAAATACTTTCTTTTTCAGATGCACAAAACTCCTTTCAAAATATCATTGCTAGGTGTTGCTAGATCTTACCTAATCTTTCCCTCTAACCCGTGGTAATTTAACTTAGCCTTGCAACACAGTCTTCAGAAATATCTTTGAAGCCATTGCTGTATTGTTTTCTTGCACTGCTGTTAAAGAAAAACATCGGTAAGTTCATTTGAAATTGTGTCCTTGAAACATAGAGTAGTTGATCACTTAAGTGAAGTGATCCTGCTGTGGCAGGGGGATTGGACTAGATGATCTTTCAGGATCCCTTCCAATCCCTTATGATTCTATGATTCAATGGGGAAAATGAAAATAGTTTATTGTTACCCGTCAAGTAAAGGGGAATTATGGAAAAAATATAAAATTATTAATTCCAAAGCCTCAGTTCAGTTAGATTTGATTAAACTGATACAAGTCATCTGGTATCTGAACTTCGTTTGCTTGTAGTTTCAAGTAACTTGTTTTGAGGTGGTAATCGTTCATGGTGATAATTGCTCTTCGTACTCAACCCTTGGTTGATGAGTATTCAAATGCATTTGAATAACTTAACTTTGTTCCAATGTCTGTTTTATGTGAGGGGGGAACACGGACTGCTCTTACTGTGAGCAGGTTAATTTCTTTGCTGATCTGATAGCTTGTCTGCCGTCTACTTAAACTGATATGGCCAGAGAGGAATTCTCCAGCCCTGGTGGTTTTAAAGTGCTCTCAGGGAAGGCAAACCATGTGGTTGATACCAGTTAGACACGACTTTGTGGGCTGGTTTAATTACAGTCCATAAAAGATGGTGTAATAGTATCTTCCATGCAATTAAGGAACACTACTTTAACCACAGTGCAAGTAAAACATACTGGTCTTTGGGGCTTTCTTGGGAACTGATGTGTCTTAGTTACTGGTGCTTGAACACATCTCAGTGAGATATAGCTATACTTGAAAAAATGTATATATTCGGATTAAAAAAAGAGATGCCACTCTGCCACAGGTGTACTTTCTGTGAACTGGCACTTTAAATCTGCTTGAGCAGTGTTGCTGAAAGAGTCTCAAACAGTTTAGAACTTAATTGATATTAATAGGAATAACCCTCAATGACGTGAATTTGGCAAGCCAGGAATTGCAGCTGTTCTCAGCAGTAGTGGCAGTAACAAAGATAATTAATTGTTTTTTCCCTGGGAGATATATTTAGACTGTACAGTCTAAATACTCCGTTCCCTGAGCCCTAATTCAGGCTCATGTTTGTTCCACAAATAAAGTAAGTGAAAATTAAGTTAATATTTTTTGATTGCCGCACCATAACATGAGCAATTACTTGCAGGAAATAATTTAATTAGTATGCAAGCTAATATTAAACAGTTATTACTTAAACAGTTAAAGCTGTATGTTGTTTATCAGAAAACAAATACTAATTTTTAATATTAAAGCAAGCTCTGTAAGAGTTGGTTTGTAAGACCTGCTATTTGAACTGGCCCACAAGATACACCCACAAGAGTGCATATTCATATGCTCTAAGCTTGTGGGTTTTATTAACACTTACTTTAATATGGACTGTAAACTCATGTATTTAATGCTGTTATATAGAGCCACATTGATCTGAGTGAGGATTTCTTTCACTGGTTATTTATTTCTACACTACCAAGTCTCTAGTGTAGGTGTAATTTTGTCTATCCCTGTAACATCCAGCCTGGAAACACAACATGTTGCTTGTTACAGTAGTAATTTCTTATGGCAGGTTTAAGATCTGTCAGATATTAAAAACCGCATGTACAGTATTTCCTAGGTATCATGCAATTATTGAGGCTGGAAAAGACTTCTAAGAATATTAAGCCCAGCCTATGACCTAACATCACCACTGAGTGCTGAGTTCAGGCTGTGCTTAAACACCTCCAAGGATGGGGACTCTACCACCTCCCTGGGCAGTCCATTCTGCTATCTGATCACCTTTCCAGGAGGAAGGGCTTCCTAACATCCAACCTAAACCTCCCCTGGTGCAGCTTCAAGCCGTGCCCTCTTGTCCTGTCGCTAGTTGCCTGGGAGAAAAGCCTGACACCCACCTGTCTACAACTTCCCTTCAGGTAGTTATAGAGAGGGAATAGGTCCCTTGAGTCTCCCCTTCTCCAGGCTAAATGATCCTGGCTTCCTCAGCCTCTTGTCATCAGCCTTTCCCTCTAGTCCCTAGAGTAGGATCTAGTTTGTCCTAGTCTTAGTAGGAGCTGCTGCTGCCACTGCTGGGCTGGGGATGGAGGCAGCAGTGTAAGGGCTTGCTGGGCACAGCAGGTGCCTTCCAGCAGCTCCACCAGCACGTCCCTTCACAGTGAACATATGAGGCTTTATTTCCTCCTAAACTAATGTAGCACTAAACATTTACCTTTGTGATGTAAATATTTCCTAAGCTGAGCTCATATCAAATTGTGCTTCTGGATGAGAGGTGTGGATTTGGCAGCGAGGAAATCTGTCATTTATGAATGGGATGAAGCTCTTCTTTCACTTTCATCTCAAATGAAATCTAAATTGTACATTATGCCTTGCATGCAGCAAAAGCAATAGGCGTAATGAAAAAAAAGAGTTCTTGTAATCAGTAGTGGATAGTGATTTGAATGGTTTGTCCCGTATCTTTTCTCCTGTTCTTCAGCCTGCTGCCCAGAAAACCTCCTTTGTTAGTGTATTCAGAAAAGTTACTTGACTTCACCAACAGAGTTATTTGAAAACCCAGTTTCAGTAGATCTCTCAATGTTATTTTAACACTTATGTGTCTGGAATATCGGTTAAATTAGGAATGTCATTTAACTAGGATGCACACTACAACTATTGCACTCAGGTCTGCATCTGTTCAGCAGCACAGGATCTGAGGGAAAACTGCTTTTGCCTGTGTCTCAGAGGAGCAGAGTCTTTCACTGCAGGAAACAGAGATATGGTCATAAAAAGGGAGTAAAAGTCAAACAACAAGAAATATTGTTGTTGTGCTCATAGATCAGGTCAAACCACCTTTCTGGAGTGTGTATGTGTGCATATGCTTGTGAGGAATCCTAAGGTTTGCATCTGCTTCAGTGATTTAGCCCAGCCACTGAGGTTCTGTGAAGCAGCTGCAAAGAGTAACTAGCACAGCACTGTAGGAACAGCCTTCTCAGTAAATCCCCAACTTGAAGTCACTTACAAGTGAAATCATTCTGCAGTCGAACTCTAAAGCTGCATCTGTCTTCTGGGGAGAATTGCCTAGTTGTATGTTTCTACAGCTTTCTTTCCTACTACTAGAATATAATTAACATTGTTAAGAACACTTGATTCCTAATATTGTTTGCTCTGTGTAGGAAACTGCTGTCATCCTAAAGAGAGGAGAAGGTATAATGCCACTTAATTCTACTAAGTGGTCTGTACTACGCAGTGATATGACAGCTTCTTACTTATGACCTGATCCAAAGTGCCATTAGATCTTTAAATTTAAAAAAATTAAGTTTTTTCAGAGGAACCTGTTGGCTGTATGGGTTTTATAGAAGTTTTCCTACCCATCAGAAGAGGGAAGACTTCTGAACTGTGAATTACCAGTTCATGCTAGCCAGTGAGAGTTCATGATTTCAGTGCTGAGGAAATTAGTACAACAAATAGGGGCTTAATTACTGTGCTTCTACAATACTGACATCGTCCCTAATTATGGTTTAATCTACAGACCATACTGTTTAATTCATCCCAGCAGAGGTGGTTCAAGCATATGTTTTCCCATCACCTGGAGGTAGCTGGGAATGGCTGTGGCAACACTGTCAAGAAAATGACAGTTTACAAGCTTTTAGGTGTTTTGCAGTGCATGGCACAGCTTGCCTTAGATACACACAAAATCCCTTAAAGGGAAGCTGTAATAAGCACTTAGAGCCCAAAGCAGCTTAATGCAAAGAGGTTTTGGTCCCCTTTATGTATGGTAAAACCAAGGCAGAACTTAGAGTAATCTCAGCAGCTTGTGAGGCTGGTGCTAAAATCCTCAGCACCCTGCCTACTGTAGAGGGATCTGGCTGTTGCTAATAAAGATTAAGTATCAGTAGTCCTCCTGACTTGCTAAAATGATGATGTTTGCAGGTTTTAGCCTGAGCTAGCTGACCTGAGGATGTGTTGGTATTTATTTAAAGCTAGCCAAGTTTTCCTGAATATGAAGCTCTTGGTTTCCTCAGCTGTCACTTGAATTTTAATTATTGATCCTAATGCATGGGAAGTCTCAGAAGTAATGTAAAGATGTTGGGATAAGAGTGGGGAAAAGGAGAGCCTGAGTCAGTATGTTCACTGCTTGTCCTCCAGTGAAAGCTGTGGTGTGTAGTATTTATTCAGGTGCCCACCAAGTCCTTACTCAACGCATCAGGCATATGAGCTGCATTTCCCTGACTGCAGTGGAAATTTTGAGAAGTTAGGGTTGATGTGGCTACCTTCGCTCCTCAGGACAACAGAACAGTTTGAAGAAAGCAGTTTTGCTGAAAAGGAAGCTATTTTGTCCTGAGTTTCCATGCAGCTCAAATTTTCAGCAGCTGTGTGGATTCATGCAAACCTTCCTATCGATTCTGTTCCTGATGCTGTCTTTAGGTTCCTAATTGACTGTTTCCATCCTCTTGACCATCTTGTGTGACACAAATAGCCTTAGGGACTGCAGGGATCTGAAAAAGCAATAGCTGGTGTAAGTCTTCCCCCAGGAGCACTGTCATTGAATTAAACTGTCATTGAATTAAATGTGGCCTCGGTAAGGACACAGGACTTTCTGTTATCAAGTGACTACTTGGCAATAAACGTTATAAAGCCTCTCTACAAAGTTGTTTGGCAACAATGTAGCAATCCTCTTTATTTCCCATTGTAGTATTCTCATATTTATCTTACTACAGTATTTAAAAAAAAATATGCAAACACTTATGAAGGCTAATTAGAATTTGATCTTAAGACAGTAATAATTATGCAAGCTTAGAGTTACTTTCTGTTGGATTTCCTTTGAATAACTAAGTACTTTTAAAGCAAAAAAAATCATACAATTAATATTTCAAAATTTCAATTTAAAACATTTAAGAATATTCACAATATTTAATATTTTTTAAAATAACATTCAGTAATTTGGTGTGGTGGTCCTTGTTTCCTTTGCGCGATGGACCAATGGTAATTCTGTAATGTAAGTGAAGACAAGTTCCTTCTTGCAGGAAATATCCCGTCAGAGATGGGAGATACCTATCTTGTTTTAAAAATAAGCTTTTTATTACTAGTTTGAGAGGCCTGTGATGATCATCTCATCCTTCTATCAGCTCTCTTCTCCTTTTTGCTCTCAGTCACAGCTTTGAGGGTTTCCCTCTTGTTTCCAAGGAGCAAATTGACATGTGCCCATTAATCCTGTATGTAGTTACTCAAGGCTCATATAACTCACCCTGAGCTATTCCCGCTGTCCAGATGGGTAGTTCCAGAACTGTTCCGTAGGTAGCTGGGTGACACTGCTTTTCTAGGTGATTCAATAGCCATATCTGCTGACAAAATTTCTTGCAATAGCGAAATGTACCTCAAATATTAATTCCATACGTTATTTGGGTGCATTCTTTCTTTGTACAGTTGCAGTTTTAGACAGGACACAAGCTGCCCTTGTAAATATCAGTTAAAACCTTCTAGTAGTAATTTTTAACTAAATATTACTTCTTCCTACCTCTAATGTTTGTCTACTCAGATATTGACATTCAAGGCATACTGACAGGAGCAGCTAAAATCGCAATGCATTGTTCTCTAGTGCTGTGAAAATTATTAAACAAATGCATTTCAAAATTACACTTTAATTTATGAGTCTTGGATCATGCTACCAAAGAAGTCAGACCCAAACTGCAAATGATCACAATTTTAACTACTTTCCCAACTATTACATTGCAATTAAGCCTAAATGAGGTGACATTTGACATGCCATTGGCTTAGTTCTAAATTAAATTGTAAGAATTGTTGATTGGAGTTACCTAAAATAATGACTGACTTCAGTAGGGCCCAGCATAAATATGAAGCCATTTACAGCATTGGAGTGAATTTTAAAGTGATTGAAGTGAAAGATAATTGTTGGTTATGTTGTCTGGTTGTTGTTGTCACAAGTTCTTAATGTTGCTGCTGCGTTTCTAATATGTTCTGGGCTTCTTTTGGTATGAAGTTATGCAGTATCCAGTTTGAATAATTAACCCTTGTAATGAGATTTTTCTTTTAGCTGTTTATATGGACTGCATCTAGAAGTTTTAGCTTGTTTTTGTCCTGGTTCTTTCATCTTCCTAATCATTGAGTTCAGTGTAAGGATATCTAACAGTATTTAACCCCATTTCCCTGTAGATTAATTATTGCAATATAAAATGCACATGTATTAAACATATTGCTTGAGATAGATTTGGCCATTTCATATAAATCTCCTGTTGCTCAAACCCAAACCTTCATATCTAAGAATTCTCTGGTCATTAAAACTGAATTATGTAAAAAGCTTCCATCTGCTCTCAAAACCTGTTCATCATTATTTCATGTCATTTTAAGTAGGATCATTCTGTGAGACGCTTAGTGACAGCAGGCTAACACTCCTGACTGAGAATGTGGTAGGGTAGGTCTTCCTCCCCAGCTGCCAGAATATCTGGGTGTTTATTGTCTTCTAATAGGGTTTCCTCCATGAGCTGGGTTTTCAGCTCTCCTGTCTTGCCATGTTCTGTGCCATGATGCACTATGTTTGTGTAGTTCAGCTGTGTGCGTGCAGGATACGAATTCTGTGCATCTCCCCCAACCCATTACGTTAATCACTGTGGGATAAAAACCAGCCTTGCCATCCATCAAACTGGGCTGCTATCTCCATGACACTGATCATGGTTAGCAGAGCAGTTAGTATTAAGCGATTGGCAATGGAAAGACAGAAGAGTGGGTAGATAAGATTGATAGCCCTGTGTTACTGTGCTCAAGTGTGAGCCATGAGTGGCAGTTCAGAGCTGGGTAAATACTGTCTGATTGCTGTGGTGACAGCAGGGCTGCCCATTATGGCGAGCATTGTCTGCCTGAGAGTAGCTCGGTACTGGAATAGATGAGCTAAGGAGGAAAGAACTATCACCACTGAATTTAAGATGTGCATCGATAGCTACATGCTAGACTTTCAGAAATCCTGTGATTTCCTTTGAAGAAGCTGAAGTGGGAAACCCCTAGACATTGCTGCTAGGGGTTTCGTGGTTCTCTGAAGTTGCTGATGATTCTCGGTTGTTTGTGAAGCCCATGGGTGGGACAGACTGAGGAAAGGCTGAAAGAATCCAAAAGAAGTAATGGAGTGTATGAACTCTTGGGATTTTTCCTGAACTTACTGATGATTTGTAGTTCATGAAGCCCATGGGTGGGAACAGATTGAGGAAAGTCCCAAAGACTCCAAAAGAATTAATGCAGTACATAAAATATTAGTAGTCCTGGTACTTTTCTTGAGCAAACTATTTGCTGGATGACTTCATGACTAGTCTGGTACAAATTGAAAGTGGAATTTTGGCAAAAGGAGAAAAAAAATTGTCCTGGAGTCCTGAAACAAAGCAAATGAACCGCTGGTGATATAACCTCAACATCCTCCTCCAGGGAAATACAAGAGAAAGCAAAGCAGATGGTTCAATTCAGTTGAGATACTTTACAGTTCCTTCTGTTCTGCTTTGGGCTTTCTTGTCCTGTAACATAACTTGCTGGTTATAATTATTTTTTTCTGCTTTTAAGTATAACTTTGTTTTTCCATTTTATAGTCATCTGAATTACCTACAGATGACTACAGCTTACTGAAATGTATCTTCCCTTCATGACGTTTATCTACACCATAAAAGAAAACGTACAGCTTTATTCGGAGTAATGATAATCAGAGCAGTTTTCCTGTTCTCACAATGTTCTTTGTATCATGAAATATTGCAGCAGTTTAACATGTTGCTTTTGCTTCTTTGCATAGGTGGACATTGTTCTATTGACAGTCGGTTGAGGGAGCACCTCTGCTATGAGAATAGGCTGAGGAAATTTGGATTGTTCAGCCAGGAAAAGTGGAGGCTCCCGGGTGACCTAGCAGCTTTCCGATCTCTGAAGGGGGCTACAAGAAAGCTGGGGTAGGGCTTTTTACATGAGCGAGAGAACAAGGGGAAGGGGTTGCAGACTTGAAGAGGAGAGATTGAGGTCAGACATGAGGAACAAGTTCTTTCCTGTGAGGGTGCTGAGATACTGGAACAGGTTGCCCAAGGAAGTTGTGTCTGCCCCATCCCAACAAGTGTTGGATGGTGCCCTGAGTAAACTGGTCTAGTGAAGGTTTCCCTGCCTGTGCAGGGGGATTCAAACTACATTATCTTTAAGGTCCCTTCCAACCCTGGCCATTCAGTGATTCTACTGGAAAAATGTAGAGGAAATGGTTTAGTCACATTTGATGGTGACAGAACTGCTGAATTAAAATAATGACATCATTGATTACCCTGTGATAGATTAAATTAATCTAAGTTAATTATCATTCAGTATTTGCTAAAAACAGTAATATGTGAAAATGCACAATGATGGAACCTCTGTTCGGCAGAGGACTTAGCAAAGTTATTGCAATAAGCAATGTAATGAATGTTTGCAGTTTTCAAAAGATAAAATATTGTGTATGGCGCATATTTAAATAATTTGTCTGAAGTCAGGATTGCCACCCTACTTTAAGAAAAAGAAGCAATTTTGCCATGTCAACATTACAGTTCAATTTGGAAGCTTTAAAACTAACAAAGCTAAAAATGTAACTTGGAAATACCCAAGTTAAAAACAGCCGACACAGACAGTAGATGAAACAGATCCATTTGAAGTCCTGCTTAGAGACTCATTGAGTGGCGCTCTGCGTCGACTTGGGTTTGAAATCGGCTCAGGGTGGCTTGTTTGCAGTCCCAATCCGTCTGCTCATTTCTTGTGCTTTTCAGGAGTTTGTCTGTTAGACCTCTTTGAGATTTGATCTTGGGAGTAGCTGGAAGCCTGAGTCTTTCCTCCATTGAGCTTTCTGAAGAAGCAGGAAGCGTGTACATGCTTAATACACTGTTTTTTACAAGTCATTTCTGCTAGAAGTTTTTTGCGTGTGAAGGCTTATGTTCCTTATCAATTATGTATGTGGGCTGGGAATCGCATCTTCTCCTCACATATGAGCTCTTGGGCATCCTGTGAAGGTCCCTGCTCAGATTATTACTATTCTTTATCAAGGCTGGGGTTTTTATTTATTTAATTTTGGGGTGTTTTTTGTAGCCATTTCCTCATGAAAGGGATTGTTATACCAAAGCAAATGAGATGATGAGACTATTATGAACACATAATGTTACTGTGGACCAAGAAGGAGAGATTCAGAGATGTTCACATTCACTTGCTTCAAAGACACTTTGTTCTGTGACACAGGAAAAAGACTTGTTCCAGTGGAAACCTTTGAGGGTTTTCTGCAAATGAAAGCATTTTTGCTCATGTTCACTCTACCACTGTCCAGCTGTCAGCAACTGAAAGGACATGTTGCTGACTGTTACGGGCCTTGTCATTGTGCCTACATAGGGGAATAAGTGATTGACCCTCCATCTTGATTTAAGTCCGACTGGTGGGAAAGAAGGACAACTTCACTCTGGGGAACATGTTTGCATGTTTCCTGCAGGAAAAGAGGTAGGACAATAAAAGTAAATTCAGGCAGGTTAAAGATAGTTGTGAAGAACTGGTTCATAGTAAGCTCATTGGACTTTGACTTCTTTTCTATATAGGGCTGCTTGGAGTTGAGACTGGCAAATGATAAGATTGCAGGCTATGCTTTTCCATTCGTCTGTCTGTCTTGTATTAAAGAAGGTACCTGGCTGTTCTGTAGTATTCTTCTGTCTTTAGAGAGCATAAATACCATGCAGTTTGGTAATTTGCTGAGGTACATGTTGTTTTGTGACTCTTTGCTGATTAGGTGAAAATTATCTTGAGCAAATTTGGGTCATTCTTGTTACCTGACTATTCCTTGAACTCCTCTGTCTGTGAAGTGTGGCAAATTAAGGCTGATTAATAACCTTTTCTGGCCCAATTCCACAGGAGGATAATCAGGGTCAGCCCCCTCAATGAAAATGCTTTTGACACAGGGCGAGGAAGTAGAGGATGGAGGACGCTCATAGCCTTGTCACAAAAAATCATCCACCTCCAAGAGTGCTTAAGGATTTGTATGAACCAGTGGTGGTTCTTTTGAATGCTGATCTCTAAGAATATTGGCTCAGCGTGACTTACAAAGCAAGTCAAAAAAGTATAGAGAATCACTCTCTGATGTAAATAAGGAATTTAAATGGGAATAGTCATGGGTTGGGTTATAGGCTAAGAACTAGGATGTCTGATGTAAATCAGAAGATTGACCAGACTCTAAAAAAACAAAAGCAAGTTTTCTGTGTCCTTGTAGGGATTAAGATGTGCAGACTGATAAGAGCTCTAATGTGGCTTTAAAGATACAGGGCTTTTAGGGGCTGGTACCTGTGCATGTACTTTGCCCATGGATACAGCAATTAGTTCATAAGCAAGTGCTGAGTAAGTGATAACTAATGTGCCAGGAACTGAATAAATACACATAAATCATATCTAACTTTTTTAAGATAAAAAAAAAAAACATAGCTGATTAAGCCCCTTTGCAATGCAGAAGCACAAATCGGGGTCCAATAGATCTCAAGATTTATTTTTTTTTCCACATTCTATGAATAAAACTTTTCTCTCTGAAGTTAACTGGAAAGGACAGAAATGAATAAGACTTTTTTTGTTTCTGAATGCAAAACTGTTTACTGTTTTTTTCAAGACTCATTCCAAGGGTTTTGTCTGTCATTTAGTGTGGCCTAAATGTAAATGTTTCACTGTATGCTGGGCTTCAAAAATGTAAATTTAAATCCAAAGGTATAAAAGGTTGGGAAAGTATTATGTAGAAGTCTGTGAAGTCATAAGTAAGAAGTGCTGTGTGTGCTCTTTCTTTCCATCTCCCTTTCAGTTACAGTAATTTAGGCTTTAGCATGTGATGAATTCTCTCATAAGTCGTTACAGGAAAACACTTTTCAACTTTTGAGTGAAATTTGCAGAAATTAATCTGCAAACCCTTCAATGTTTCCATGAGAGTTCAAAGAAAATCCCAAATGAAAAATATACTTTTGAGGAGGGGGGAAATGTTTAGAGAACTTAAGCTCTGATGAACATAACTTAATTAAAATCAAAGAAAAGCTAATTAAGAACTGAAAAGTACAAGTTTTGGGTCCCTGGAACATGGCAGAAGAGGTTGATTAGCACTAGCAGAAGTTCCTGATCATGGGCACAGGTGATGCATATTTGAATGGAAATGTTCAGCCAGCCTGCAGTTCTATCACTCCTATTATTGGCCTTTCTGCTCTTTCCTTTTCATCTGGAAAAAATTTCTATTTTTGTCTGGCAATTCCCTTTCATTCCTCAGTTTTGTCCTTCTAAGCAGTTGGGGACAAGCCAGCTGAGCACTTGCATTTGTGGTTTTCACAGTTCTTCCCTTGACATTGCCAACCCACTGAAAAGGAAGGCAACACTTCCCCTTATGCTATGTATGCAGTTTTTCTCGCCTTTTTTTCGTACTTTAAAAAAGGTAAGACATTCAAAGTTCCAGTTTAGGGTTTTGCTGGAATCATGGTAATTATGTCCTTGCTTGTTTTTAAAGAGTGTGAACAGAATTAATGAAGCATTCTTCAAATTGGGCTTAAGCTATTGAGTTCTAAAATTTTCTTATTATTTTACCCTTAAACATTAACTAAGTGTTGTATCGTTCGTAGAGTCCTCAGTTTGGGTTAGAGGTGATCTTGCAGTAAACTTAGTTCCAACCCCCCTGTCATGGGCAGAGGCGATTTCCACTAGACTTGGTTGCTGGAAGCCCTGTCCAACTTGGCTTTGAACACTTCCAGGGATGGGACATTCACAACCTCCTCAAGCAACCTGTTCCAGTGCCTCAGCACCCTCATAGCTGCTCTACTGTTTGAACGAGGGATTTGGATTAGTCTGCATGTGTAGGTTTTGTGAAGATTTTCACGAAAGCCTAATGAGCAGACTCCCTGCTGTTATGGATTGAGACTTTCTTAGGCTAAGTTTTGTTCACTTTGAAGAGTGTTGCCATATGGGAGATTTATATTTTGAGGCACTCAGGTGCTCTTAGTAGATGGAGATTGAAGGACTCTGAAGACAGAACACTAAGCAATTGCTGTGCAAGTGGGTTGGTTCGGGTCACCTAGACCACAGCAGAAGCCTAGCCAGGTCTATAGCACCCAAGCGATGGGGTTGTGAAAGTGGCGACAGTATTGACTCCTGCAGGGAAAAACGGTTCTGGAACTCAGTAGCTTCTCAGTGCATCTGGTTCACTGTGAATCTGATTAATAAATTACTTCATCAAAGAATCATTTACATTCTCATGACAGAGCTGAAGATGCACTCAATTACATAAATGTTATCTCTGCTATAGTTCTTCTCAAGAACTCTGTTGAACTGCTTTTTCTAATTGCATTCTCTCCAATGAGAAGGATTCAGATACCTTTGACCATTGCCAGTCAATGTTATCGTGGGCAGTGATCTTTATCACTCATCACTTAGAAGCTGAATGT
Source organism: Phoeniculus purpureus (assembly GCA_028565055.1). Lineage (NCBI taxonomy): Eukaryota > Metazoa > Chordata > Aves > Bucerotiformes > Phoeniculidae > Phoeniculus > Phoeniculus purpureus. The sequence continues at coordinate 25,853,131 of JAOXOE010000602.1, read as the reverse complement.
TTAAAGCAGCAGCTGCCTTATGAAGTAGGAGTGTGCTGTTGTAGGGCAAGTGTTGGAAACTGTCTTGTATGCTGTGTTTTTTGACTGTTTGCCACACACCCCACACACCCCCCCCCCCCCCCCCCC
>JAOXOE010000602.1:25817104-25849737 GCA_028565055.1 Phoeniculus purpureus | reverse complement strand
CACCTAGACTAAGTCACACAGGAACTCATCCAGGCGGGTCTTGAATATCTCCAGTGAAGGAGACTCCACAACCACTCCGGGCAGCCCGTTCCAGTGCTCCGTCACCCTTACTGTGAAAAAGTTCCTTCTTAGATACGTGACTGATATGTGTCATAATGAGATCCATTCACAATACCTATCAGGTGGCACAAATTGTCTCCAACACAAGTCTTTAAAAAATACTGTTTTAAAAATATTACTTCTAGTTTCTGTACTTCTGGCAAATGGAATCTATATATTCCTTGAGAGCAGTAAAATACAGAAGATTGTGGAAATGGATAATGACTTCTTTCAAATGACATTGTGCATTCCGCATTGTTATTATTATTTTAATAATTCAATCCCACACAGCAATTCCTTGCGTCATGTTTAGAAATAAAAGAGGTTGATAGGGCTGTACATTTTACTTCACAGCAATTACATGATGAAATTGAAAATTTCAGAAATTAGTTGCATCGAGATCAAATTAAAAAAAGATGAGTCCTCTCCTTGAGCAATTTTCCTGTAGATTTCTGGATAGGTGCTATGTGAATGTTATACACTATGGAATTAATCCAGAGTTACTAGTGGTAGGACTGGTTATGTCTAACAATCCCTTGGTAGTGCTGTGGAATTATTTTTGGTGTCCAAATCTCAATGATTTCATTAATTGGATCTTCAAGTCTAATGGTGCAGAATAGATTTGTATTTAAGGAGGTACTCATGGGTGTTTGTGAGATGAACTCAGGTGTTCACTGTCCTGGAGGCAGTTTTGTTACCTTACTCAGAGCTGCAGAGTGTGTTTATTTTGGGTTAAGCTTTGAACTGGTCAAGATGCCACATGGTTCGGACACAAATTCTATCATGGGAGTTTAAAGCAGATTTACCCAGGTTTGGGGTTCTTTTTCCTACCTTTCATACTTTTTCTCAGCATCACCCATAAGCATTATTTTTTGGACATGAAGTTCTTCTCCACTTACTGGAAATAAACTTGATCTCTCCCTGTACCTTGGTGCAGCACCTCTGAGTTCAGCAGGATACCAGGTACAGAAGTTGGCCTGTTTTCTATAAGCAACACATTTTATTGGGTAATAAAATAATTTGAAAGTTTCTTTTGAAAGACATTCTTCTGCAGTTTTTTATTCCTCAAAGTTGTCCTTTGAACAGACTTCAAAAGGTGATGAGTTCTTTTCTGTTCTAATAACTTTTATGAGCCTACTTTTATGGGAAACAAACCTTGCAATCAGCATTAAGATCTCTCATTTATGTCTTCGCTAAAGCATATCCCGTTAACTGCAAAATGTCACTCGTCCCAAGCAGATGTCTCGCTACCATAAGCTGGTGTTTAGCTGCTGTGTCTTTAGCAGACGTGCACCAGTTCACTGCATTTCACCTAAGCTGGTGTATGCTCCAGCACCACCTCTTGAGTATTTGCAAGCAAAATGATTTACAAGAATTTCTCCACAACAGTCAGAAGATGGAGATTAGGAGAATCAATTGGAATTGGAGATTAAGATCTGGGTTTCCAGGTTTAGGATGCTGTCACAGTTATTGTTGCACTTGTGAGGTGAGTCTGCACCCTGATCTATTTTCCTGTGTCTTACAATACCTCCCACACTGTTTATTAAGGTCATGCCAGATCATCTCTAATGACAGGGAGCATTATCCACCCATGGCACTTGGTATGCAAATATACACATTACAGCTTATACATGAAGAGCTTTTCCAGCAGCTGTTGAAGATGCACATTCAGAAAGTCTTTAATAATGAAACCACTGTTCCACTGCAGTAATGAAAAATTCCTTTAGGGATGTTTTCTCCATCAGGGACAACTTGTAATGCAAAACCCTGAATTCAGATAGGGAAGAGGGTTTTTTTTTAAAAAAATCTTTGGGTTTTCTTTCCTTCTCACTCCTCTCAAATGTGTCAGCTGCTGCCCTGCAACTTTTCTCTATCTGGTGGGACAGGGCAGGGCATCCAACCACCATCAGACTGGCTGCCAGCACCGTCCCTTAACAACCCAACCAGGCACCTGTGATACTCTCCAAGGGGCTGCACACATCACCAAAATTGCTATTACCTACCACCCCACATCTGCAGCATCCCTTACCTCACCCACAGTGAGTTTCACCATAGGCAGTGGCAGAACCATCAATGCAAATCTCCCTGCCTACCTGTGCACCTACTCGAAGGCCAAGGCTGATAAACAAGAAATAAACAATGGCATAACCCCACTTTCAGTGATGCAATCAAGGTAGTTTCATAGTGACTAATGTCAGAATTACCTTTGGCTGATAATTAATATTCCTGTATTGTGTTATACCAGCGAGTACAAATGATTGGTTCTACTTTGTTTCATTTATCTCAATAAGAGATTTCATAATATTCTATAGCTTGATGAATTCATTTATTTAACCTGTCACTGCTAATAACTCTGATTAGGAGGAAGGAGTTATAAAGCACTGTAGGATCTCTAACAGCAGTTTTAACTTTGAATTTTCTATCCAACAAGTATTTCACTCTAGTGTCTTACATAATTAACTGGTTTTGGCTGTAGCAAGGAAAAGACATTTCTCTACATGCTCTATCCATACCTTTCTGTCTCTCTCCTCCATATCTGCTCACAGGTCAGCTCCCCGTCACTTCTAGTCCAGTTCTTTCAAATGGGAATGGCTGGAGTCTTCAATAAATATTTGACAAATTGATGCGGTGTCTGATCTTTGTATCTGCCACTTGCCCTGTGTATCTTTTGCAGAAATCTGAATGAATTTGGGTGCCTACAAACAACAACAAAGGGGTTGGAATCACAGAAACTCGATCCAGTAAAAGTCTTAATTTCTTTTATTATTTCCTCAAGTCTGAGGTGAAGATAAAGCATATGCAGCAGATGATTGGTTGAAGTGTTTGAATTACAATATACAAATAGATACCAACATGGATTATGCTTCTGCTCACTTCAGCAAACATTTTTAGGGCTATTCATAGAAGATCTACATTAAATCTTTCATATAGCTCTTAGTGCCACTTTTTTCTGAGGTGGAAAGGAGATGTAAGAATGCCAGTTAACTCATACACGTTATTACTGAAGCCATCCCATCCCATCATATAGAGATTTCCCATCATTCCACCACTTCATAGTGAGTGATGTTTAATGGAAATGAAGTTGAGGAGAATGATTTATCAAAGGTCAACTTGTATTTGTTCAACAGCCTGTAGTTTAAAACCAGGCTCCTGTGATAATTATCACCTCACAGCACAATCTTAGAACAGGCTACATCTTTTGGCAGTGATTTGACAAATGATTACTTAAGGTAATTGCATTTTTAGTCATAATTCTGACTGCATACTCTATATTGACACTTTCTGTCCTGTAAACAAGGGGGGCCATCGACTTTTATTATAAATATTATTCAAATATTTTAATAAGTTTAGGTGCATATGTGATCTGCAGTATTGAAAGCAAGATCAATTAATTCTTCAAAGACTCTCATAAATGTTAATGTTTAAAATGGGCAGTAAATTCCACCATATCATTGAAGGAAATTATTCAAGAAGAGTCATGAGCACTGTTGCTAAATAAGTACAGAATAATACCAAAAGGGAGGAAATTAGAAAGGATAAAGGATCAGGTGGCTAAAGAGAAGGATTTAGTTGAAATCTTTTCATAAGAAAGCACAAAAGGACAGCATGCCAATTAACCGATAGCATTTAGAGGAAAGGCATGAAGATTCATAACCTTGGAGACCTTGAGACTTCTGTAGAAGATGCAAGAAGTCAAGAATAAAGAAAGTTACTCGTAAAGACAGTTCCATATCCCAAGGATATGAGGACAACCTGTTCGTTTGCAAATATATGTTTCTTTATGGCACGTGACAGTCCTGGCATGTGAAAAATGTCACTGATTCAAGCAGGAGTTCCTCACAACTTGGAATCTCCTGGTTTTCCTTTACACATTTTACCATTTGGCTCTGGCTTATAGGTATTTTCATACTCCAAATGTAAAAGGTGCTCAAATAAAATCATAATTAATGCATTATAACCAGACAGGTGCCTCTGGTGGTTTACAGAAGGACAGAGAGTAACTTCATTTGTAAAAGCTGTGGAATAATGTTCCAGAGTGACATTCAGTATGACTTCATTTGGTTATAAAAGCAACTGTTTTCCAAGACCATGGACATTGCCAGAATTTTTCACCTTCACTCAGATCAGCTCGTTTCCGTATTAGTAAAGGTTTCCTATACCGGGATCTATAATTCTGCTCAGTTATGGCTGTATAAATACTAATTGACTGCAGAGGAATTATATAGGCTTTAAAGACAGAAGATAAATGCATAATTTGATCCAACTGGATTTTTCCCCTCAGCCGTAAATTATTTGCAGTAATAAAGCTACCAGTAACCCAATGTGAGCATTGCCAGGCCCTCTCCTCAGAGGAGCCCCTGGGGACAGGACTGGGCTTTTCAGTCCTCGGGCAACCGTTACCACACAGTTCTTCCTCCATCTTGGCAAAAATAATAGATTATCTAATATTTACTCTAGGTTTTGTGTGATTCTGTACTTCAGTATTGCCACACCTTTGTGACTCTGGAAGTCTCGTGGCTGTTCTGCTCTGTATAAAAGATCTTTAAGGTTCTGTGTGGGGAAACGGAGTTGAAAGAAATGAGGGTTCATGCTGGGAATGTAACCGTCTCAGCAGCCATTTTATTAGAACCTATATGTCTTTGGAGAAAAATAAGATCTGAGGATGATGTAGCAGGATTATCACATGTTTATCATCTGCTAAAGGGACAAAAACAAAGATAGGAAGATGTTATAAGAATCCATATTTGTGTTATAGAGAGGTTGGAGATGGTTTCTCCTCACAAGTAACAAGTGATAAGACAAGAGGAACTGGCCTCAAGTTGCACCAGGGAAAGTTTAGGTTGGACAATAGGAAAAACTTCTTCCTGGTAAAGGTCCTCAGGCCCTGGAACAGGCTGCCCAGGGAGGGGGTTGAATCACCATCCCTGGACATGTTTCACAGTCGTCAATATCTGGAGATTAGGGACAGGGTTCGGCAGTGGCCTTGGGACAGCTGGGTTCATGGTTGGACTCGATGATCTGGAAAGCCTTTTCCATCCCAAACCATTGACTATATAAAGTCAAAGAAATGGTTCAGATGCACAAAGTTGGGAACAAACTCCAGGTTTGCCCAAGCTGCTCTGGGTGGGATCTCACTGCTCAGGTACTAACTTCACAAGGATCTGTGTGACACTGTCACGTTATTCCCCCATTGCTGACTCACACAGGTCCCACCCGACCCCTCCGGACAATTTTTTGGTGAAAGCTTTAAAAAATTTACCTCAGATCTTTAAAAAAAATCCCCGAAAACCCTCTAAAAGGGAGTCGGGGCGGAGCCGGGCCTGAGACGGAGAGAAGGCGGGGTCCTGGGGAGGGGGCGGGGCCTAGGGTGGTGGTTGGTGGCGGGGGTCGCAACCAGCCGCCGGCGCCGCGCGCTACCCGGTCGCTGCGCGAGGCGAGCTCAGCCGCGCGCCGCGTTGAAAAGTGGCGGTGTCGTTGTGGGTTCCCCGCAGAGCCTGCGCGAGCGCGAAGCCTCCTCGGACCCACCGACATCCTCCTTCTCGTCCTTCTCTCTCTGTCCGTCCGCCCGCCCGCCCGCCTGCCTGTCCTTGCGCGGCTCGGCGCAATGTCCGCGCTCCTCCTGGCGCTGGCGACGTTCTGGGGATTAACGCCCGTCGCCCCGGCGCTGGCAACCGCCGCAGCCCGCGGAGGTAAGACGCGACCGCGAATCTAGCGCGGAGCCGCCGCCCGCTCAACTTCTCCCCGCCATCGGCTCGTTCCAACCCCCCCGCCCCCCTGCAACCCGCGGAAGTTTTGCGGAGCCTTTGCGCGGCTCCCGGCCGGAGGGAGGAAGGGAGGGATGTGCTGCCCCGCGGCGATGCTGAACGCACTGTGTCTGAGTTAGCGCCCCGCACTCGCTGTTAATAATTGCGGGGGGTCTGTTACTTGCGGGGCTCCGTTAATTGCGGGATCTGCTCCGCTTTTTCCCCGGCAGCTCCGCGGGAGAGGTCCCGGCCGGAGGTGTGGGGCGGTACCGCAGAGGCGGCGGCTGCCTGTGCCTCCCCGCGCATCCCAAAAGTTTAATTTTCTTTAATTTCCCCATTAATTTGGCCAACTTGTCACCCACTTGGTAGCCGGTGAGTGGCTGAGCGGGGATCCTGCTCCTTCAAGAAGGAGCTCAAAGACCCCTTTAGCTGAGGGATGGGAAAGCTCTGAAGTTGCAACTCTTCTATCTCAGAAGTCGTCTCTGATCAAAGAGGGTCGGCGGTCCCCTTGCCGGAGTTGGTGTCTCTCGGGGATTCTTGTCGCATTTTTGTGGTGCTGTTGGAGCCCCTTTAATTTCCGAGATGCTGCTTGAATGGGGGTTTTTTCTAGGTGCTGAGCGAGCCCCCCCCCCCCTCCCCGTTCTGTTCCATTCAGGTGCGGGGCTGGCACCGCACTGCTCTGACTCAGGTTTTCCGCCCGCTGGAGAGAACGCTGCTAATCAGAAAATCGTCAGTCTGTCGGCTTGTTTGCAGCCCTTTCACTTGAAACCGGCGTAGTCTCATGAATGAGGCTGCTCAGAGAGCTGTTGTAACCGATCTGTGAGGATTCGGCTCGATTTCAGTACAGTTAGAACTCTGTAGAGCCTTGAATTCGCACCGTTAGTCAACCGGCTCCTCTTCATCACGTACGCTGTCCCTACTAAATTGTTTACTAACTGCTTACAACTCGTTTGGGTACCTCTAGATAGTCAGGCTGGGGCATAGATTTTGGTTCCAAGTCGAACCTTCAAGCCTTTCCGGTCCTTTCCCTACCCAGCTGTCTAAATTACGGAGGTGATTCATGCTGTAAAAATGAGAAATAACCTCCTATCAAAGAGAAAAGTGTTGCTGCAGTACCACAAACTTGCGTGTTTAAAGCACTGCATTGTCATGGACGTGGATATTGTGAAGAAATGAGGTAGTGTTCAATGTAAGATCATCTGAACAGTCACATAAGAAGGGCTCTTACAAAACCCTTCAGTTTTATGAAGGGTACATATGCCTCGGCTTTGATACGTGGAGATTTGTGGTCGTGGTGGTGCTTGTTTGATGGCAAATATTACAAGAAGTTTCCGTGGTGTTCAGAGAAATGGTCAGATTATGTTTCAAGCAGCGGTAGTGTTTGCATCTGATCTTATGAATAAAAAAAAAAAAATCCAACTTCCAAACATTTTGTGGGATTGTTCTGGAAACTGATTTGTCACTGTCATCCTGGATGGAGATAAGCAGGTGTCACTTACACATGAATGTTAATTTCTGCCTTTTAAATTTTGCTTCATTTCCTTTTTGTTTTGTTTTCATAGTTACCTTGCTCTGGCTGAGTCTGTTTCTCTCTCTTTCACACACTCTCACACTCTCTCACACACACACACACACACACACACACACACACACACACACACACACGGGTTTGGGGTGGGGAGGGGAGAAGTGCTGTCATCTTACATTAAAATCAATCCCATCTTGAAAGGCAACATCCTTGTAAATCATACCAGCCCAAAAAGTGGGATAAATCAGATTTACTTAGAATCAACTTACTCATCATATCATAATGTCATGTCTTATCAAAACTGAGTGCAGTACAAATTAGGACTTAAAAGGCATTTTGTTTAAAAAATGTCAAGTAGTCTCAACCTAAAAGGGACTCAGAATGAGGCATCCAGAAAGAGAATTACATTTGCACATCAGATAAACTTTATGATAGGCTGCAAAAATTATTGACCGTACCATGCTGGGGTTTTTTTCTTTACAGAGGAAATTCTGAGTCACTGGAGCATGCTAAGCGTGATGTATGTGAAAGGCACTGAGATTTGGAATTCACTGAGGCTCACCATTGGCAATAAGAGAATTGGGAAAATGTCACAGGTTGTGTTAATAGCAGTGTTGTGGTAGCCATGGTAATGTAAAATATTAGTGAGGTGCTGGAGGGAGAGGTAACATCTTCTGTTAGACCAATGGATTACATGGCGGGGAGAAGGTGGGATGGGTATGTGCTGGTGTGGGAGGAAAAGAGATAGTGGGAAGAAAACCTACTGGATTTGGAATTATTTAAGCTTTTTTGTTTGGATTTGAAAGAAGAGTTAAATTCTTCCAGTCTGTCCTCAGTGAGGTTAAAATTTAACTCGTCCAATTTTTTCTGTGTAGAGGAATTGGGAAGAGTAAACGATATGGAGATGTGATGTTGGAGGTGAGATGGAAAAAGGAATCCAGACAGGAGGGTGACAATGGCAAAGTCTTTCAGTTGAGTTTGTGCCATTCAAGCCATGAAGAATTATTTCCATCTCTTAGGTTTCAGTTTGTGTCTTTAGGAGGCAGCTCATGGACCCAGAGCAGTTATCCTGTGAAAGAGTCATAACTGTTGCAGTAAACAAATTTCAGAAGCCTGACAAAAAACTTGTTAACAGCTTTGGAATCTGAGAAGGCTACATTTGTTACCTGCTCTCCCCCATGACATGCAGGGAGGCTTCACAGGTTGCATCTCCGCCTCCTGAGTGCTTGAGCTGAAGGTTTTCCAACTTGGGTGGGTGTCTTTTATTCCCACAGCTCTCTCCAGCCTTGGAGCTTCACCTTGGCTTCATGCCTAGGTTCCTACACCCTTTTCTTGTCATACTTGTTTGGTTTCCATGTCTCTGCTGCTGTGGAATGGCTTTACATGAATCCACTGTGTTAACTGGCATGATAACCTAGAGGTTACCCAAATTACAGAAATGCCCCAGATAACAGGAGCTGGATTTGCATGATCTTCACAGACGTGTGGTTTTGTCAGTGAAAAGTGTATAGAAAAGTGTGTACACAGTGCAGTTGGTGAGCGTGTTGCTCGTTATTAATTCACTTACTGCCTGTGGTGAAGCAGCTGATTGGGTTCAGTTTTGGAGACAGATCATTTCTGTCCTGCTACAGACTCTTTCATGTATGGTTTTACTGTTTTGGATCTGTCGCTCAAATGCTGGTGTGATGAAACAGCTCAGCAGCACTGTCTTGTGAGAGGTCCTCTGTAAAAGCAGACTTTTGTGCTGAATGGGAAACCGTTGTCAGATAATTTAAAACTCGAGATTCTCGAGTGATGGCATATCACACATTCAGGGTTTTTTTTTTTCCTTGATAATTTTTAAGTTCTTTTAAAGAAGGAAAAACATATTTCATGAACATTACTCCTCTCTTGAATCGCAAATGCTTTCAAACCTTATGTCTTTATTCCACTTAGCTGGGAATTTATTGTTTCACAGTGTCCTTTGACCATATTTAAGTGAAGGCTGAAAACAGATTACTTGCAAATGGAATTTTCAGTTTTTAAGGTTCATCTGGATTACTCACCCTAGTACGAGAAACACAAACGAGGTGAAATAAATCTGTCTGCTTGTGGTGACTGCTGATGGCCTTCATTCTCTGGTAAGGTGTCACAGCAGGTAACATTGAGTACCTCAGGAGGCTTTGCAACTGTCTTGTTACCGGTAGCTTAATGTTTTTGAAACCAGGTGTACCAGACACTGCTGTAACTTGCCAGACTGAGGTCCAGCTTGGCCATATGTTGTAAACTATGCTCCAACAAAAAACAAACCCCAACAAGTAATGTGTGTGCTGTATTACAGAGGCTTGTGTTCCCACAGTTGTTGGTTACATTGCGGACCTAGATGATAACTATGTGCGTTTTCCAGGCAAAAGAGATGCTTCCAAGTTCACAGTGATACTATTGTGAATTGATTTATCCCAATGAACACTATTATTGAAGAACTTGCCTATCATTGGAGAGCAAAATTACAGAAAGTGAATATGTTTTGGGGAATTTAGGATAGTAGTTAGGACATGTGATAAAAGTTAGTTCAAGATTGGGCTTGTGGCCATCTCCCAGAGTTTCTGTGTGTTTGATAGGCAACCAGTGATGTATATGTGTTCTAGGTTGAGTACATGATGGCACAAAACACTGTCTCCTCAATTCTGAACAAACTGTGTGTGGTTTTCTGTGAGTTGGCGTGCACCTTCTTTCTTACCCGCATTATTATCTTCCATTTGGTTGTTTTGGAGAGCTTTGGTCTAATAAAAAACTACAGGAACACCTAAATTATTTAGAAGGGCAAAATGCACTTGAAAACTAAAAACTAGGTGTTTTACGTGACAAAGTTTTGGGTCAACTTGTATTGTACCCTTTATTAATTCATCATAGAGTTTCTGCTGGTACTCTTGCAGGCTCAAGTAATTGTCCTCTAAAGTAAAGCTCTTGCTTCACAGTGTGGTTATTTTGAATTGTAATGTGGCTGCTGCTCTGTAAATCTAAGGGAATATCTTACCTTTTTGGTTTATAGGAACTTTCTCCTTTTAAAGGTAGAAGCAAAGCTCACATTGGCATCATTCTGCAGCTTGGAAATGTGTGTTCCTCTAGAACCTTGTTACAGGGCCTTTCCCCTGTTGTTTGCAGTTGAAGAAAATAGGTTTCTCTTTATTGTATTGACTCTGCAGGATGCATGTAATTTTAACTTGAGAGTTTAGGATAGTGGCTGACTGCAGAAGTGCTAGTGCTTTAAATAGTAGAATGTTCATCTTGTTACAGGAGCATGCTTTGAATCCCAGCATGTTCTTGCTTTTTTTTCGAAATTTTTATGTATTAATTTGTTCTTTAATAGTCTTGTTCCTTCGAATCCAATTACAATTTTGCTTGGAGAACTCCTTTTAATTGCACTTACCCAAAACATTCTTAATGATAAAGAGTGAAGACAAAAATATCTGAACTTTGTTATTTTCATGCAAGTCATGCAGACTATGGAGTCTGTATTTAGTGTAAGTTTGATCTAAGTGTAGACATTGCAGAACTAGGTCCTAAATTTGTAAGTGCAATTAGTTCCTAATTGCACTTTTTTAAAATATAATTAATTGAATAATGACTGTGTACCTTCTGTCCAAGGCACTAGTTTGTTTTTAATTAAACAAGAGGAGATTTATTCTGTACTCTTTTGAAGAAATGAAAATATTTATAGTTATATTCCAGCTAGCTAGTCTGTTGTTGATCATGATGGGAACAATTCCCAAGATATATCAACACTTGTAGCGTTCTGAAGCAGACTCTTCCTTCTTAGGTAGTTGATAAAGTGGAACAACCAGGGTTTGTCACTGTAAAATCCACCACTCAACCCAGCCATGATCCTGCTGACAGGACACCTTTGTGTTATGTATGTGAGGGTGTTCCAGAGCCTCTGTGGGTGGAGAAGGTCTGTTCCCTGTGGATTTGGGCTGTGTGTGAGCAGGATTGGACTGCACTAATGGAATTTGAATAAAACTCAGTGCCTTTTAATTAGATTTAATGAGAACAAGGAAGGATCATTAGAGAGACAAACACATGCTTTTGCCAGTAATACGTTCACTGTATTATTAATCTCACTTAATTTGTGAGATCCTCATAGCAGGATTAAGACCTTTCTACGTACCTGGAAAGTGTTATATGAACATCATATTTTCTTACTATGTGCGCCACTGCTTCCCAAGCAGTATGGAAATACAAGATTGGAATTGGGCTCTATGTGATGTCATGAACCCTACCAGCCTGAGGATAGAGGTGGACACTAGGCAGGACGTTGTAGGTCTCTTTAGCAACCACACTTTTACTGGCTGTTTTGTAATCGATAGCAGTGGTGTGTTAATACATCAAAACATGGCAATATATGGAGTATGCTACTAAGTAGTAGAGCTTTTAAAGATGAGGTAATGCTTCTATGGAAGTGAGGAACTGTTGGTGATTTTTATTTCTACTCAGTTAGAAACACAGTCTAACTCTCTGATGTGGAAAACTAGAGATTAGCATATTATGAGTTCTAGATATGGTACGTTGAATACTGAAATGTGCTTTCAACACCTGCTGGATGTTCCCAACATCTCATGTGCTGCTTCCTGCTGAAAGATGTGGCCTTGCAGGGGAGCCAAACTGCTAAAACATGGCATTGCTTTAGAAATAACTGTGTACCTGTTTCCTTTTCTTGGTAATATCAGCATGTTTTGGACTTTCTATTGCTTGACTGTCTGTAGGACATCTCTGGGTAATTCTTGTGCATGTCACTATTAAATGAGTTATGCTTCAAGTGCAATGGGTTAAGTGTGTATGTGTATATATACACTAAAAGATGAAATTAAGCTTTCAGAAAAAGAATATAAATAATTCCTCAATGTTTTCACTACCGGAGGCTTTTTTTTTTTTTGAGTAGTAGTTGTTCATAAGCTTTGCTATTATTCTTACTTGAACGAGCAAAGAAAACTTGGAGGATAAAAAGGTGCAGTTTTCTTCTCTTTTTAATGATACGTTGGAGTGGGGGATAGACCATGTGCAAGACAAATGCTGGTTCACCACTTTGCAAATGCAGCACTTCTTGTGCAAGGAGTTGTGTCAAGGAGAAGGACTGTTAACGTGTACACAAACTCCCACAAAAAGATGTACATGCAACTTTCATATCATGTTTTGTGATTTTCATTTATCTGCCTGCAGACTAGCAAAAATATTCCTGTTAATGACTTTACTAAAAATACAATTTGGATACTGTCAAATGCTTCAGGCTGTGGCTTATACTAGTCTCAGGGGCTGTGATGTGGTGAAGAGCACTTGGGTTTCCACTACCTTAAAAGGCAGGAAAGTATTCTCCCTCAGACATAGCTCTTGAGAATAATTATAAGTCTCTGGAGGTACACAGTACCACCATTTCTGATAGATCCTCAAAACATGCCTTTGTGGAGAAATGCCGTAGCATTTCTGTCATGAAAATATAAGTTAAAGTTACACTAATGCGGGAAGATCATGAAAAGTGGCAGTAATTTCCTCGATGAGAGATTGGTTTCCCCTGAACACCTGTCTCTTTTTGTTTGCAAATACTGTGAAGATGAAAGAGTAAAGTAAAATCATAGCTACTTGGATGCTCTTTTGCATATGCAAACACTGATTTACCCAAAGTATGTTGGTATTTATGAAAGGGAAGTATGTCATTTGCCAATGAGACTCTTTCTTCTCTGGAGAAGAGCAGTCTGTATTTATGTTTAACTGTACTAACAAACTGATTAGAGCTGAATCTATGCCACTGAAGTAAAAGGATTCTCTGTGTTGTCCTTGCTGATTGTAGGATGCGGCTGTGTGTAAATGCAAGGGAGCTTTGGGCCACTTCATTAACATTTTACTGGAAAGTCTAAGTTACATGACTATAATTAATAGGGCTATATTGTGTGTCTTGTCTTTTGGCTTTTATGCAAGAAATGAGTATTTCTTGCAATATTTTTATTTGATTCAATTTTGACTGGGTTCCTTAAACTGAACCTGCTTTTATATTTCCCACATCTCATTTCAAAATATATGGATCAAAATTGTTTCCTTTTCATTTTTCAGTTTGTAATAATCATATAGAAGATGACTTATTACATAAAATACTTTATAATTGCTAGTGTAACATCAATTTTTGCAAAAAACCTTGCTTTTTAATGAAGCAGAAAAGCAGCAGAAATTCCAGACAGCTGAATATGTGAAGGTGGGTGTGGTCTACCTCTCCAAAGTCACTAAATTTGTTAAACCTAGTTCTGTGTAACACGGGCAAAGTCACCAGCTTTCTAGATAAAGCACAGTGCTTTTCTTTAGGAAAAAAAATTCTTGCCTTCAGTGGCTTTTGCTCATCTGGAAGGGATGTAAAAGTGGTGCCTTCTCATGTAGCACCTCAACTCCCTATGAATTATTGCGGACATACGCATGGGTGAGCACACTTGACTTCCTTTTGAGACCTGTCTTCAAGTTGCTGTTGTCCAACAGTATTTCACAACCATAACTAGGAAGCCTGTAGGTTTTCAGTGCTGACACCAGAAGGGTATCTGGCCTGACTTCCAAGTTCAGCAGAAGCACTTGGTTTAAAATTTCCTTATTTTGTGTAATTGTGGTAAAATTTTTTCTCAGACGTTGCTGGCAGGAATCTCCTTTTCAGAAGACATTCAAAACCCCCCTGGTTGTGTTCCAGGGTGATCTTTTTCTAGGTGGTTCTGCTTTAGCAGGTGGCTTGGACTAGGTGATCTTCAGAGGTCCCTTGCAACCCCAGCCATGCTGTGATTCTGAAGTACTGGAGGTAAGGGAAGCAAGGGAAGAAGGCACAAAACTGAATTAATTTCTCTTGGGTCTCCTGTTCACAGTCAAATGGTTTATTCTTCTGTTCAGATAATAGAGAATTAATGGTTTCTTCATTGTAGAGTCTTCCTATAGTAGTGATGGGTGAAACTGCAATACTAAATCATATGCAAGGGAGATGGAGCAAGTTGAGACTACACAAGTGTGCAAACTAAAGCCTTGTCCCATGCCTACAGCTTGTCATCTTAAATTGCTTTTATGGTTTTGATGGATACAAAGCAAAGCTGTGTTGACACAAGAAGGTGTTTTGCTGGCAGTGTCTTGGAGGCCAACCTGAGCTGCAGCAGTTAACAGCATAGGGCCACTTCTTGGAGAATGTATCGTGATACATAGATACGTTTATTTAAAAGCCTGAATATGTAGAGATTGCTGCAGAAGGTACTGTTGCTAAGTACAGCAAAGTCAGGAGTACCAACTCCTTTTATTTCTTGAGCTCACAAAATAATATTATCTGACCCAAGTGGCCCATTATCACATTTCTTCAAAGTGGAGCAAGCTATTTGGGTCAGCATGTATGTACAGACCCGTTTGAATGAATTCCTCAGCTTGCACTTGCTATGTTACTCTTCCTTCTCTGGCTTTCAAATGGCTGTGACTTGAACAGAGTTGGCAGTACACAATATTACCCATTTACTCTGTAGATTATACTCCTCCAGCGAACTGGTGTCACCTAATCTGCCATGTCTAGGTTTTCAGAGACCTGTGGACTGCATCTCCCGTAATATTGCAGGAGAGTGTCAGGTCTGGATTCTGTAATTTTCTTATTTATTTTCCCTACATCTCTCGCCATGTTATGTCCAGGTCTTCAGCCTTTTGTCACTTGCTTTGTCCTTTGAATAGTTTCTTTTCTGTGTGGAAATGCTGTCTGTCAATACCCAATTCTGGCCACTCTCAGGGCGGTAAGGAATTTGAAGCAGATGGTTGTCAACAGCTGACAAAATTCTGAAATACCGCTTCAATACAAACTGTGAGGCTCAGTATTTAAAGCACATTTGAGTGCATAAAACCTGCCTGTATTTCTCGTGCTATTGCTACCTTTGGTGTGGAGTATTCTTGTTACTATTCATATGTTTCTGTGATAACAAATTGCTTCTTTTACTGAAAACAGCACAACTCCCCCAACCAATTAGTAGTATTCAGTAATGACTAAAACACTATGAATCATGTTATGACTTCGTGTCAGTCAGAATTGTTAAAAGAAACCATACTGATTCACTTTAATTGGTGACCTGTCTTGACACAGTGTGGTGCTATTGAGAGAAAAGAGTCTTGCAAGTTGTATTGCAACTCAAGTCCCAGTCATGGCCATTCTGTTTTTCACTGGTGCACCAAAGACAAGTAGTAAAAGACTTCAAAATCCAGAAGCACTTAAAACCTACCTAAATCAACATCATAAAAACACACCAGATGGGTTTTAAACATTAATGAGGTCAAATGTTTATAAATATGTGAAAGGTGGGTGTCAGAAGGATGGAGTCAGGCTTTGCTCAGTGTCATCTAATGATAGGACATTAGGTGTAGTGGTTGTAAGCTGGAACATAGGAGATTCCACATGAATATAAGAAGGAACTTTTTCACTGTGACAGTGGCAGAGCCACTGGAACAGGCTGCCCAGAGCGGTTGTGGAGTCTCCTTTTCTGGAGATGTTTAAAACTTGCCTGGGTATGTTCGTGTGCGACTTGGTCTAGGTGATCCTGCTCTGCCAGGGAGATTGGACTACATGATCTTTTGAGATCCTTTCCAATCCCTAATGTTCTGTGATCTTCAGAGAAGTGGACTCCACAACCTCCTTGGGCAACCCATTCCAATATTTAGTAACCCTTACTGAAAATATTTTTTTAGTCATATTGAGATAAAACTGCCTGTGTATCTTGGGAGTCCAGCTAAAAGCATTTTTATAAGCTAAGTGATAAAGACATAGGACGTATGGCACAACATGGGTTCTGCACTGTTTGCTAATCCAGTAACTTGTAGTAATTAAAGTGCAGTATAAAAAGCTGTCTGTGTCTATGAAAAGCGTGATGCAAATCTGCAGATTTAAGAGTCTTCTGCAAGTTTATGTATCTTAATGAAAATTGTCAGAGCATAATAGATCAACAGTAGTTAATTAATTTTAGCCCCATGGTTAGCGAGGTGGATTTTTTTTTTCCTGAAGATAGTATGGCATGTGCCTGATGGACCTAGGAATGAAAATTCTACAGCCCTTCATCTTGGGCCAGCTAAACACTCTTCTATTTTGTAAATACCTGTCTGTGGAGGAAAGTTATCTTCACGTTGTCACCACTGCCTGATTATGCAGACGTACAGATATTTTACACAGTTTATTAGGGTTAGAAGGAGCCTTCAAAGGCCATTGAGTCCAACCCTCCTGCTCAAGCAGGATAGAAATTCCTGAAAAGCATACTGCCTAAAAGCCTAAATCAACTACACAAAACTCATCCAGACGGGTCTGAAACATCTCAAGAGAAGACTCCACAACCTCCTTGGGCAGCCTATTCCAATATTTAAGAACCCTTACTGTGTTCAAGCTTGCATCCATTACCCCTTGTCCTGTCCCTTACTCATTTTAAAAAATCCCTTTATGCTTCCCTCCACTTGCTTTGTTTTTTGTCAAGTGGAAAAGTTGCTCCATCTAAGTGGAGATCTTTGAAAATTTGAAATTCATTCAATCTACACTGACCATGGGTTTTGTGTTCATGCTGTGGGCAAGGAGAGTACTAATTCTACTTGTTTGCTTCTGATTTTACATTGGAACCTTATGTAGGATATCTCACTTTTTTTTTTTTCCTTACAAAATCTCACGCCTGGGAAAATGTCTTTAAAAGATCAGGTGACCAGGTGCTCCAGAGCTCATCAGAGAGTAAGAGCTCTTGATGATACAGGTGCCTGTTGGATGCTGTTTTCATTTAGGTTTGCAGCCTCAGGGGTACAAACAAACTAGAAGTGGATAATGGAAGCAGAGAGGCAGGGAGGGTTATTGGTTAAATCACGCTATTATTTTATTTGGTAGGGAGCAAGAAAGGGCATGTGCAGTACAGGAAAACAACCTCTAACAGCTTCCAGGATGCTTCTGAACCAAAGAGATTGTATTTCTGAATAGGTGAGGAGATAAGCAGCAACATCTGGCACGTGCAATTACTGTCCTTTTTAAACCATGGGGAAATTAATCTCTCTCTTTCTTTCCTGAAAATTCAGGAATCTCCTTTTGAAGCACTTGCTTTTGTAAATGAATGTATAAATGAAGAGATAATGGATGATCTGGATCTATTTTTTAGAGAAATTAATGGCAACACACTGGGACTTCAGGTCTGCATTGGGTGTATTTTACATTCACCTGCCTTGTTCTAGACTTAAATAATTATTTTGCTTTGCGACTGATAAATGACTGAAGGTTTAAAGTAGCTCACCCCAACAGAAATTGCTACCTCCGTAAAGTAAAAACACCTCAGCAGTAACACAGTGATGTTTTAATAACCCAGAGTAATCCTCCAGTCATAAAGTTGTATGGGTTATAGTTAGCTTTCTTGTGAGAATTCTTCTATTGACACCTTTCTGTCTAAAAGGTGAAGAGTAAAAACCTAACTCTGTCTTCTCTTCCATGAAATGTATTCTGCAAAGCTTTTACGAAATACAAAGCATATGGACTTTGCAGATAGTGTTTGCATTTGGGACTTTGTGGGGGAATTTATGTCAATTTTGTGATGTGGAAATCATAACCAGTTGCTTTAAAGGGCAATGTTAGAAATAAGCGCATCCCTCAAAACTGTATTTTGTAGTCTGGTCTTCAGAGGTCTTGTTTTTTAGGAACAGGAGTTTGTAATTACTGGTATAAACTGAGTTTTTGAAATTGACCATTCCGAATGCACGTAGGCCTCCTAATTTTTATTTTTTTTTCCTGAGAAATCTGTTATTGTTTAAAACCAACAGACAAATCCAAACCCTGGCAAACTAAACCAGAGCAGTTTGCAGATGTTGGCTGAAACTGTCTAATCACGTAGTCCAAAGGCTCGTTAATATTGATCTTCTTAATTCTCTCAATAAGCAGAACATTGTTTGTAATTACAAGAGGAATAAAAAGCAGACCAATATGTTCTTAGATGTCACAGTCTGATGGGCCACAAAACCTCCAAGAGGATATCCTTCACAAGCTCTAAGTAGGAGGCATGCGTGTGAATTTCATTAGCCGGTAACAGTATGCATACCCATACTTGGGGGGGGGAAGCACACCACTTAAAACATGTACTTTTGGCTAGTGGGGCTTGTCTGCTTCTCAAGGTTAGACCTCTGCTTCCTCTTTGCAGCCTCTTGTGTGGGAGTGGCTGGGGCAAACTGCTGCAGAACTGAAAATAGAAGGAATTTTGAAAGGAAAGTGCTGTGGGTGTGTTACTTAAGTGTATTGCATGCGGTAGGAAGGCATCAGGAACGGGTTAAATTCTTTCAGCAAAGGTAAGTATGCACTTAAATGTCTGCTCCTCAAGAGAAAAGGAAGCTTTTGTTTTTCAGGGTTTTTATTTCTGGCTTTGAACCAAACGATGAGTAAAGTGGGGAAGGGAAACCTGAGTGGACCTTGGGCCTGGCAGTATTGCCCCTGGAGCTCTGGTTGATCTTCCCAGGCTCTTATGAGTGAACGTAAAGCTGGAGATCACTTAAATTTCAGTGGCAGAAATTTGTGGTGGACTTGCTAGTAAGAGCCTGGGGAGGAGAAACTGTCCCAGAAAAGGCCAGTAGATACTGCTGAAGGAGGACAGCCCATGGGACTTCCTTCTGGGCCTGCAGCCGAGCTCTGCCCTGTGTGGAGGAACAAAGGTAAGACTCAATCAATCTCTCTCTTACTAAATTGACGTGGCTAATATATGCTGCTAAAATGTGTTCATCATGCTGGTTAAAAAAGTAGGCTAGAAATCTACTGACAGTAAATGAAGATTTATTAGGTTTCATGTCACTGGGGCAGCTGATACGGGTTTGGAATACTAACTGGAATTTGTGAAGGGGGGTTGGAAATATTCTGGTGCCATTTAATTAACTATCTGGCCAATATTTCTCCCATTTTATTGAAAAATCTGTAAGTTGCACTGGCTTCAAGCACTTTGTAGAAGTCTGCCAACAGTTAGCAAATAAACACATTAAAATTCAGGAGGTCTTGTACAATTCCACATCTACCAGACAAAATCGTACCTTGAACCGTGCATCTGGTTTGTAACAAACCAGGATATAATAATCACATTTTGTAGTTAAGAGGAAGCAATTAAAATAAATATTTCCTTTTATAGGTATAGCAGTAGTATCTCTGTCTGTCTGTCTGGGATAACTAAGAGATCAGTGCAGATGTGAGCAGTGCTTTTGTTTGAACTTAAAAAGCATTGGAAGCCCTATACGAATAACCTGCTTTACACAAATAGCACTGTACAGTCATTTTCATTGCTTGTTCTCTGTATTGTTACTCTAAGTGACACTGCAAGCTTTGATCAAAACACAGGAGTTGTGAGTCTTCACATTTCTACAAGAGTTTGAATCAAGTCTGGGAATGCATCACAAGATGTAAACAATAAATAAACACACAGGAAATTGTCCTTGTTTGGATTTAAGTAAACTTTCACCTAATTTGTCCAAGCAACTTTGAGAAGAGAGAACAGGATGAATTGTGAGTCCTGACTCTTTGGGATGTCCCAGAAGTCTCAATGGGAGGTTTCTGAGCTTTGCTGGTAGCGCATCGATGCCTGTTCTGACTCCTGTTCTGTGGAGCTTCCCTTGGCTTTGTTGCCATGTGATGCTACTGCAGCTTCATGACCCTTATGGTTTGGGCAACTACTACAGTGAATGAAAAATTCTAGATTTGTTACTCAAGGTCAAATCACCATCATTAAATGAGTAGTTCAGTTTGTAGCTTAAAACACTGCAGCCAGCATTTTACGGGCACAGAATATGTAAAGCTCAGCTCTTCTGCAAGATCTATCAAAGGAGAGAAAGTCAAAGCCTCTCTGCTAACACACTGCATCAAGCAACTGTTCAGGAGAGATGGAGACCAAGTCAGAGTTTAAAGGCAACTAAAAGAAATGTAAAATGACTGAATTAAGTTCATTATACATCTTGCAACTGCTGGAGCTCTTGCAGTTCCTCTGGTCAGGCTTCCAGAGATAGCTCTCAGGTTGAAAGGTTAATGACTCATTTACTAAGTGCTACACTTTTCTTTCATTTTTCATTTAAGATTATCTGCACTCCTTTCAAAACCAAAAGGCCCTTCCAAAACATATTGTACTTATGTATTATTGCTGTCAATTAAAGTTATTAAATCACAGTTCTTTAGAAGTGAAATCCAACTGTGCATTAATATAGTCATTCGCTGAATAGCTGCTCCGTTATACATCCATGAGTGTCATATTGAGACAGGTCTGGACATCAGCAGATGTTGTTTTCTAAGGGCCAAAATGTTCATTTGAACAGCTAGTTTGTGGGGACTGGTGGGAAGACTTGATGATAGACGAGTAAAGGAGTGGAGCATATTCAACTGTAGTGTTGCCTGTAAGTTGCTGGTGCAGGAGCTCAGTCTGATTGCTGGAGAAAATGAGCAGATGAGACAGTGATGTGGGGGTAATAGAAGGTAAGAAATGAAAAGCTACATCCTGAGCCCTGAATACAGGGATAAGGAAGGAAAGAGGAATCACCCATAAACTGTAAATCATAGGCCTAAAAGTCTGGAATACTGATGGTGGTTTTGGGGAGCAGGAGATGCTGAGGACAAAATCCAAATTTTTCATTGCCGTTTGATACTTTTTTTGTGTTCGTGTTCCTTTGTGAATTCCTTAAATTAGCAACTTTGCTTTTCTGCGAGTCTACTGTACTTTGACTCCTAACTGAATTAAGTACCATTATAAATGACATCTTTCCGACAGTCAGAATACAGGTTAGCGCTCCCAAGGGAGGTGCTTTAATGAGGTTATTGCTATGACAGCTCAGCTTCAGGCAGCATACGTGCCACTTCGAAATACCCTCTTTCCCCTCAAATATTGCAGCAACTTGAGTGTCTTTAAAAAAACCCTTGTTTTAGTAGAATTTAAGACCAGTGCTTTATATGTCTGTCCTCACAGTAATGCAGCTGAGGTTTTGACAGTCTCCACTGTGAAGTTCTGTTTTTATTTCCAAAATGGCAGTACTACTGCATGGTTTGATGTAAGGTCTTAACTCTGAAGCAATTACAAAAGATGCTCTGTGGACCAAGTCAGCAGAGTTATAGGAAGAGCAGACATGTACACTGCAGTGTACAGTGGAAATGGATGGGGTCCGTCTCTTAAATTATCAAAGAACTTCTCAATAGGTGGAGACAGTTTCCTGTATGCTATGGCCTTCCCATTACCATGAAGACCTGTATGTGGGTGCAGTGATTTGCCTCTTCAGAGAAGTCAGCTGTGGTCTATGACTGGGCTTCACATATAATGTCTCTTAGTATCTCAAAGATGTTAAATTATGCAGTTGTTTTTCAGAAAGTCTGAAAGGTTAATAGGCAAATCCCAGTGTAGGAGCAAGCAGTGACATGCTGCTTCTGCTGCCTGCAGTGCGGTAGATGTCAACCATTGGGATGCCCGAGGAATGAGATTGTACCTTTTATGCCTCTGCGCCTGCCCATTTATATAAGCTCCCTAGGTGGGAGAGAAAGAAGCCTGTCCTCTAGGAAATCACTTCATCCCATCCTTACCTTTCTTTACTGGCTCTTGTCTTGTCTATGATCAACTTTAGCACACTTAAATGTGGGTAAGCTATTTCTGAGCCCAAGACTCTCAATATGGTACTGAATAACATTTGATACTAGTACTTTATATTAAATGAAAGTAGTAAAGTCTGAACCAATGTTTAACAATATAATTCCATGAAAATGCTGGGCCAGCATTTTGGAGGGATGGTGGCAGAGTGAACAGTCAGTCTAGGGTATGTTCCTTTGTTGCTTATCTCATTTGAGTTTAAACATGACATTCCAGTAAAATCCATTTCTGCTGCCTCATAGTTTTCTAGTTGCTTTGTAGATGTGGGTAACTCTTTGTTGTTCACTCTCTTCCTTCCAAGATTAGGAAGTGAGTTTTTAACTGTAGGACCATGACATACAGGAAGGAGTTGTACTTGTGTCTGACTAAATCTATATAAATAAGACCTTAAACTTTAGCCTGGATGTAAAGTCTCATTCCTTTTCCATTGGTGTTCAGTTGCATCACGTCTGATGTGTCTGTACCCACCAGTGGATTTTCTACCATCTCACTACCTGTTGGAAACAAAGTCATTTATCTTGACTCATCTCAGTGAAATTGAACTCAAGAAGATGCTTAGGAGCTGTGTGTTGAACTTTGCCTTTTAGAAGTTAATTGCCTTAAGATTTTTTTTTCTGTGCACTATAAGGATCTGGATTTATTTATTTTGAGTTTTTTATTGTAAGCAAAAATACTTTGGTGCTGAAGAGGAAAAAGGCTGGCTATAAATCAATGCTTCATTGTATTTATTATGTATTTACTGGGCTCTCCAAGTACACTAAATTTTTATAAATGCTAAATCATTCAGCTGTATCCAAACTGGTTCAAAAGATGCTGATGAGAACATTTAAAGGTTTTTGCAGGTTCTGATAATACTGGTTGTCGTAAGCCTGCTTGTCCCAGATCCTTTCTATGATTGAACTCAAAGTGCCATTTCTGTATAATTTTAATGACCAATGAATAGGTTCATGTACGCTACACGTTATATTCTTTCCAATATTCTCTGTTTGGGTTCCTTGGCCATTAGTGCTCTTTATTCCCTGATCATAATTTTGTGCTCTTTGGGAAAAAGGTGAGATGGAGGCTAGCAGGTGTCCCCCCCACCTCAAAAAAACCAAAACCACTAGGAAAAGCAAACCCAGCACCCAGGTTGCAGCAACAAAAGGAGACCAGATGCAGAGTGAAAGGCACATGGTACAGATCCTGGCTTCTCCCTGCAAAGATTGCTACAAGTACAGAAAACACGCTGTGATTTATTCTTGTGGCAAAAAACTGCAAATGGAACAAGAAGTACAGAAATCTCAATATGTTGTTGCTAATACAATTTACATTTAGAACAGTGTGTCCTCCTTCACCATTACACTCTGTTTAAACATAGCTAAATTCAACTTGTCTTTAGACAGAGCTGCTTCAACTGCAGCAACTTTGACTAAGTGAACATCTAACACTTCATTTAATGGTAATTATATGGCTTCTCAGCAAAAGTAGGTTTTTCCCCCCATGTATTGTATTTGCTCAGTAGTTATCTCCATGTACAATAATATCAAATTATTATGCTGCCTTTCAAAGTCATAAAACGTGTCATTGAGACCAGAAAATGACTTAAAGATGTGTTTATCTGTGTGTATATATAGGGTGGATTTTAAATGGAACAGTTCCAGACATAATTTTTCTAATATTGGTTAATCCATCTTTAATTAAAATGTTAATTGCTAATCCAGATATTGCACATAGAAAAATCAGCCTGCAGTAAACTAAAGGATGAAAACCATGCAATTACATGGCAATCTGCTCTTCAGAACCGCAGCGTTGTCATCTTTCATCTGTGATAACCAGCTAAAAACATATTGATGACTTATTGTGCTAATTGTTTATCCCAAAAAAAGGAGGAGAAGAATTAATTTAGTGCTAGTTAAAAAAAAAATCTCCATTTGGGTCAAAGTAAAGGTTTGGCATATGGACTCAAATACTCTTTTAGGGGAAGTCTTGCACAGAATGGGCTATGCCAGTGCTGCAACAGCCAAAGTTGCCTCTGATGGTTCCTCGGCTAGAAAATGCTGCTGAAATCGTGTCTCGGACATAGCCCAGAACAAAACTCCCTCTGTCTGAGCAGTGCATTTCAGAAGTCAGACCCAGTCAGTCTTGTTTTCTAGCCAGGGGTTATGGAAGGTAAAGTTAGCCAGACCAAGGTTGTGCTTGTCATGTTAAAAGTGCATGAAGGCGGCTCATTTGCTTTGGAGGGCTGTGGTGAGGAAGGCTCTTGGCTTTTCATCATTGAAATACAGTCTGTGTGCTGTTTATTTCTTAATTTCGGGGTTTTTTTCAAATTCTCAATCCAGAAGGTTAAGCGAGTACAGTTGCAGTGTTTCACACTTGACAAGCAATAATGCAGTGATTCCTTTTGCAAAGTCACATCTCACTGCAGCCGGTAAGTCTTTGGCTGAGTTAAGTGATCTTTTTAACAGAAGATAATTACAATCTAGTGGCTGAAAATTTGTCACTGGTGTTAAAAAAAAAAAAAAGGAAATAATTCATGGCTGAATTGAATGACATACAGTGCCTTGTACCTCTGAAATCAGCTGATTCAAACCTTTTTGGCTTGCATGTATCTCTTTTTATCCATCATTAATGGTGTTTTTAGGGATAATAGAACTTAAATATGTTTCTTGCTATCTTTTATAGCTATGTTCAAATCACAAACTCTTCGAATCAACACATTTTTTCAGTCTAGTCCATATATTAAATGAGGAAAATAGATACTTGCTTATAGAGGGCCATCTGTTGATTTTTATTTAATTAGAAAATTACTTTCATAATCTGTTGCACTTAACTCGTGTGAACTAAGAGATGGGCTTTTAAAAATCATTCATTTTTTTTACTGAAATACAAGCATACACCCCCAAAAAACGTAAACTATAGGCTATCACTAAATAGTATTCAACAAAAATTGTCTTTTGATTCCAGAAATCTTAACAATCAGTTCCTATTTGGGATTTGTCTGAATACATTGGAAAGGCTTGAGCTTTTGGTTTTTGGATGTGCTTTTTTTTTTGCTTTTTTTATTTTAACCTGTTCATGTTTTCATCAAAGGAGTTCACCTCTTCACCTTTCTTTTAATCTTTCCTGCCTTTCATTCTTCTTATTTCAGTGTTCTTTCCAACTTGTAAAAGTCACTTAATCTCTTTTTGAAGCTGTACCTGATTTGCTCCAGCAGCACCACAGCTTCTCTAAGGGAGTTCACTCAAATGGATATAGAGGAAGATGCATTTGACATTTCTGCTCTAGTAGGAGGATGTGACTGCTCCTTAGCCAAGAGCTACAAAAAAGGTTATTTTAAGAAGGGTATGGATTAGCATGTATAACTTTGTCTTGGTGTACTGTTACTCTATCTTTGAGACCTGGTGGAATATCTGCTATTGATGCAGAAACAATCCTGCTACTTACAAGTTGTTTTCAGGCAAGAAAACTGGCCAGGAGAGGTTCTCTGCATGCCTGCATGGAGATAGCATTTGTTCTGGTTCCTTGTAAGACCAGGGTAAATCTAAGAAGTCCAAGCTCCATCACTTTTTCTAGGTCAAGCAGTGTTTTTGATCAGTGTTACTTCTCCAGAATAGCTTGTGCCAGTGTACTGATCCACACAAGCCTGGCTCCTCCTGGGAGAGCTGTGGTCTTTTCCTTTAAGACCTTACACCACTTTTAGAAATAAATGTGGACTTTGTTCTGCCTGGTGAAGAATTGCCATTCTGCCTGGTACTTTTATTTCTGCAATCTTCCTGAAAACTCATCTTCCCTGTGGTCTCCTAATGCCTGACTTGCTTAACAGAGGCAGGTGGTTGGGCTCTACAGCAACTTCACTTGTGCCTCAGTTGTATTATTGCCTTTTGTTCTTCTGCTACACAGAATGAATTAAGAATTATTTCATGTTCAACTTAGGTTGGAGGGTAGAACTAACAAAAAGCTGAGGACAAATCTGTTACAGCTCTGGCCTGAGAGAATAGGCTGAGTGATAAAGTTCAGGATTGGTGACAAATAGACATGGAAAAGTGATCTTCACAAGATATTCCCCAAGTAATTATTCAGTGAATAATCTTACAAATGCAGGAGTTATATAATGGTTGCTTTCTCAAGAATATTAAGTTTTTTACTTGCCTTTGCATGCTGACTTTTCTTGAACCTGCAAAATTGAGTTTCCTCCAAAATAGAAGATAAGTTACAAAAAATTATGAAATGCGTATTGGATGTGTGATGAGTCAAGGGCGACCTAGTGTAGGGAGACTGATGCATTTTAGAAGAGACCATGTAGAAAAATCAAACCTCCTCCATAAAATTCATCAGGACACCCACTCCACAGATATGAGGAGATGCCAGGGTTCAAATGTCACCTATTAACTGGTTCTGAAAGGGGGTGCAAAGGTGACCCGATTGGAAAACAGTTCGAGTGGGTGTTAAAAAAAAAAAAAAAATACGGGGGCTGCTATTAGCCTTATAAAAGGAAAGAATGGGAGGTCTGACTCAGGTGCTTTGAGTGGGTAAAGTGCTTATAAGGGTCTATAAGCTTTAAAGAGAAAGGATTAGGGTGAGAGAGGTGGTTCTGGAGAAGGACAAATGAAAAGCAGGAGAGTGACTTTAATTCCTTAAGAATGTTTTCTTTTTTGTTTCCTCTTCTACATAAGCAGATTCATTCTCGGTCTTTAAAGTTCTTGCATTTATCTTGGAATAACCATCCCCAGAGCTTCTACATTTTTACTAAAATACCTCTAAAAAAAGCTTTAAGTGAAAGCTTAACAACCCCTCTCCTCCAATAAAGACTGTTCAATAAAATCATAACTGTATTTCTTGGCCCAAGTCCATGTACCCGATTCTGCATAGATGCAGGGCAGATCTGGCTGAAAAGACTAGGAGGGATATCCATCAGATTGACTCTTATTTGATTTTCTTTACTTATTTTATCTCTGCCTCTGCTTGCACACTTATTTTATATTTTTTTAGTGTAACAGGAGTTTCTGTGACAGGATTGGTGTCTTTAGCATGTGAACCCCATCTTATTTCCTGTTACAGTCTTTAAAATCCTACTAGCTTTGTATTTAATATGCTCTACTTGGACTTACTTGTAAAGTAAGCACAACCCTTGTCTTGCTCAAGCAACACCATAAGACCTAAAACCATGAGTACAGCTGTAGAAAAATCATATAGAAGGAAGGAAAAAATGCTCCCTTTAAAAAATATATCTAATAACTGTTTTATATTTCTTCAGTGGTATAGCAATAATTTCCCAGTGCTTTCCCACTGCGGTGATTTCTAGTTCACTTTCAGAAATCCAGCTTATTGCAAATGTCACTATTAATAGCCTTCTGGTGGTACAGTAAAAGATAATTCAATAGGATATCCCAGTTAAGCAGGGTACCTTGTTTACCTTGGGTTTCTGCCCAGCAGCTGCTTATGCTAAAGTTCTACAAATAATACAGGAATTAATCAAGGTGTAGCCATGGGGACAGTGTGAGTGGAGTTGCCATTATGTGACCTGCGAAGATGAGTTACGTAACTCATCTGCAATTTGGTGTGATCATGGATAATAAGCTACCCACTTCTTGAGTGTCTTGGAGATATGGTAATGCTGCTGTTGCTGATGCTTCCCAGAAGAGCGGAAGAAATGTGTAAAGATGGTATTTGTTGAAGAAAAATGGAACCCTAATTCAAGGCCTGTCCACAAGGTGTGAAATTCTGTTTAAAATATGTGTATTTATGCAGCAGCATAGACGTGTTTGAGTACAAATTGCATGATAAACTCAGAGTGTTTTCAGAGTAAAAGGTGCAGGAGAAAAAACACTGGTCAGTGTTAGTAAGAATAATGTCCTTTAATGGGATTTTTCACATTTATTTTTAGCTTGCAAGATAATCTCCTCATTATGGGTGGTAGATTCTGATTATTATGTCAGTGTCTGTCAGAACTACAGGCAGTTCCCAAAAAGATGGAGCCAGTCACAAAAAGCACTTGGGATGCTCAGAAATGGGTTTTAAAGTTCAAATATATAGAGATGGGATATCTAGCGAAAGAGCCATTGGAGGCGGGGGGTGAAGATCATTATGTTGTTATGTTAAATTAATAGTACTATTCCACTTAACTTGGTCTTACATTTAGAGCTCATCAAGGCACCCATGGGAATATATGAATTGGCTTGTTTTAATTGTGTTATTTTAATTTGATTGTTTAAATTGCCTTTCTATTTTTATATGCAGTGGGTTTTTTGGTGGAAAATGCTTTCTGATTTGGATTTGTGTGTGTGTGTGCGCCTGTGGTGTGTGTTCACTACTTTGATTCTCCTCCAAATACCTTTTTTGGAAGAAAAAAGAAAAAAAAAAAAGAATGTGTTGGCAAAATCCAGCCCTGACTTTGGAGAGAACTGTGACTAATGAATGCAGGCTCTTTCTCATTCACTGCAACAGCAGTAAAACATTAGACAGCTTTTTATTAAAAATGCTGCATTTGTAATTATGCCCCAGAAAGGAACAATTCAACTGCCCAAAACTCTGAGACCCTGATCTGCCAACATAATCTGTGCAAGTGGACAGATGGGGACTGATTTGGTGCAAACAAGAGTTTAGCACTTGTTCAAACAACTCTGTCTGTCTGCTGCAGGATCTGGGGTTGGATGCTCCTGGTTAAGGAAGTTCTCAGGCATTTAAGAATCATAGAATGGTTTAGATTGGAAGGGACCTCGGAGATCATCTAGTTTCAGCCCCCGCCCATGGGCAGGGACACCCTTCACCACACCAGGTTGTCCAGGGCCCCATGCACCTTGAACACTTTCAGGTGTGATGAAGCATCCACAACTTCTCTGGACAACCTGTCCAGTGTTTCAACACTCTCAGAGTGAGGAATTTCTCGCTAAGATCTGATATAAATCTCCTCTCTTTTATCTTGAAGCCATTCCCCTTGTCTTATCAGTAATACTATAGTGAAAAGTCACACTCCAGCTTCCCATTCCCCTTCGGGTACTGGAAGGCTGTTGTGAGGTACCTCCAGAGCCTTCTCTTCTCCAGGCTGAACAACTTGAATTCTCTTAGCCTGGCTTCATAGCAGAGATACTCCAGCCCTCTTATCATCCCTGTGACCTCCTCTGGACTTGATCCAATCAATGCCCTTTTTTGTACTGGGGACTCCAGATGATGTCTCACAGGAGCAGAACTGAGGGAGAGAATCACCTCCCTTGACCTGCTGGTGACGCTTTTGATACTGTCCGGGTTATGGTTGGCCTTCTGGGCTGCCCTGACACGTGGAGAAAGAGAAGCAATAAGAGGAACAAGCAGAGGATAACATGGGGGAAACCCTATGCCTGTACATTTCCTTAGTCTTACAGCATGAGGTTGTGTGCTTCTTGATGCTGTTCTATGTCAGTCTATAAAACATGTTTATCAGATGTCGCTAATAATTGTTTAAAGGTGGTTCTGGCAAAACCAGGTGAGAGTTTAGTTTGTACAGCCTAAGGGAATCCTCTCAAACTATCCTCTGGAAGTCAACAGCAGCTTTGTCATCGACTTAAAGATTAAGGGGTTCAGTAAAGTGAACAGACTTGAATCAGAGACAAATCACTTTAATCCAAACCAACAAGCAGAAAACATTTATTTAAATAATTGATTTTAATCTTATTGTGAATGTGTAGTGGTAGCCATTTTCTTAGAGACAAACTGGTTGACTGGTCTGTCAGTTAAAATGTACTAATTTGCGACCAAAGAGAAATTGAGCAGATGTTTTTTTTGACAGAACAGCAAAACGCTCTTTCCCAGTTATGTCTCTTGACTGGGTTTGTATTCTACCTCAACCCTTCATGAACTTTTACATCCTGTTCAAAATGTGAATGGTTGGGAATTAATTAAATGTCTATTAATTCTCAAGCCGTACTTTGTTTTCTACTTTATTTGAAAACTGGCTGTGGCTTAGCTCTGTTTCCATATGTTTTACTCACCATTTGGAGTGGACACTAGAGGGAGTACATATTGTTTCAGGAACTTTGGGATGTTTTAGAGCTGTCGAACCAGGGTGGTCTGATCAGGCAACTCTCTGCAGCAGTACATTGTAGTATTAGTACCCAGGTTTGTGTGTCTCAGGTTACTTGTCTAGAGGAAAACATGAAAAAATCAGAGTACAGTGAAAAATATTCTTTCAAAAAAATAACCTTATAAATTTCTTGCTCCCTAGAAAATGGGAGAAATCGTGGCAACTTGTGTTTTCCAGAATAAAGTACATATCAGGCATAAAGTGGCATGGCAGTAGGCAGATTTCAGTCATAGACTGGGGTTTTTTCAGTCAATGATGCTTGGCTGGATGTGAGAGCAAGGTACCAGCCTGCTGGCTCTTCTGTGGAGCTGTTGTTTCCCACAGGGCAGGGTATTTCCCTTACTCTATCACAGGAAACTTCATAGGATACAAATTGGACATTTGCTTGTGTTAAATTCCCTTAATATATACGGAAATAAAAAACCCCATTCAATTCTCTACACTTGCCCTTGTTTTTGTATTAGTATCTATTACCTAACTGCAATGAATATTGCTACAATCCAGAATATCCTTTGGGCCAAGGACATGTAGTTGTCAGTATTGTGTGAAGTTGTGCAAGATGAATGAGATTAGTGTGGCTAGTGACACAGAAATAGGAATATTTCATGTTCTCTGATCCGCAGGAAGGCTTGGAGCACTGGTAGTCATTTCTTTCTCTGCTGCTTCTTCCCTTTAGCCTCTAAACCAGCTTTAGCTTAGAGTTCCAATGACTCTAAGGTGGTTTCAGTACTGTTACTTGTGTTCTGGGGGAAATGTATTGGTTATAATAACAATATTTTGTCTTGGATATCATTTTATTGGCTTGTGTAAAAATGCATTGATTTTTTTTGGCTGAAATATTTCAGCTTCAGGGTAGGTGCATTTGTTCTGGTTAGGGGGAGTGCATTGGAGTCCATAGAACACTTGTGTTTCAACAAATACGTTTCCATTTAAAAGCAAATGTAATGTTTGAAAAGATGAAATGGACATTAATTGGTCATGCATCATATTTTCAGACATGCAGTTCTCTTTAACACATTAAACATAATGACACTTGAAAGAACATGTTCTAATTTTACTGTTAATTGTGTTTTTAATGTATGTCACTGTAAATTTGTGTCTAATGGAGTGTTTGCCTTACTGAAATGTGTTGATATTGATGATTTCTGTGTCTCTTACTTCAGAAATAATAAGGTTGGCTGACTAAATGCCTATTTAATTTCTCTTACCTCTACAATGTAATTGAAGAGAGATGTGAATGCAGTGTCTTTAACCTAACATCAGACATGAGCCTTGGAGTTGCTGGTGTGAAGCAGTGCTATCAACATCATCCCTGATAGCAGGTAATCAGTTGCACCTATTGATTTGACATGGATTTCCATCACTTCTGCCAAGTGTGCTGTAAACCCTCCAAACTCTTTTCTAGTCCAATGCTATTGTTTTCTCTTCTGTGCCTCCTTTTCTGCAATTAAATTTGGAATTCTTTCCTGTCTTGCAAGGCGAAGAAATACATAGTACTGCATTAAAAGCATACATTTCTAAAAGCTTCTGGCACTGCCAGAGCCTGAAACTTTGTCATTAGTACACACAGTGAAGCTCAATGCTGCCAGTACTGGGAACCAATACCCCTTGCATAAAAAACTGCCTCCTTTGAACCACCATCAGGACCCAATATTAAAGCTCGCATCTATGACCGTATGGCGCTTTTCCAAGAAATTGCTCTTCCTTGCATGAGGTTACTACACAAACTCTTCACTGTGCTCATTAGCAAATATATATAAAATGATGCATAGACCCTTATTTTCCCATCCCACACTGAGATCCATGTAAAAAGTTTTGACAGAGGGGAATCTCGAGTTGCTTTATGAGGAGTGTCTGTCCCCCATTTCTTTTTCTCCTTGTAATTCTCCACAAGTCATCTCCCATCAGGAGAGGGTGGTCTTGCTCCCTTCTCTGTGACTAGTTGCTTGCTGAAATTTTTGACAGGTCTCTGCTAGAGATGAAGTATCTATGAGAATTATGGATGTGATAATTTCAGACTAGCTTTGGCTGAGTTTGTTGTCCGTGTCAGCAGATGGAGCTCCAATGAACCTTGTCACTGTTGCCAGTGCTGAAATTGCCTCACTGTCTGGGCAGTGCAGTTGTTGCTGGCAGTCTGGTCACAAGTTCATAAATAAAATGTGTTATTTGTAGGATTTTTTTTTTGTGATGTTTTTTTCCACAATGGATGTGACTGGCTGTAACAGATGGAGAAAGCAGGGTATGGTGGAAGCTGCTTATAAAGCCATTAGTTCTGTACTAGAAATACCTGTGGTGTAGCTGTAGACTGCTGTGGAGATACTCTCTTGCTTCTGTTGTGGATACTTCCCCTGATAAGTCTTTGCCGAGAGAATGAGTTGAATGATGTGCTATTCAAAGATGGCATCATGAAGCCAACATCACACTTTTAATGTGAAAGTATATGTCTAATATGTGCCTTCTGATATACCCACAGGGAACCTGCAAGAAGGCTGGAGAGGGACTTTTCACAGGGGGGTCTAGCAATAGGACAAGGGGAAGTAATTTTCAAGTGAAGGAGAGTAGGTTTAGACTAGATCTCAGGAAGAAGTTTGAGAGACTCTGGAATCAATTGC